>CM059296.1:4657500-5037500 GCA_030340665.1 Neosalanx taihuensis
ACTCACACACCTGCTGGTGCTGTGCCAGCCTGCCAGTGTTGTCAGAGCGAGCGGGGGCTGGAGGCTGGAGGCTGGGGGCTGGGGGCTGGAGGCTGGGGAAGATGAATGAGGTGGGCACCAGACCAGAGCCATCCATCTCACCCAGCCAATACTACAAAGCAGAGGCTGCAAACGTCACGTCACAAACAGATAACACACACGCACGCACACACAGACGCGCGCGCACACACACACACACAGACTGACATGTGCAATCACTCACACTGACACACACACGCGCGCACAAACACACACTGACATGTGCACTCACACACGCACATGCTAACATGCACACACACACACACACACTGACATGTGCACTCACACACGCACGCACATGCAGGCACACACACACAGACATGTGCACTCACTCACACTCACACACAGATACGCACACATGCACACACTCACAGGCACAAACACACACACAGACTGACACTTGCCCTCACTCACACACACACACCGACACCTGCCCTCACACACACACACACACACACACACACACACACACACACACACACACACACACACAGACAGACAGACACACACACACACACACACAGACACACACACACACACACACACACAGACACACACACACCGACACCTGCCCTCACTCACACACACACACACACACAGACAGACACACACACACAAACACAGACACACACACAGACATACAGACACACACACACACATGCCCTTGAGTGGGCTGAATCTCAGAGGCAGAATGAGAGGCTTGCAGACACCCCGACCATCAATCTCTACCCCGGGGCTCCACCTGATCTGCCCTCGGAACGAAGCCAGCACCATGACAAGCACACACACAAGCACACACAAGCACACACACACCAGTATACACACACACACACAAGCACACACACACACAAGCTCACACACAAGCACGCACACACACACAAGCACACACAAGTACACACACACACATACACACGCATTTCCCACACACACAAGCACGCACACAAGCACACACACACAAGTACACACACACAAGTACACACACACACACAAGTACACAACCCCACAAGCACACACACACACAAGTACACGCACACACACAAGTACACCCACACAAGCACACACAAGTACACACACACATACAAACAAGTACGCACACACACACACACACACACACACACACAAGTACACACCCACCCAAGCACACACACACACACACACACAAGTACACATACACACACACACAAGTACACACATGTATTTCTCACACACACACAAGTAAACACACACAAGTACACACACACACACACACACACACACCCACAAATGAAAGCCGGCACAAATGAGGAAGCCAACGGCTCTAAAATAAAACATGGACGAGATTTCCATGGACAGCGTCCCAGCGGGACAGCGGCTGGGGGACAGCAGGGCCTGGCTGGGCGTGGACGAGGCAGTGACTGAGGCGGGCGGAACAGGAGACACCATCACTTAGAAAACACCAAGATGAGCCCCCAGACTCAGGAATGTGGAGAGACAGATGGCAAGAATGAGAGAGAGCAGGAGGGAGGGAGGGAGGGAGGAAGAGACGCACATGACTGGAGGGAGAGAGAGAGAGAGAGAGAGCAGAGGGAACGGAAGACCGTATCAGTAGGCGATAACAAGGGGGTGGGGGGAGGGGGGGGGGGTAAGAGAGACAAAGAGATGAAAAGATGCGTTGCTACCAGGAGAATTTATGAAAGGTAGCGGAGGAGAAACGGAAGAGAAAGAAGAAGAAAAAATAAAAGAACGAGGGAAGAGAGGGAGGGATAGGTTCTCGCGCGGCGGCGGCGCCTGCCAGCTGCTTCCCCCCCCCCCGCCCCCCCCGCCGCCGCCTCGGGAAGCGGAACAGACTGCCGCCGTGGGTTACCTACCAGGCGGCGTTGCCGTGGGCGCCGTTGTCAAGGTGACAGAGGAGCTCCAGCGTCTGGGGGTTGTGGGAGGAGTCGTCGGGGGACTCGTGGCTGCCCGTCTCCCACTCGGGGGGCATCCGCCACACGGCGCCGCACGTCACCACGCGGCTGTCGCTGGCTGGAGGAGTCGAGGATGCCGAGCCAGGGTCAGAGCGAGGAGCGAGGCAGTGTGGGAAACAAACAGCAGACTAGAATCTGAATCTATTTTAATCGCTATGCAAGATATACAAACACAGAATTCACTTTGGCTGGAAAGGAGCAAACATAGAACATATATGTAACATAATAATAAAACGGAATAAAAAAATATAAGGTATAAATAAGTTAAAAGTAAAAGTGGGCACTAGCTGTACAGATAGGGAGGAACATAACTATAGTGAGAGAGTGAAGAGAAGGATAAGTATATATAGTATGGGGGGGGGTATATAGACAGTAGTGCAAACAGTGGTGCCAAATCACAGTGGTAAGTTTTGAAGGTGTGCTTAAGTGGCAGAGTGCGGTGGGATTCTGGATCGGGGGTGTGGGGGTGTTGGTAGTTATGAGAGAGAGCGAGCAGGGGCCCGTCAAAGATGGAGACGCCGGGAGAAATCAACGTTTTGCTCTCAAACTCAGCCTTGATATTGTGTGTTCCGGCTATTCATCCAGATGGGCTCGTCGTTCGAATGAAATTCTAGTTCATGCCTCGGAGGTTTGAGGGGAGAGGAGGCAAAGAGAGGCCGCACAGTAAAGCATCGTATCGCTGCGCGTGTGCGGACTTGTGTTTCATTGTGTGTGTAAACTCATGTTTCCCCACGTGTGTGTGTGTAGGTGCGGTTAGTCTGATTTGAAAGCCAGCCCAGCCCAGAATATCGGTCACCCTGTTACCTGAGGTTTCCGAGTCGGAGTTCGACCGGCACGAGAGAAGGAGAGAGGAGAAAAGAGAGAGCGGGAAAAAAGAGAGAGAGAGATAGCTTCTTTGTGTCTCTCGGCATTTGGCTGTGCGGTTTGCAACCCTGTGGTCCTCCGCTGCCCCCAGAGGTCTATATCCACCTTTACGCCTACCCGTGCTACCCTATTCCACCCTAGTCTCCCACTCAGTCCAAGCTATCTACAGCGACCCGCCCGCCCACACACACACACAGACACACGCACACACACACAGACACACACATACACAAACACACACACGCACGCACACACACACACACACACACACACACACACACACAGACACACACACACACACACACACAAACACACACACACACAGACACACTAACACACACACGCACACACACACACAAACACACACACACACAGACACACTAACACACACAGACACGCACACACACACAAACACACACACACACAGACACACTAACACACACACAGACACACACATACACACAAACACACACACGCACGCACGCACACACACACACACACACACACACAGACACACACACACAAACACACACACACACACACAGACACACTAACACACTAACACACACACACGCACACACACACACAAACACACACACACACACAAACACACACACAGACACAGTAACACACACACACATGCAAACACACACACACACACGCTGTCATGTGATGTTCTAGCCAACAGGGCTCGACTCTCCACCGCAGGAAGACTAGGTCTGTGTGAGCAGGAACTGCATCCCTCTGCTAGATAGGAAGGGGGATGCATCTTTCTTTGATCATGCCCTTTGACACCCCCCTATCTGCCCGGGCACAATAGGGACTGTTCTACCTAAACTGTAGGGATTGTTCTACCTAACGGTGTGACGGTTCGTGCTAATAGCAGCACCGCGGCCTCCCTCTTCAGTGATGCAGCCCCCTTCCCAAAAACAGCACTGCTGAGGCGGGTCGCCACTCATCCCCATGAGCACGGCCGTGTTAAAGCAAGACCGTGAGTGATTTCTGACATTGGGAGGGACGGAGACGGAGGGGGGGGGGGGGGGGGGGGCTAGAGAGAGAGAAAGACGAAGAGAGACAGAGAGAGAGACTGAGAGAGAGACAGAGAGACTGAGAGAGAGACAGAGAGACTGAGAGAGAGACAGAGAGACTGAGAGAGAGACAGAGAGACTGAGAGAGAGACAGAGAGACTGAGAGAGAGACAGAGACAAAGATGTTATGCTATGTCGGGGGTCTATCACGTTGCTATGCTCAGTGACCGAAGCTCTTTCGTACAGCTTAAGCGTAAGCGTCTGCTAAATGAATACATGTAAATGCTAAGAGAGAGAGCGAGAAAGACAGAGAGAGAGAGAGAGAGAGAGAGCAAGAAAGACAAAGAGAGAGACAGAGAGACAAAGGGAGAGAGAGAGAGAGAGAGAGAGATACTGAGAAAGGGGGACTTACTTTTGTTGTAGCAGGTGGTAAGGAGGCCTTTATCAGCCGGACTGGCACTGATGTGCCATATCTCCCCAGCCTGATGCAGCAGGACGTTCTTATTAATGATGTTATTCTCATCATCAAAGTCAATGATGTGGATCTAGAGGAAGGAGGAGAGGGGGGGAGGGGAGCAGGGGGGTGCAGGGGGGTGCGGGGTGGGGAGAAAGCGTGCAAATTAGGAAGAAATACGTGCGGTAGGAGGAGGGGAGAGCGAGACAGAAGGATGGCAGGAAGGAGAAAGAAAGAGGGGGGAAAAAGGAAGAGTGGAGGGGAGTGGGAGGAAGGGGGGGGGGACAATTAGAAGGATGGGGAGAACAGTGAAATGAGGACGGGAAGGGAGGGGGTTGGAGAGAGACAGGAAGCGGGGTGTAGTCAGGGAGGGGGGGAGAGAAGAAGGGAAAGGGTACAAAGGGAGTGAGCCACAGAATGGGAGGAGAGAGAGAGAGAGAGAGAGAGAATGCAACTGAGTAATACAGTCAATTTAGTCAAGAGTGGACTTCCTGTTACTCACACACCTGTGAACAATTTTTTTTTTTTTTAAGTAACTGCCACTTCCGAAAGCACTTTATTTGTTGTACTGAAGGCCTATATCAATGAATGTGTAACCTACCTGTTGGGAAAAACTCTCCAAGGGAGGAGATACAGAAAAACATCTCTCATATCATGAGTTTCAACATGACAACAAAATAGGGATAGTGATTGCCAAATACAGATTAAAATTACAAAGAAGAAAAAAAAGTTATAAAGGTTTAACATTTAAACATCCATCCCCCTCCCTTCCAATGATAGCTAGCCTTTTCACAATCAACAGACACGTAGTCCAATTATAATGTTGGGGAAGTATTTCGTCAAAGTGATTCTGTAAAGTCTTTCCAGTTTACCTGGCTAGCATCGTCATACTGCCAATTTTGCATAACAAGCGAGCGATCAAACTTTTCCCCGACGTCTACATATCTTTGTTTACCACTGCGGATTAAACCACACATCCAACCATCCGACTCTCACTGTACCCAGGGGGACGTCTAATAGGGTTGCACCGGACAATAACTCGGTACGCTGGCTCACCCCCTCGACTCCTCTTACAGGCTCTGGGAGGATGGAAGCTTGAGTGGTAGCCCCGCGCATTTTTCAGCCCTCCTCAAAGTCAGACAGGGCCCAGCATTAACCTTGGTACGGACAGCTCCGAGCAAAAATGATTACGCAAAGTTCTAATTTTATGTTGGGGGGGGGGGATGGTGGGAGGATGGATAATTAGAGGGAGGTGGAGGGGTTGGGAGGAGTTGGATAGAGCGGAAGGGGGGAAAAGGGGGTGGCGGGGGTAATAGGGCCTTGAACGGACCGAGGTCTGAAGAAGAGTGGTTCCGCCCCCCTCTCCCTCAGGTGATTTATCCCCCGTCATTCAGGGACCAGAGAGGATGACTCATCTCTCCCTCCGCAACTTGGGCTTCCGTCCCAGCCCTTTTAATTAGGTTCGGTAGAGGGAAGGAGAGAAGATCGTGTGAGAGAGGGAGAGGGAGAGAGACAGAGAGAGACAGAGAGACAAAGACAGACAAACAGAAAGAGATCCAGAGAGAGAGAGAGAGAGCCAGAGAGAGAGAGACACAGAGACACAGAGAGACAGAGAGAGAGAGAAAGACAGAGAGAGAGAGAGAGAGAGAGAGACAGAGAGAGACAGAAAGAGAGAGAGACAGAGAGAGACACAGAGAGAGAGAGAGAGAGAGAGACAGAGAGAGAGAGAGAGAGAGACAGAGAGAGAGAGAGAGAGAGAGAGAGAGACACACACCACGGAGACAAAGGTTGAAACTAGGAAAATGATCATGGCTCGTGCTCTCCACTCCCACGCCTCCTGGTAAAGCTCTTTAGCCAGCAGATGACACTAAGCGGGCCGGAGGAGTCAGCGGCAGGCGCCAGGTGCCCGGAGAGTGGCGCTTTATCTCGTTAGCGCCCTTTCTAATGCCGCGACGCAGCACCCACCGATCCGCCATGTGGATTGGTCTCTCGAGGACTGGAGTGGCACTCAGTGCAGTAGCGGAGGAAAGAGAGGGAAATCGTAACGCTAGTGCATTATGGTTAATGGAGGAGGAAGAGGCCAAGGGAGCTTAGGGAAAACACCGACAGCTACAGAGCCAATTAGAAAGGCCCAATCCTATGACCAAAAAGGATCCTAATTGGACTAACGATGACGGGAAGTCAGACCTCCACTGCCTCCAGCATCCCTTCTGCTGGTGGATAAGAAGAAATTATGCAGGGTTTTCTCCTCCCCCGCATACAGGGTGACCACATTACGGTCGCACGGAAGAATAGTTTGTCGAAATTGGACCGACCAGCTTGTGCCCACGGTGCTACACCTGGATGCGCGGCAGCCTCACAGCAAATAAGCACACGCGCACACACACACACACACACACACAGCAGGGAGTGAACTGGGTCACTAAAGGCCGAAATATTCACGGTAATTACGAGCACACCTACGCTAATTGGCTGCCGTACGTATGTAGCGTTCGTTTGCCGGGTAGTTTGTGTACGTCTTCATGGCCCTATATGCATATGCAAAGTGCAATACCACTAAATCCACTAGTCATTGGATACTAGTTAGTATGTTCCCATGCGAGATTGCTACTGATAAGAGAAAATGGCGTCTATCTGTAAGGTTGATTAGAAGTCACAACATGGAGAAAGATTTCCCTCTCCCAGTCCATGATCCCTCTTAGGGCAGGGAGAGATCTGAGATGCACTCCCCCTTCCCCCCCCCCACACATCACAGGAGACGTTTACACCGTACCCTCTCCTGACCCCGAATCATGACTGCCTGAGTGTCGACCATTACATTCGTGCGCCCTATAAAAGATGGCCTTCAGAGTGGGGACAGACATGATTGAGATCTATGCCTGGTGTTGTGTTGTCATTTCTTGTCAGAGGTCTGATTTACCCTCCCAATCGGCAGATGACTACAACTTAAAAATCACACACCTCGACTGAACTTAGTCACTCCGTTAATAAAGAGACGGACAAAACCCTTTCTTCATTAGTTGCCATGGTTATTGTTGTGCGAAATCTGAAGTTGTTATTGCCAATTATATCGTTGATTGGGCCTAGACTGTTTACTCTACTGATGCATGGAAACACAAATAGGCTATTGCTTACTTGCATCCTTCTAACCATATTCCTATCTACACTAACACATGGACAGTCCTGCATTCATTTGTATCAATCATCAAACAAACTTGAAAATACATTACAATATCAACAGGCTGGAATTTAGACCTTATCCACAACAGGTGGGAGTCAGATGGCTCAGTGGGTTAAGGCATTGGCATCATGAGTGGAAGGTTGTGAGTTTGAACCCTGGCTGTGGCTGTGTCCTTGGGCAACGCACTTCACCCTACTTGCCTCAGGGAGAATGTTCCTGTACTTGCTGTAAGTCGCTCTGGATAAAAGCGTCTGCTGAATGAGTATTTCTTTATTTAAAAGGTTATGATTAACTATCCTGGCATGAAGAGCCCAGGCTGAATAGATGCATGTACCTGATTGTCAAACTTCAGGGACTGTGTGCCCACCAGGAAGCGGATGGCATCTGTTTCTGCGGTCTGTGCAGTGAGTGCCCGAGCCTGCAAGAGAAAGACACAGTACTAACTACAGCCACAAGCAGGTGTCACCGATCTGTGAAGTATGGTTCATGTCACTTATAAAGCATGAAGGGTTTGTGAGTTTATTTGCTAGTTAACCGAATGCTAGTGATGATGACATGCGTGGGGTAACGTACCTGAAATTCGAGGCCATAAATGACAGGTGCATCGTCCTCCATGTCCCACCACGTCTAATAAAGAACCTGCTCGCAACGGTTAAAACACAGTATGACGCTTAAATATTTAAAAACGGAGGCAAAACCAGAGTCGCCTAATATTTCTCCATCGCACAGCTGACTGTTGTTGGTAAGCCTTCTTCTGCAACGGCTACTCTCACAGTGTACGCAAAGTCCGTAATGTCATTTTGACAACGGAGATTTTTCCATGTCTATGGATTTTTTTCCGGCAGAAAAGGCGTAACAATCTTGAAGAATACGGATCTGGTAGCAGCGAATGAAATTTGTCTCATCTTCTTCGCCGTAGGTATCTCTTCCTGGAAGACGTGCGCAGGCGCAGTGCCGACTCGGTTGTCAAACGATTAAGCGAAGGTAACATAAACAATCACATTTGATGAAACTGTTTAACGTAACGTGCAAAAAATGATCAGCTGTATTTGTTAATGACAGTATGTCCTGTATGTGTTTTAATTGTTAAACATTCTGGGTTTTTAAAGCTATTATCGAGTGTTGGTTTCTTAACGAGCTAATGTGACTAGGCTAGTGTGTGTAGGGATCAGTTGGCTACAGTGACAAGTGCCACAGCCTGGACCATTTTTATAATCATCAACATTAAATATATAACTTACGGAATGATGACAAGTGTTTGGTCGGCTTCTTTAAATGTTTCTTAATCGGAATACACAATACGTGTCATTGGAAGAGTGAATTCATTGGATGTTTCCTCTCCCCAGTCTTTCTCCAGGGGCACAAACATGGATAGCAGTGAAACGCCTGTCCAAAGGCCAGTCACCCTGGACATCACTGCTGGAGCGGAGATGGAGACCACAGGGGACCCCGCCTCACCTTTACAAGGAACCGCCTCCGCCCAGCCCCTGGCCTCCTCCGACCAAATCCTCTTCCAGGAGGAGAGCATCGATCTGGGGGGAGAACCCTTCGTCACCCCGCTGGATGACGGCACCCTGTCGGACAGTCCCCTGGACAAGCTCAACGACCAGATGATGGAGAGCGTCATGATTTCGGACTCGCCCAACAACAGCGAGGAAGACGACATGGTGGCGCCCATCGACACCCTCCTGGATCACTTCGAGGAGAAAGGAGACGAGGAGGGAGGGGTAGGGAAGGAGGGAGGGGAGGAAGGAGAGGATAGGGAGGAGGGAAATGAGGAGGAGGCCGTCGGACAGGAGTCCGCAACGGTGGAGGTTGAAGCTGAGGAGGCGGAGAAGGACTGTCCTGTCGCCGGGGAACGAAACGAGGGCGGGAAAGCGGAGGCGAGCGTTGTAGAACAGATCACAGTCTCCATTTCCCCTGGGACGCCGAATGAGACGCCTACCCCGGCCAGCCCAAAGTCTGCAGAACCCCCTCCGGAGGCCGACACAGAGGCCGCCGCGCCCAAAGAGGAAGCCCTGCCGGTGTGCACCATCTTCAGCCAGGAGGCCAAGCCGAAAGCCCTGGTGCCGGACGGCTTCCAGCCCACGCTCATCAAGTCCCCCAGCTTCAGCAGCCCCAGCGGGGTCGCCGTCGAGCCGGAGACGCCCGGAAAGCAGCCGCTCGTCTGCCAGCCCAGCCCCAGCCTCAGCAAGTTCTTCTCGGACAACTGCCAAGTCAACCCGGCCACGGACTTCTTCGACTCCTTCACCACCTCCTCCTCCTTCATCTCCGTCACCAACCCCAACGCCGAGGCTCCCATCCCGGCCGGCCGGGCGGCGGCTGCTCCTGCGCCTCCCCTGGAACGCCAGCGCTCCTCCACCAGTTCATCCATCTCCACCCCAGGACCCCCAGAGTTGGACACTCCCACCCCCGGGGCCTACTTCGCCACAGCGCCCGCCACCCCGGCACCTCCCCTGCAGCCTCCGGTCCAAGCAGCCCCTGTTTCATCTCCGGTCCCAGCCCAGGCCCCTGCCCCAGCCCCCCAGCCCTTCTCCCAGCTCCAGGCTGCGTTCCCTGAGTGCGACGACCCGTTTGCGACAGCCCTGAACCTGAGCGAGGTGGATAAGAGGCACGACGCCTGGCTGCCCTCAGAGGAGACCAGGAAGGTGCTGATCGCCGTGGCCACCCAGCAGTATAACCCAGTGTACGTGGAGAGAGACCGGCTGACCATGCCAGGCCTCAAGTTCGACAACCTGCAGGTGAGGATGACAGAATCGATCAATCAATCATTTATTAAAGGCCACACAACAGAGTTGGTGGAATTTGCTTTCGATACAGCAGTTAAGCTCACATCTCTCAGCAACAGAAAAAACAACAACAGAAGCACACATTTATACAGGTTGCATCAAGACAGTGACTCGTTTAAAGAACACAAAGGGCTCGTCTTCCCATGGCTTTACTGATGAGCGAAAGCATCATTAACATGAAATCAAACGTACAAGGAATTGTCGTCTTCGATTTTTTCCCTCACTCGTTTCATCCTGAATCAAATGCATGACTTTACCGAGGTTATGTCTACCTGGCTACCTTTTCTACCTGCTAGAAAATACTAGTACAGCAGTAAGACAGTGTAACCAGTACAGCTGACCTTGACCCTAACACAGCCTAACAAGAATCTTTCCTCGTGCGCGCGCGTGTGTTTTTGTGAATGTGTGCTTGTGTGTGCGTGCATGTGTGCGTGCGTGCATGTGTGTTTGTGCATGCGTGTGTGTGCATGTGTGTGCGCGCGCTGCAGGGCGATGCAGTGAAGGACCTCATGGTGCGTCTGCTGGGCGACCAGGCAGCTTTGAAGAGGCAGGTTCTCACCTCCAACGCCGTGGAACAATCCTTCCAGGGCCTCAAGCAGCTCATCGTGAGTCTCACCCCTCCGTGTGGGTGTGTGTGTGACTCCTATTCTGATGTATCGTCTCTTCAGTTTCCTCCTCTTATGCAGGCTTTCGAGATCGAGCCTTGTCCTGGTCTCCTCTGTCCTCCCTGCCCTTGGCTTTTTGTATCGAATTTTGTGTAGTTACATCAGGTGGAGAGGCTGGAGGTGACTAACAGCAGGGGTGGGGGGGGGGTGGGGGATCTTCCCTGCTGCGCATGTTGAATACATGGGAGCGATGTGCATGTTTCAAAGCCTCTCTCTTTCACACACACAAACACACACAGTGCTGTACACAGGCCTATACATACACACTCACTGTGTCTGCATATATGACCAAATGCTTTGAATACCTCAAGTGTGTGTGCACACATCAGAGTACAGGCCCTGTCAGCTCTGTAGTGACTATGAGTCACTATTAGGGCTGCAGCTTGATCGTCGTATAAATACTTTATTTTCAAGAAACGACCAATAAAGCTATAAACATTACTCAAATCACTTATCACAGTTATTAACAATTGCACAACCATCAATAAATGGGGGTACTGAAATACATACAATCACTGACCAGTTGTCTAATAATATATAACAAAAATATAAATAATAAAACATCAGTATAGTACACTGAGAGTTAAATACTTTCCCCAAATGTCAAAGAAAAATGTGATAAGTGATTTGAGTAATGTTTATAGCTTTATTGGCCGTTTCTTGAAAATAAAGTACTTATCCGATTTTTTAGCAGACGCTTTTATCCAAAGCGATGACCAGCCCAATTCCCTAACCCCTCAGCCACCTGACTCCCTCCCTGTTTTCTCTCCTCCTTTCTTTCTCATCGCAACATATTTGTCATCATGTCGACGATTGCCACGCTGTGGAATTCCAATTCCGCGGGGGAACGTTCAGGGACTGGATTGCGAGCTGCCCTCGATGATTCTAGTTGATTTTCGCAGCGTAGGCATTTCATGTGGGGGGGGGGGGGGTGGCCTTCTACGCAAGGCTCGTGACTTGGTCCCATTACGTTGGTCCCATTATAGTCTGTTCAACGGCAGGGGTCAGTAAAAGGCCTGAGATGGTTCTGCTCCCTGTCTCCAACCACAACCGAGAGCCGTTTCTCCCTGTACCCCTCCCCCCTCTCTCCCCCACGCCCCCCCTCCTTGTGCCATCTCTCCATGAGATGGGCTGCTCAGCATTCTCCCCCCCCCCCCCCTCTAGTTTCAGCCTTTGTCTTTGTGGTGTCTCTCTCTCTCCCCTCTCTCTATCTTTTCTCTCTCTCTCTCCCCTCTCTCTATCTTTTCTCTCTCTCTCTCTCTCTCTCTCTCTCTCTCTCTCTCTCTCTCTCTCTCTCCCCTCTCTCTATCTTTTCTCTCTCTCTCTCCTCTCTATATTTTCTCGCTCTCTCTATCTTTTCTCTCTCTCTCCCCTCTCTCTATCTTTTCTCGCTCTCTCTCTCTTTTCTCTCTCTCTCTGTCTTTTCTCTCTCTCTCTCTCTGTCTTTTCTCTCTCTCTCTCTCTCTATCTTTTCTCTTTCTCTCTCTATCTTTTCTCTCTCTCTTTTTTCTCTCTCTCTCTCTCTCTCTCTCTCTCTCTCTCTCTCTCTATCTTTTCTCTCTCTATCTATCTTTTCTCTCCCTCTCTCTCTCTCTCTCTCTCTATCTTTTCTCTCTCTCTCTCCCTCTCTCTCTCTCTTTTCTCTCTCTCTCTCTCTCTCTATCTTTTCTCTCCATCTCTCTCGCTCTCTCTCTCCTCTCCCCCCCAGGGCCGAACTCATCTGTCACTCTGATTAGCCACCTCTGTCTCCCTCCACCCCTCCTCTGAGGCCGGTGACCCTCCCCCTTCCCTCAGCGGGTCAGCGTCTGGGCTGGGGGCCAGGTCTGCCTGGGCCTCAGCCATATGTCCCGTCTGCTCCAACGCGCATCCCAGCCGTATATCTGGGTTCGCAATCATCAACTCATCGCCTTCACCTTCCACCCACCTTGACTTGGTCGTTCGGTGCGTCCGCATCACCCCCCGCCCCCCCTCTTTCCCCCCCGTATCCCTCTCTCCCCCTCAACCCATCCGTCCATCCATTCACCCCCCCCCCCCTTTCCATTTCCCCAGTAGTAATCACTACAGCGCCATCAACGTTATAGCTGCAGGTGCTCTTAAATGTCATTACCCTAACCTATTAGGCTACACCACACACACACACACACACACTCAATGTCCTAATATGCGCTGTCAGCTCTCAGCCGTAAGGAAAGCAACACAGAACTCATCCATTCTCTCCATCATCCTCTGACATCTAGTACCGTATTTTTCGGACTATAGGGCGCACTTAAAAGCCTTTATTTTTCTCAAAAAACGACACTGCGCCTTATAATCCGAAGCGCCTTATATATGGATTAATTATTTTGTTTACTGACCTCTAAGCGATTTTTGTGTGGTCCAGGGCACTAAATCAAAATGTTTTAGTACGACTTTGGTAAACTACAAAGCCGCATTACGGCTACCGTAACCAGGAGTGTCGCAGAGTAATACATACTGTGCTTCACCATAATATTATTCGACTGATTTATCTGACAGTTTTTTTCCCGCTTAATGCGCCTTATAGTCCGGTGCGCTTTATATATGAAAAAAGATCGAAAATAGACCATTCATTGACAGCGCGCCTTATAATCCAGTGCGCCCTATAGTGCAAAAAATACGGTACGTTGACTTGGAAATTATACACCCAAGACGCCAATTAATGTCTGGCGTGAAGTGTGAACGCAGCATTAGAACAAGCAAGGCTCCACAAGCTTGGAAGTTTGAAAGCAAACTGCAGTTCATTTGTCTACAGACGGACGCTAGCTTCGAGTCTAATGGTGAGGTTGTGTGTGTGTGTGTGTGTGGGGGAGGGGGGGGGTGTTTTCTAAACACATCAAAGGAAGACAGGTGCTTCTTGCCGTCTCCGATGCAATTAAGAGCCATCAACCCTTTTAAAACCCAGCAGCGAGTGTAATTGGGAAGCCAACTTTTCTGGGTGTGTAGTTGTGAGTGTAGGTGTTTGCTGTGTGTGTGTGTTGGGCAAGGCAGAGCAGCCCACACCCAAAGCCCATGTACCGCCCACAGCAAGTCAATCACCCACGGGTGCAGGGAAGGTCTGATTACTCCTTATTGCAGCGCTGAATAATTCATCCTCTCGTATATCCGCCTGCATTGTCTTCCCAAGACAAAGCCACGGATCGCTGCGCTCACGGTCTCCACGCCGCTCTCTCCCTGCAGACCGCTCTCTCCCTGCAGACCGCTCTCTCCCTGCAGGCCGCTCTCTCCCTGCAGGCCGCTCTCTCCCTGCAGGCCGCTCTCTCCCTGCAGGCCGCTCTCTCCCTGCAGGCCGCTCTCTCCCTGCAGGCCGCTCTCTTTCCCTGCAGGCCGCTCTCTCCCTGCAGGCCGCTCTCTCCCTGCAGGCCGCTCTCTCCCTGCAGACCGCTCTCTCCCTGCAGACCGCTCTCTCCCTGCAGGCCGCTCTCTCCCTGCAGACCGCTCTCTCCCTGCAGGCCGCTCTCTCCCTGCAGGCCGCTCTCTCCCTGCAGGCCGCTCTCTCCCTGCAGACCGCTCTCTCCCTGCAGACCGCTCTCTCCCTGCAGACCGCTCTCTCCCTGCAGGCCGCTCTCTCCCTGCAGACCGCTCCAGGATCCGGCTGGACTGGATCGCCCTGGAAGCGCTCCCCCAGGGACGGCACCGCGTCCAAACGTGCCTCGTTAAGGGGGGGAGCAGAGCAGGAGGTCCCTAGACTTCTGGCTCTGGTCTCTTTCATCTCGTCCATCTCTCTTTTTTCTCTTCTCTTTTTTTCCCTTTCTTTGCAGCACTACCTCTCTGTCCATTTCCCATATCCTGCACCCCCCCGCCCCCCCCCCCCCAGCCCCCGCACCCCACCGCCGCCGCTGCTGTCGGCCATCGAGCCCGTCTCTCGTTTTCAGCTTCATTTCCCCCCCTAATGAAGATTTCGCGGAGACACGGCCCCTGGCGTAGAGAGTGGAGGGAGGGATGGAGGATGGCGGGGGAGGGAGGGGGAGGATGGCGGGGGAGGGAGGGGATGGCGGGAGGGAGGGAAAACGGAGTGGACGGAGGGACGAAAGAGAGTGGGCGGAGGGAGAGGGAGGTGGGCTGGAAGGGAGGGGGGGGGGGGGACGTTTGGGTGGCACGACCAGATGAGGAAGGGGAACAGAGGGGGCGATGGAGAGCGGGAGTGGGAAGAGAGACGGGCGGAGAGGGGAGAGAGACGGGCGGAGAGGGAAGAGAGACGGGCGGAGAGGGAAGAGAGACGGGCGGAGAGGGGAGAGAGACGGGCGGAGAGGGGAGAGAGACGGGCGGAGAGGGGAGAGAGACGGGCGGAGAGGGAAGAGAGACGCGCGGAGAGGGGAGAGAGACGGGCGGAGAGGGGAGAGAGACGGGCGGAGAGAGGAGAGAGACGGGCGGAGAGGGGAGAGAGACGGGCGGAGAGGGGAGAGAGACGGGCGGAGAGGGGAGAGAGACGGGCGGAGGCGTTATTGTCTCCCGCCCTTTCCTCCCTCGCTGTCCGTGCTAGAGGACTGGATGCTGCCTAATGAACTGACCTGCCGTGATGAATGGCAGTGCAGTTAGAGCCCAGTCTCCGGTCCGACCTTGTCATTCCGGCGAACAGGGTGTCTCGACTTAACACGCGCGGACGCTCGCGAGCTCCCCCTGGTTCCCTAACCTGCACCCCCTACTGCTGAAGCAGCTGTTACTGTGTTAGCGTGCTTGTGTGTGTGTGTGCGTGCTTGTGTGCGTCACTTGCTCAGTGTGTCCCCTTCATTCAGGAGTACTTCTTCCCACACAAATGAACAAACACGCACGAGTCTGTCCCCAAAAAGTCAAAGGTAAAAAAAAAAAAAAGCTAAACGCCAGGTCATGCTAACGTGTAGCTCGTTCCCTCTTCCTCCAGAGAACGAAGAACTGGAGGGCAGCCGTGGACCTCTCTGGCCGCCTGCTGACCGCTCACGGCCAGGGCTACGGCAAGAGCGGCCAGCCCACCAGCCACACCGCCGACTCACTGCAGGTACACGATCGCTCGCGCGGGCGCCTTTATGGAGTCAGATCGGTTGGAGTTGACAGGGTTGTGCGCGTGTGTGTGTGTGTTGGGGGCAGGGGGAGGTTTTCTGTAGTGTGTGTGTGTGTGTGTGTGTGGGTGGGGGGGGGGTCTTCTGTTGTGTGTGTGTGTGTGTGTGGGGGGGGTCTTCTGTTGTGTGTGTGTGTGTGTGGGGGGGGGGTCTTCTGTTGTGTGTGTGTGTGCGTGTGTGTGTGTGTGGGGGGCGGTCTTCTGTTGTGTGTGTGTGTGTGTGTGCGTGTGCGTGTGCGTGTGTGGGGGGGGGTGGGTCTTCTGTTGTGTGTGTGCGTGTGTGTGGGGGGGGGGGTGGGTCTTCTGTTGTGTGTGTGTGTGTGTGTGTGTGCCCGTGCGTGTGAGAGAAGAGGAATATCAGGGATGGCAGGAGCTGCCGCCACGCATTAGACTCAGGGTGACAACAACATGCCGACAAACACACAACACATTCACAGGAGGGGAGGGGGGGGGTGTCTCACACACACACACACACACACTAAACAACAGGAAGAGTCCTGCCTATGGAAGAAATAAACCTGTGCGTTTGTGTGTCTATATCCATCCCTTGGTTCACTGCGTGTTAAACATGTAGGTGTGTGTGTGTGTGTGTGTGTGTGTGTGTGTGTGTGTGTGTGTGTGTGTGTGTGTGTGTGTGCGCGTGTGTTTTCCAGCTGTGGTTCGTGCGTCTGGCCTTGCTTACAAAGCTGAGCTTGTTCCAGAACGCTGAAATGGAGATGGAAGCCTTTGGCAGCCTGGACCAGCCTGACCTGTACTATGAGTACTACCCTGCAGTCTACCCTGGGAGACGTGGTGAGAACACACACACACACACACACTCTCAATGTTTAATCACCCACGCTCTCGCACGTCGCACACGCTTAGTTCCTCTTGCTCAAATGTGTGTACACGCACACAGCTTTGTATACAAGCCTGCACACACACACACACACACACACACACACAGACATGACAAGGTGCCATGCATAACTCAAAGCTGATGGGTTCCGTTCCTCCGAAGCGACCGCAGAGCCTGCGTTCCTATTGGCCGCCTCTTCGAGTCAGGCGACATCATGGCGGAGCGCCGATTCCACACGGCGCTAAAACACTTCACACACTTTACAAAGCCTCTATGCAGTGTTTCCTGCACTCCCGCACACACACACACACACTCGGCCGGGAGCCGATTGGATTTCACACTCTTCTATATTAGATGCTCTGTGCCCTCCAAGGTACTTCCACACACACACACACACACACATTGTCTGCCTACTCGGCATCCAAGCTTTATCTTCCTCAGTCCGCTGTACCTAACCAGCGTAATTACCCATGATGGAGCTCTTCTAGCTAGCACACACACGCTCCAACCTCTTAAAGGATGCAAGGGGGAAGTTAACGTCCTTATAATAGTTTATGAATTTAGGAGAGGAAAAGATGGCCAACCTTGACTGGCACAATTTGGCGTTTTCACGGCAAACGTCAAGTTACACGAAGAGAGGATCGACGTCTGAACTTCAACGCTGGCTGACACCCCTGAACACGGTCCTGGGCGTGACAGGGTGTCCCTGAACCCTCTTCTTGGTGACGTCACCTAGTCTGAGGACACTGTTTGCTGTGAAACTTTTATGTTTTTAATTGATAAAATAAATGACTAATAAATAAAACTTCGTAATAATCCCTGCAGGCAGACAGACTGACAGGCAGACTCGCAGACAGGCAGGCAGATAGGCAGGCTGTCAGACGGAGAGGCAGACAGACAGGCAGCAGACAGGCAGGCAGCAGACGGAGAAGCAGACAGACAGGCAGGTAGATAGACAGGCAGCAGGGAGGCAGACAGACAGACAGACAGGCAGGCAGATAGGCAGGCAGCAGGGAGACAGACAGGCAGCAGACAGTCAGGCAGTCAGATAGGCAGGCTGTCAGATGGAGAGGCAGACAGGCAGCAGGGAGACGGGCAGACAGACAGACAGGCAGGCAGATAGGCAGGCAGCAGGGAGACAGACAGCAGGGAGACAGGCAGACAGGCAGGCTGTCAGATGGAGAGGCAGACAGGCAGCAGGGAGACAGGCAGCAGGGAGACAGGCAGGCAGACAGGCAGGCTGTCAGACGGAGAGGCAGACAGACAGCAACGCCAGCCAGCATGCTGAAGGTGCTTCGGTTATCAAAGAAGCTGAGATCAAAGCCTGGCCTTTGAGGAATACGTCTCCGTGCCTACCTGCATACAGGGCCCTCCTTAAGGGTGTAGAGGGGAGACGGGGGTGGGGGGGGGGGTGGTGGGGGCTGAGACAGGCGAGAGTGCAAGGAGAAAGAGAAATGTAGACATATGGGAGCGGGATTTGGCAGACGGAGATGGGCGGAAGGAGAGAGAGAGAGAAACGATAGGGCGAGCTGGGAGGGACCGCAGACACGGTGGTTGTTTGAGGAGACACGGTTAGGGACCAGAGATGTGGCAAGAGCAGGGGACTCTGTGATCTGCCGTCATCATCCGCAGGCTGAACCTGTGTACACCGCTTACAGGTGTCTGTGTGTGTGTCTTTGTGTGTGTGTCTGTATGTGCTAGGTTCCATGGTTCCGTTCTCCATGCGAGTGTTGCATGCAGAGCTGCCTCAGTACTTGGCCAACCCACAGGAGTCTCTGGATCGCCTGCACAGTCTGAAGACAGTGTGCCGGACGGTAAGCGCACACACAGATACACACGCGCACACACACAGACACACACATACAGGCACACACAAACAAACACGCAAGTACACATACACATCAAAACACACAGACACACACACAAACACGCAAGGACACAAGTACACATGCACACATAAACACATACATACACACAAATACACGTACACACATAAACACACACAAACAAATCGGAAGACCAAATCCAGATTTTTGGAATTTGCCGTTTTAGCCTGGGCAGTCTTCACACACACACACAGCCGTGTTGTAATCACACACACACACATTTTCACGGTCTCTTGTTCCCTTGGCAGGTTCTAGATAACTTGGATCAGGGCTTGGCTGAGGATGGCAGCATGATTAACCTGACCCAGGAGAACCGACAAGGTACAGCATGACACGCACGCGCACACACACGCAAATTAATTAACTTTGTATCAGCCCATACTCCATAGACGTGGAAGGATCCATCCTCCAGTCCATTCGGAGCTGGTTGCTCAACACAGGTTTTGCAATATTCATCTACGATCAATCATCTCCCCTCCTTAATTTCAGATGACCGCATCCCAATCCCACTAGAGATTAGATTAGATTCAACTTTATTGTCATTACACAGGTACAAGTACAGGGTAACGAAATACAGGTAGAGATGAAGTTAGGTATGCTCTTCTGCGAAATAATTCTAATCCTTACAACCTTGGCCAGGACTGCTAAAACCTCTGGTCTCTACAACTAGCTGAGCTGATATCAGTGTGTTGTGTTTGTCTGTGTCTCTTAGGAATGTTAGGAAAGCTGATTGACGAAAGGAGGCAATGAGCAACGCTCTTTGGTTCATATGTTCCCAATCTATGCTGCTGTACTGCCCCCTCAATCAATAAGAAACAGTCAAACTCCTCTCAGACAGACAGACAGGCAGCAGACTGACAGGCAGGCAGACAGGCAGCAGACTGACAGGTAGACAGGCAGGCAGGTAGGCAGGCAGGCACTGCAACCCTCCACTGAATGTTACGTAAGGCTAATTTAGCGCGCACACAAACGGATCAAGTATCGGAAAGCCGTGCGGTCGTGCCCCGGCGCTCTGCCCTGCCCCCCCCCCCCCCCCCCCGAGCCGCGCCGGCCCACCTTTAAGAGGACCGGCCCCGCTGACTCCCTCAAAAAGCCTCAGCTGTGCGCATGTATAATTCCCTCTCCCTCAGAAATTATTGATGGCTTTCGAGGCTGAGAGGATCGGTGTGTTGAGCGGAGGGATTAAGGAGAAGAGGAGAATCTGGCCCAGCCTGTTGTCCAACACCCCCGTTCTGTAGGCATTTCCCTCCCATCAGGCAGAAGTAGTTCTTTTTGCCAGAATCCAATATGTGCTTTTACAAGTGTGAACTTACTAAACCAAATATGACTGAACCTGTATGGCTGTGGAAATGCCAGCTGTGGTTTCAGTTTGTGTGTGTGTATGTATGTGTGTGTGTGTGTGTGTGTGTGTGTGTGTGTGTGTGTGTGTGTGTGTGTGTGTGTGTGTGTGTGTGTGTGTGTGTGTGTGTGTGTGTGTGTGTGTGTGTGTGTGTGTGTGTGTGGTTGTGCATGTGCACATGTGCGTGCTTGTGTTCTGTGTTGCAGCAGCTGTGGTTTCAGTGTGTGTGTGTGTGTGTTTGGGTGTGGTTGTGTGCGTGAAGTGTTTGCTGTGTGGTTTCAGTATGTGTGTGCGTGCGTGTGTTCCGGTGTTGCAGCCAGCTGTGGTTTCAGCGTGTGTGTGTGTGCGCTCTGTGTTGCAGCCTCTCTGGAGCTGTGGCAGTCTCGTCTCAGTAGGGTCATGTACTCCATGGCTAACTGCCTGCTGCTGATGAAGGTACGTGTGTGTGCGTCCGCTCAGGTGCGTAAGGACCTGCGTATCGGCGCTCTGGTCCGAGAGCTGCAGAGGTGCGACCCGGTCACGGGCACCAAAGGCGTGCAGGTGCGCGTCGGGGTGACGACGGTGGATCGGCGCTTTTTAGCCGTAATCCCTAGCGGATCGGATTTAATTGGATTCATTGTTATTGAGAGAAGGGAAATGTCTGGGAGGAGGACAGCGTGTTCTGTGGATGACAGGCAGAGCTAGAGTGCTACCTGCTGGAAGCCTGGGCACTGCACGCACACACACACACACACAGGCTCAATGCCAAGACACTCTTGTGCGTATTCGATCCCACCCTGCACCAACTGCACCTCTCTAACACACAGATCAGCCGTGCGGTGATTGTGAGCTTCGGGGGAACTTTGAAAGTGTGTGATGTTACTAGGGATGGCCTTATAATGATGTACACGGCTCAATAATAAGCTCTTTCTCTCTATTCCTCTATTGTCCTTCCCTGCATCTCTCTCTCTCTCTATCTTTTCTCTCTCACTCACTCACTCACTCATCCCTCCTTCTGCAGGACTATGTTCTGGCGGTAGAGACATATCACTCCATCATCCAGTATGAGCCGCAGCAGAAAGTGCAGCTTCTGAGCGGGATCGGACGCATATTCCTGCAGGTCAAACACGCATGCAGCCGCATGCACACGCATGCAGCCGCATGCACACACACACACGCTGGCCCTCGTTTCTCGAAAGCTTCGCAGATTAGTCCATAGAAGCACGCCTTACAACAGAGTTTACGAGCGACTTGAGAAAACGTTCGTATTCCACCAATCACAGCGTAGGAACGAGCGTCGACGAGTTCAATGTTGCGTCCGTACATATTCTAGGTTTAGAGGCCACGCCCCTCAAAAGTTAATGACACGGGAGAGGCAAAATACTTTGGAGTAACGTCTCCAACCTCGGAATGGGAATTGTCAAGTCCGTTGAACCAATCAGTCTCTTTAAACAAAGGAAACGTAACCCTCAAATCTGGGGAAGATGAATATCTAATTTTGAGAAAGATTACTTTGTTAGTCTAGACCGGGGTGGGCAATCCTGGTCCTCGAGGGCCGCTGTCCTGAAGGTTTTAGATGTTTTCCTGCTCCAGCACACCTGATTCTAATGAATGGGTCGTTATCAAGCTCTGTGGAAGTCTGATGATTAGTAATCAGGCGTGCTGGAGCATGGAAACATCTAAAACCATCAGGACAGCGGTCCCCGAGGACCAGGATTGCCCACCCCTGGGCTGGACTAACGTTAATCCCTTTAATTAGGGGCATATGCTTAGATTCCCGGTCAGAATATTATCAAATAACAAATTGTCGAACTTGGCTAGATTTACTATGCTGCACCGCAAAGTCCAATCTGACAGTTAGCCTACAAGACTTGATCATAATCACAGCTTGCAAATTACAGTATGCAGTTACCTATAGGATGTTTGATTCATAATTGAGGTAAAAACAACATTACATACACAAGTTTTCCCAACGCTACATTTGCTGTTGTATAACGCCTTCTGTTGTTCTGGTTAACAGATAGGAGACATTAGGACAGCAGAGAAGCACTTCCAGGATGTTGAGAAGGTCTGCCTGTCCCAGGGGAACACGCCTAGTCAGCAAACCTCTGTTCTGATGAACAGGTGTGTGTGTGTGTTAATCCTTGATACCACATCGATGCCCTCATTAACTTCTGAACGAAGCCAGTGTTTGACAGCGTGAGTGTGTATGTGTTTGTCCCCCCTAGGGGTATAGTAAGGCTTAAAGTTTTATCCCGCTGCGATGACTGCTATTGACTTCCGTCAGGTGACGAGCTTGAAGTCTTTCGCACCTCATGCAAGATGGGTAGCTAGCCGACATATTACATAAGGTTCTCGGATATCAGAGGGGGTTGTTTGCTGTTGAGTGCGTGCGTTGCATTGATTCTCTGAGAGGAAACCAGAAAAGTAAAGGTATATAGCAGTGGTGTCAAACTCGTGCCATGGCGGGCCAAGAGGGTGCAGGTTTTCGTGTTAACCAGGCCACTACACCAGCTGATTTCACTAACGAGTTTCTCCACTTAGTGAAATCAAACTTGTTATTGAAATCAGCTGGTGTAGTTGCTTGGTTTGCACGAAAACCTGCACCCTCTTGGCCCGCAACGGCACGAGTTTGACGCCTGTGGTATATAGCGAAGGTATTCCCGGCTGTGGCTAGGTGACGTTGTGTCCTTAGGCAAGGCACTTCACCCTACTTGCCTCAGGGGGGAACGTCCCTGCATTTGCTGTAAGTCGCTCTGGATAAGAGCGTCTGCTGAATGACTAAACGTAAATTGTGTTTCAGGGCGTTCGTCCACCTGAGTCAGAATAATTACGCCGAAGCCCACGCGTCTTTCTCCGACGTGCTGAAGATCGACCCCAAAAACCCAGTGGTAGGAGACACCACATCATTATTTCACTGTTTATGCATTACTGCAGGGTTTCCCTAACCTAACCTGGTAGCTAACATTTAGCATGCACACTGACCGTTCCGCATCCCCAAAGTCATCTTCACCCTTGTGTTTCTGGTCTAGAATGATTTTTTTGATGAACGTGAGAATCCTACAGGTCGTATTTGCTGTGAGTTTGTAGAGTGATCAGATCAGTCAAGGGTGTAAAGTCCTTGCCCTCATTTTCCCAGCGTTTTCAGTTCAACGCTGAATTAGTTACAAACAGGAAACAGGTTTCAAGCTTGCAAACCTGTAATATAAGCCTGAAAATGTATCTTACAAGCTTGCTAAACTTGTTCTTTCCCACATTACGGAGATTCACTTCTTTCAAGGTTTCAGTTCTGACATTGATCTCATCTCATATCGAGGCACCTGATGCACATTTGACACCGTTCATATATCTGCTGTGTTTAACAGAACAGTTATGGTGGGAAATAATACATCCTGCTTGATATAACATGAGGGTTCCTGGCTGAGAGGAAGCTAATAATGAAAAATTCAAAATGACAACTTATTAGGTCATAATTATGAGGTGAAGTCGAAATTAAATGAAATGTCTAGTTTTGGCTGGCAACATACTGTTGCTTAGCCAACTGGTTCGATCCCTCTCGTTCCCACATGGGCTCATTCTCCTCCACCCCCCCCCCCCCCTTCTCTCTCTCTCTCCCTCCCCAACTCTTCCACAGGCCAACAACAACGCGGCCGTGTGCCTGCTCTACCTGGGCCGTCTGAAGGAGTCCCTGGGCCAGCTGGAGGGCCTGGTGCAGCAGGACCCGGCGCTCTACCTCCACGAGAGCGTGCTGTTCAACCTGACCACCATGTACGAGCTGGAGTCGTCACGCAGCACCCAGAAGAAGCAGGCCTTGCTGGAGTCGGTGGCGGTGCGGGAGGGGGACAGCTTCAACACGCAGTGCCTCAAGCTGGTGTGAACGAGGGCAGAGGTCAGACACGGACGGACGACGGAACCTTTCGCGGGGGGGGCTCACGGGCAGATCGGGGGGTCAACTTGTTCCCGGAGTGAACAGCGATTAGCGACATTTCAGATTTCTTAACGATCGATTCAACCTTCTGTTGTTTTTCATAAGCGAGTGAAGAAATTGGGAATGATGGTTTTTTGGGGAAAAGAACATTTGTACTCGTGCACACTCCAAAAGCTATGGATACACTAGATTGCAAATGACATGGGCATTAAGCATCCAAATGGAGATCACAGGTAAAGGTTGTGTGAAAGTGTAGTCCCATAATACCATACCTATACCAACTCAACAAATGGAATGTATAATAGATTTAAACTGTACATATTGAAGTCGGGGAAATGGGATAAATGCATCAAAGGATTTACTTTTATTAATACAATTATTGATTTATCCTAATTATGTGTAAGTGTTACATGTTTATATGTTATGGTAATCTGAAGCATGTGTGCTTATCTGGATGAAAATATCATGTCTTATCTCAATAAAATAATCTTGTCACTGTTTGTTTGAGGATGCTGTGTATATTATTGTTATGAAGTGGGATATTATTTGGGGGTATTTAAATCTAAATTGATTTCTGTACTCTAAATGCATCGTTCACGCATGTGTGTGGTTTTTGTTGATACACAACACTATTGACGTTACTTCTGCCAGACATGCGCAGTTTGCAGAGTAAGGTGTTCACGCCAATCAAAGAATCGAAAGAATCGGGGGGAAAAAGAACATTGTCGTCTTTATCGAGTAATCAATATGTCCAGCTCTAGTCACAGTTCACATTATATATAGTAGGGAAATTGCACAATTATAACATCCACATTAATGCTCATCGGGATGAAAATGAGCAGTAGTAGACAAATATACACATCTCTACGTTTTTTCTAGTGGGATGTAGTTGTGGACTATTCCTGCAATAACTTAGGATGACCACCAGATGACACTGTGCACTCTGTTTTCAGTGCCCTTACCCCTCAGTTCTGTGAGCCATCACGATCTGGAAGAAAGCACCAAAGCTTTGCCTGAAATCGTTCACCCATCCCTAGGAAAGGATGGAGCAGGGTGTGGATGTTAGCCTACTGGTGGGATTCACGCCATGCAGAACTGGCGTGGAGGAGAATGGAATTTGTTAAGTCGTGACTGCCATTACACTCCAACACTCTAGGTGGCGGTGGAAATTATCACACGCATGGAGGCGATCTGCCAACCGGAGTCGCAAACAGACGAAGAAGACGGAAGCGTACCGGTTGTTGACGTCACACGTAAAGGCGGAAGTTGGTGTAAACATGTTGAATTTACTTGTCAAATTACCTCCTGAATCATGTCCAATAGTAAGTTTTGTAAAGAGCCACGGTATGCATTTATTCACTTAATCCTCAATGTTACTGGATCTGAAATCATTGTCTCCAAACGTGACCACAGCAGAGTGTTTAAGGGACTTTTAGCCTATGTCTTATCCTTCCTTGAAGATTTGTCAAATCTACTCGCACGGATTATTTCGGGAAAGAAGAAAAATGGCTTGTAAAATAGAATGCAATAGTACCTTACTTTGAGAAAATAAACACCAAAGCCATAGTGGTTTCATCTTTATCTATGGTCAATAGTCTAACCCACACCTTGTCAATATGTGTAGTGTATAGTACAGTAGACCACATGATAAGTGGACTATTCTTTTGTTACTGTCTATCCTGCAGTTCCTGCACAGGGTGGTGGATGGGGTCTGCGGACGAGAACCCCCTCAAAAGGCAGAATATGGAGACAGGTGGAACCTAGAGCAATGGCTTCAGCTGCTGGACTCGCTCTCCTCTCTGTTTCGACTGGCGGTGGGTAAGAAGATCTCAGATGAAGAGGTGAGAGGAGGCAAAGTGCAGTTTGGGGTGCGCAAAGACGCACTAGGGCAGGTGTCACCAACCCTGATCCTTGCGGGCCACTGTCCTGACAGTTTTAGATGTTTCCCTGCTCCAGCACACCTGATTCTAATGAATGGATCACTATCAAGCTCTGTAGAAGCCTCATAATGACCTTTAATAAGAATCAGGTGTGCTGGAGCAGGGATCTAAAACCTTCAGGACAGTAGCCCTCGAGGACCAGGGTTGGTGACCCCTGTTCTATGGTTATAGGTGTGAGAAAACATGTAATTTTGTTATGTAACAGTGTTGTATAAGATGGCATAGTAATGTGTGTAGTGACGTAAGAGCTTTGTTGTTTACCTATGATTATATGTTGGTATCACAGAAGTGTCACTAACGTCTAAAGCGAAGTCATCCAGTCATCTGTCAACTGTCCTGCCTTTTCAGATTGTCTAACAGTGGGAAACTATAAGACTAACCTTTACATTGCTGTGCACATGTCCAGTTAGCTTTGTTTGGGCATTCTGACAGGCGAGATACACTATCAGGACTCCAGCCATTAAAATACTGCCATACCATCTACATTTTGTTTGGTGGGAAACGTTTAACAAAGTTTTCCACAGCAGCTCATTATTGTGGGGAAGTTTTGTAAGCATGTTTAACATTTATATATAATGGCAGTGATTGTCTCAGGAATTCCGCCAAAAAGTAATCTTTTAAAAATTCATAAATGTATGTACATGACCCACTTTGCAATATATGACATTCTAATGCCTTAAACACTAAATGAGTGTGAAAATGCTCTTATAGCTTGTCTGCTTGTCTAGTCTCCCATGTGTGCTGTTAGTCACAGGATTTTTAGCATATCCTTTGTGCCCTCTCCTAATCATAATACAGTAGACATACATCACATGCAAATGGTTCCAACCAGCATTAGTGCTTTCTGTTGCAGGCATTATCTAGGGTAGCATATTGTAGAAATTGGAAGTATGACAGGCCATTTGTAATTTCCTGTGCACTGTCCATTGTAAGCCTGTAACATCGTTATGTTCTTTTACGTTTGGCCGCTGTAAGACTACATTACTTGCGTACCACATGTACTAATATACAAACTACACAAATATAGAGAACATTATGCCCTTTTTTACTTACTGGGGCTATTTGCTATATTATTTACCATGCAATTAAGAAACTTCTTTGCAACAATTTTGAAAGCAGCTGTTTGTGGTACAAATGCCCTGAGCTGGAACAGAACCGGAACTACAGTGTGCATACATGCATGCAGTGTACTACCTACAGTGTGTTTTACTACTGTGTGGAGCCTGCCAGTAGCCAAATCAAATGACTATCACTTAACATTAGGGTTTGAGAAAGTGCCAAACCTTTCTCCCCCCTGGGCAGGTTATGGCATTATTGGCAGGCATGGGGAGTGGGTACGAGGAAGCAGTGTTGATGGTGCTAAAGGCCAGACAGGAGGAGATTCGTCAAGCCTTAGTGGAGAGGACTCATTCTGTGTCCAGTGCCACCCTCCAAGATTTTGACTGGAAGCTGAAGGTAGGTAACACAACATGTCTTTCTTAGGTCAACATTTTGTGGACGTAAAAGTATGAACATAAGAATAAGATCCTGAATTTAAGCAACTTTTTTTGTTTCCGTCCAACTGAAATCCCTCAGTAAAACCAAGTCAATGGAAAACAATCATGAATAGGACGTGGCATTGCGGAAGTTATAATAACAAAAAAAAGACAGAACACAGATCTGACTGCCATTTGTATAGCCGGAATGCAGTGAGCTGTACTTGCAAGATCAGGACCACACAATCATTAATCATTCCAAGCTTTAAGTTATTCAGTTTTGCCCGAACCACAGTGGTTCTGAGCAATCATTTTCCAATTAGAAACTTGAGGTAGCCGAGTTTGAAGTTAGCCTCTTGTTGTCATACATAAATCATCCAATCACAATCCAGTTCTTTGTTTTAATTGCCTGCCCTTTTCATAAGTTTCCATGCATGACTTACTAGATGGTAAAGTGTTACAAAACTTCTGCCGAGTCAGGTTAGCAATTGATAACTTGTGTGAAAAGTTAAACCAAAAAGTGTTAAAGTTAAACCAAAATGACCTGAACTCTCAATTCCATGTAATCAAAATAAGACTTAGTAGGTCCTATGAGCACGAGATAAGTCTTAACTTCATATTCCTTCTTCCCTTCTCTTATCCTTCCATTTCCATCTCTCTAGTTGGCCTTATCCAGCGACAAGATGTCCTCTCTTCAGATGCCCCTGCTGGACTTACATTTAGGAGTGCAGCAGAATGGAACCAGAAAGCCTGTGTGTATAGAGATGAACAGAGAAGAACTACAAATGCTCATCAGCTCACTAGATGCTGCTAATAAGGTAAACACTAATTGTTGGCCACCCCATGGATGGCCAATCCACTGATGGAATGAAGACTTATCTAATCAACTGATTAATTACTGTTAAAGAATCCCTAAAGAATCTCCCTGTGCTTTCTATCAGAAAGATCCCTCACTAATAAGTTAATGCTTTTTACCGTATATTACATGACATATTCAAACTGTGTATATTTGAATGTTTAAGACACTTTGCACTACGGTTTTGCATGCGTACTGAGATCTGAGTACTGTTGGTTTGTGTACTTACAGGTGGTGCTGCAGTTGAAATGAAGTCGCCTGCATTGTTGACTTGCAAGATGTTTGTGTGTATAATGTTATGTTGTTAACATTTAAAACGGTGGTCCTCAACCCTGGTCCTCAGGGCCCACTGTCCTGCATGTTTTAAATGTCTCCCTGCTCCAACACACCTGGTTCAAATAAATAGGTAATTATGAAGCTCAGCAGAAGCCTTGCAATTACCCTTCATTTAAATCAGGTGCGTGGGAAGGGGGAAACATCTAAAACATGCAGGACAGTGTGCACTGAAGACCAGGGTTGGGGACCAGTGATTTAAAAGACATGATTATCTAAAATGGAAATATTGAGAATATACAGTTCACACATTCTCATAAATGTTCCAAAAACTGCCTCAAGTATCAAAGCAAAAGTTTAATGATTAAGTATTCAAGGCATGTCAGTGATATTTCAGATTTTTTTTAACTTTATTGTAGTGCTTTCTTTTGTATCACCTATTTCATAATCGCACAATAAATCTTTGTCCGTTGGAAGATGGTGGGTTGATTTCTAACATTCATTTTCTTTTTCTAAAGTTTAATGAAAGGTTATATATTTTTGTGAATATTTTGGATGAAAGATCAAAAGGGTAAATAGTGAAGAGATGTTTTCACAGTCAGTTTCCCTCTCATGACAGAACTAAACATCCCAAACATGGTGGAGGACACACTGATAATTTATTACCTAAACATTAATTTCATTGTCTATATTATATATTTTATGTATTTATGTTTTATTGTTTTTCATGTAATTTAATAGAAAACAAAAACAATGATTGCATGTGCCCTTATGTATCTTTATATGCATTTCAACTGTATTATTAGTTGTAGTACACTCTCTACTATCTTGTCTATGTGATCTGCCAACACCCACTCAGTTCATACAAAGCATAAATGGTCACCAAGTATGGAATCTCTTTTTCTCCTCCTGTCACACACAGACACACATCAAAGTCATTACTGCAATTTGGCCCTAATTACTTCCTATAACTCATCCAGCTCTGGTCCCTTTAACTGTGAGCTGTTATCAAATTAGTATCTCAACCTGAAGTGCATCATAGCCTTAACTAGAAAATCTGGTGGCCAGCTGTTTTATATTATATTTACATATTGTCATTTGGCAGACGCTCTTGCTCAGAGCAACTTACAGCAAATACAGGGACATTCCCCCGTAAGGTAAAGTGCCTTGCACATTGATACGTCATTTGGCACGGCCGGGAATCAAACAGGCAACCTTCTGATTACTAGCCTGCTTCCCTAACCGATGAGAATGGTGTTGCAGCTTATGTTAGTTTTGCCCTTTGCTAACATTAAGGTCCTTGATCAAGGCTCAGTCTATCTTTACTGTTCTATCCTAAACTGACCTTCCCTGAGGCATGTCTACCACAGCACAACTAAAATTCTAATGTTGGAACAATTGTCCAATCGGTGTATTTTGACGTTGACACTAATGACACCTCAGTTCTGTGTATTGGTTGGTAGGGATGTCAGTTATTTTATTGGAATTTTATACTTTGAAATCCTTACAATTTAAAACAAAGGATTTGTAGTTTGTGCTCTCTTTCTTACACACATAAACCTACACACTCATGTCTGCTCGAAGATATTTTTGAAGCAGAAAAATCACATGCTCGCCGAATTAACACACACACACACACACATACACACAAACTCAGACCCACACACGCAAACCATTACACATGAGAGCACATATAGAGCATGAGAAAATTGTACAGTAATTTTACACAATAAAGTTCAGAACATTTCCTTATCCCTCAAAAAGCCTTAGGGAAACCAGTTGTTTAGAGCCTCCATTTGCTGTCGTCCAAAGAAAACGTGTCCCGTCTGGTATGCAAGTCTTTATTGTGAGGAAAAGCTTTTATCCAGTCTGGAAATTCCGACTCCAAAATGACGACAATAACAGCAACAAAACCTAACTCACAGGATATTCTCTACCTTGGATTTAGATTGTCATTGTAATGCTGGAATGTCTGACTAAGATCTACTCTTATGTATAGTATGTACTGTAAAGCGTCATAAAAGTCCTGTGATGATCACTGTTTTGCTTCTTCTTCTTAAAAAAAAAGTACAAGTCAATTTGTTTAAATTCTACTCACTAGTCAGAATTAGTGGAACCCTGTGAAAATATTGAGATTCTTGTTAAAGGCACAATATTCAGCCATGAGGAAAGCGCACACTGCTATGTATTGTGTCCTGTAAAAATCCTAGCTTTTTGTAAGCCCTGATAAACACAAGCAGTCCAAATGTCTTAGCTTGTTATTTAGCTCATTAAACGACTGAAATTATATCGCCACTGTTGTGTTTTTTGGCTTCAGTAGATAATGATAGAAGACCACGAGAGGACCAATTAAACCCAAATTCTGGTTCAAATGTGAACCTGCCTTAACTAAAAGTACATTTATGAAGCCAAAATCAATACCCAAATTTGTGATAATCTGAAGTGTGTGCAATTTATCCATCAGTGGTTACAGCCACCGATTTGACTCAATATTGACATACCAGCCCACTTATCATTAGTGACAGTAACAGGGGATTTGTCCATTTTACATTATCAGGCTCAGATAGAGTTTCACTTATCAGTGGGGGTCTTTTCCTCAGATTTAAACTTTGAGGTGTTCTACAATGTTGTATGGAAACAAACCACAGTGCCTTCATCTGCTAACACCAGCAACACAATGGCATGTTAGAACATGATTGGGTCATGGATGAAAAGATGAAGAGATTGACCAATCTCAGTGTGACATACTGATCTAGATTCATTTGACAAAAAACCTATTTTAAATACATGAACTAGATAGCCATTAGAAATAACATTGATCAAACATCCACTATAAAACTGCCAAGCATTTTATGGAGAAATATAGAAGTACACAGACTAAGTATTCATATTTATCTCACTGCTCTCTCTATCACTTAGCTGAGTGTAGATGTGGTATGTATTAGCATTCACATACTATCTGTACTTCTTCACAAAATAGTTTTGCAAATGTAAAGATAATTTATTTTTATTATTATTATTACTCATGACTATCAACTTTCTAATGTAAGCTATATTCAAAATTAATTATCATTTATCCACATTACACTGTTTGAACCTTTTTCCATATCTGACCAGCTCATAACGCTTTATATCCTTTTTAAAAGTATAGTCGTCCTTTTAATACAAAATCACCAAGGATGATGCAAATGGTTTTTGCCTGAGCTGTTTCAAAAATATATGTCTCAATTAATAGTACATTATCACAAACTGCTAAATCTCATATAGTATTGTCCAGCTGCTCTCTTAAACACACTCATACTGTTCTCAGAAATTTGACTATACATAAATGGTAGATTATTCGACGGCACTGTATATATTCCAGAAATCTCTCATGCACTGTATATATTCCAGAAATCCCTTATCCGTTTTCAGTCCATTCAAAAAATTGGAAGATACTTTGTTCTAATTTTGTCTAATCAATGACCTTAGAGTGCTAATATGAAGTCACTCTTGAAGTTGCTTTCAAGACTGGTGATGTAGACGCGACAGGGAAAGTTGAATTTATTTTGCATAATTCCTTTTGCTGGACAAGGTAACACTTATTTTTGGATGGCCACATTTTTCGTATCAAATATTTACTTGTACTTGCAAGTCATATAACCTTTCAGTATAAGATACAATGTCTACCACTGGCCGGTGCTCTTTTATGCAACAAAATTACAGCCTTAGTTATCTTAATGCCTCGACTGAATAATGTGCCTGTTCTGAGTAGATGAAGTCTGGTGGAAAATATACTTTAAGTCACAGATTGATCCCCAACATCTACAATGTGGGCAAAATAACTGGGAAAGAAGAAATCAATTGAAATCCAAAGAAAGGGAAAAGGGCTCCAACAGAGTTAAGTAGGCTTAACAAGTACCGTATGACAATGCTAAGAATGTCCCTTCTTTCATAAAGTTTGGTTGTTAAATGTTGTAGTCATAATGGTTTCATGTAATCGTTTGAATCTGACTTAAACATGTTGTATATAGTGAGATATATATTGTGACAATGTGAATACAGATAACTGTCTACTGCGTCTTCAATGTGTATTATCAGGGCCTACATATTTCAATGTGGTTTAAAAAGCGTAGTGACATCATAAGTCATTCTTTACCAAACTTCTTTTAAAGAAAATTACATTTTACATGCTCACAGACACTGTGAGAATAGATACAAATTTAAACAAATTTAGTTTACTTTTGTAAGATTAGTCAAATTCCAATTATCATCTGTCAAGTACTTACCCTAAATGGCATGATTGTTCAAAAGCATACAGTATAATGATCATAATACAATTGCCTCAACTACCAAGCATCGCAAAGCTGCATACAAAGGAAAGAAAACAGTCTTTGCTTTACAGTGCAAGAAGCAGGTAAGAATGCATGCATTTAGCATTAACAAATATTCAAATTAATCAATTCATAGAAGACTACCTTAGTAACAGGGTGGATCAAAACAGAATGAGAACAGACAAAATCAAAACTCCAATCCTAAACTTCATGTAGCAGTTCCTGTAACTCTTTCAATGAAGGGAATGTACATAACACATGTATAACTTCTGACAAAGACTTCATAACAGAAATATGGAACTTTAACATGTCAATGTGTGGTATGTTGATGCTTTGGTTGTCTACTTGCAGATTCTAGACAAACACTTTAAAATATAGTATTAACATGATGTATTTCCTTTTAGTCTGTTACAAAGAAGCATTTGCATAGCCCTAGCCTCTGTGCTTTAGTCATTCTGGGGGCAACAGGTAGGTTCAAAACTTGATCATTTTGGTTTTATCTACCACACATACTCAAGAATACCAATTTAGTTACTCATAAAATGATTGAGGCTCATAGGAAAAGCTGACGGATTTTAAATGCTGGGCAACACATTTGTAGTTACAGAAACACATACCTTCATCAAACTAATACCACAAATGACTGCATATTAAGTAGATGACAAGTAGAGACAAGTCAATACTAATTCATTTCCTTTGGTAAAATGGAAATTAATTCAATTGAATACCAACCCATCCATGCCACTTTGTATTGTATCAGCTAAACGAGTGTTCTTGTGTCTTATTTGCTTGAAAGAGAGTGAGCCCAAGATCAAACTTTGGTAAGTCCAGTAACATAATGTTGAGAAGTCTAGCTAAGACTTCGTGCCTGAACTCATAGCTGATGCTGGGTTTATTGAACCTTCTACACGAGCAGATCAATTTAGCAAGCCTAAAAAAGCCTTTGAACAACAGCTATACATTTTCAACTATATAACTTTGTCCAACATAAATCTTCCTATATTTAGTCAGCTACAATTGTAAGCATTGTGTCAGCTGTATTATCAGCAAATGTAAAAAAGTATTCACGGTGCCTCTTAATTAGGAGGATTTCGGGTATGATTAGCCCTATAAAACAACCTGAATTAGTGCCTATCCAATAAATAATGCCAATGCTTTGATGAATTCAAGTTGGTAGTTGAAGTTGTAGGCTATTGCTTTAGAACAAGTAGTAAGCATGATTCTAATGGATTAGGCGGTGTGGACAGTTTCCTATGTTGACCCCAATTCTTTCTTGTGACAACAATTTTGCATGATTTTGTTTTAGGAACTTTACATTATTTTACATGTGTTTCTTTATATATATAAAAAGCACAAAATGGACCTTAAATCACCTGGGATGGGATAACTGAAGCTGGTCAACTTATTGTATATTGTAATTTGGTAACCATTGTTGACCATTGCAATACACTGATCGCTCCCCATTGTGTTGCATATTCACACGGTTGGCCAGTCTTTGATTCAGACCTAATCTCACACTTTGTTTCTACTTCTCTCATTTAATCCTACCATATTTTGTATATATATACTGTACATAGAAATAAAACAATTCTGATAAAAAATTATGGGTGGGAGATTTTCTCAACAAAAACCACAACGTCTACATTTCCACAAGTTTGCTGATATCTATGGATTTCCACAGAGGGATGTTTATAAATGAATGTACTAGGAAGTATTTCTTATATTATAACCTCTATTTTAGCCACAGAGAATATTATAACCTGCAATACTGTATCAGGTATGGCAATTTATGTTTTGTACTGTCCCATTGTAAAGTATTGTTATTTTGTAATCTAAAATTGAACAAATTTAAATGTGAGGAAGCATATTCGTAAATCTATAAAAAACACTTACTGATATATTAATATTTCTAATGCAATCTTTGAATGACATGTTTAATCACTAGGGGCAAGAAAATAACAAGGATTTTCCACCAAATAATCAAAAATAATACTATTACAAAGATTTGGTGTAATCAAGACCGCTCTTTTTAGTCGTGCTAAGTATTAAACATTGGGGTTTAAATAAACACCCTAAGAATACATATTTGAAAACAGTATGGTTTGTGTGGACATTCTGAAATCCTAAACAAATGGTTATAAATACGTTATAAAACCTAACATTAACTGAGGGTGTTTTGAAGTCTTATGCAAGTTGTTATAAATGTTATTCATACCCCTTCATTCAATTAAAGAAATCTGCACCACAGATCAAAGCCCAATTTGGAGATAAAAATATCTTCCTACCTCCCTTTCAATAGATCTTCTCTAATTCAACATACCAGATAGGTGAAACTGTGTCATTTATTGATGATTCTAGTCTACATGCAGGCTAGTTTAAATACTGTTCAAACGCATCCTTGCTTTGGGAGATGACTTGTGCCTCGATGTATGCCTGGATTTAAACTGCAGCACATGTTTTGACCCATCCAAAACTGCTACATCAGAGCATGCATCATGAAATGGAGGAAAGGAGAATGCTTTTGGAGTTATCAGTCTTAGGCATGAACTCTTCCCAGGAAACACAATGGTTAATTTTGTATTAGCATATAATAGAACCAAAAGTGGTCTACGTCTCATAGGATAAGCACTCAACTTCCTATTCAAGTCTCCAGATGAAGTTTAACTTAAGTTCTGCCTGAATCACAAGATATGATTTAACCAAGTAAAACTGCCTTTATTACCCATTGTTTTTGCACTGGGCTTCTTTTAATTATCTTTTCTTTTCATTTATTTTCTTCTTTTTTTTTTACTTTGAGGCAAACAAAAGTTGAGTTTGGTCAGCATGCAGATAGTGAGAGGAAATAAGTAAGAAAAGGAGTTACAATAAATAAAATGCCGTTGCCGTCTGAAGGAACAATTGAGTTACCAAAGTCTACATATTTGGCAAAACGACTTACAAATGCAAGTGCACGGTTCCACCGCATTTTGATTCATACTAATTTTACTATTATTCTGTATGGATTATTACAGCAAAAGGTGAGAGGATTTATTAAATTATATGTTTTCTGTTATATATATATATATATATAATATTAAATTGTATTTACACTGAAAAGACATCCGCAACGCCTCACATTCCTTAACTGAAGTCATACAAACGGGCTGAATGAATGCCCTTCCTTGCCCTCGCTGTACAAGACCTAGCTAGCTAAAGAAAGTGCTAGAGGTTGTAAAGCTCCATAGGCAATCTAGTGCCACCCTAGTTGACATAGTAAAGCCAGTAGACCAGGTTGAAGAAGGTGAAAGTAATGGGGAAGATGACGCGGGACCACTTGTCAATAGCATTGACATCTGTCAGATCGGGGATCTTCACTTTGAGTTGAGACGCCCTCCTCCTCAAACGCCCCTTCTTGTGGCCAATGGGACGGTCAATGGCTGGTCGACTATACATGTCCCTGCCGGTCATAGGCTTACGGTACTGTATACTGGCACTGTCGTAGGAGAACATAGTGGCCCGGGGGTCCCCGAGAACCCCCATCATCTCAGGCCCTCCCATCTCGTTGCGGAGGCCCAGGTTGGTCAAGAGGATGTTACCATGGGCATCAACCTGAAGAGAATGGAGATGCAAGAAGTATCATCAAATTGTGTTGTTTTGGTAATAATGGGTGCATTAAGTGTGGCCAAATAAACTTTTACCAAATGGGAATGCACAGTGCATTTTTTGTTTCTAGTGATTGGTACTGCATATACTTGCATTCTTTCATTTGCCCACAATTAAGCTTATTTTTAAGAACTTACAGGAAGTATAGAATTTTACACGATTGTAGAAGATGCACACTACCAGTAAAAATCACAATCTTTTCAGAATTTATAACAATGTACGTCATTCAATGTCTGCAAATTGTCTTAAATCCAATCATATAGCATGTAAATAATTGGAAATAAATAATTAAACTAATTGTAATCAACATTTTGGACTAATCAAGGGGGCCACCGTTTGCAGATTTAACAGCCAACCACCAACTGTGGCAGTCTTTCTACAATTCAAATTCTATTTTGCTTGGAAAGTTCTTCACAACGCTGTTGTCAGGCGAGTCAGATGGCTCAACGGTTAAGGCGTTGGCCTCATGAACGCTGTGGCTATATGACTTTGTGTCCTTGGGCAAGGCACGTCACCCTACTTGCCTCAGGGAGAATGTCCCTGTACTTACTGTAAGTCGCTTTGGATAAAAGCGTCTGCTAAATGTAATGTTGCACTTGCTGAAAGTGTTGTATTGCTTTAACCCTTCCGTTCAGTTCATCCCAAGCCAGTTTTCTGCAGTTTCAATCAGGAGATGTGTGGATGAGCATTCCATTATTCTACTCCTGAATTTTCAATGACTGATTATTGCTTTATTTAGGGGCACACTGTTCTATATCCCAAAAATTGTATCACTTTACAAATGTTGCTTGACATTCATGGCAATTTTTGCATGGCATTCATGTCCCATTTATGTTAGTCTGTCTCAGTCGAGACTACACGTATATGTTCATTTATTCAACTTTTCATCCGCATCTAATTCCCAAATAAAAGTCTTCTTACAGACAATGACGATTGGTCCAGTTTTGATCAAACATTTGCAAAAGCTGGCATGTTCCCGTAAATCCTCATGTTCCAGCTAACGAAGATTGCTGCAAAAAAAGATAAACTTTCTTCCCTTCTCACTAATTACCCAATGAACTTCATTGAATAATCATCCAGTAGATACAATTGTTACAGTGATCCATATAATTATCTCAGATCAGTATCAGAAAGGGCATGAGGCTGGTTTGCAAACTAAGATCGTTTTAGACTCTTATTTTAGTCATTTTTCTCTCCAGTTCGGCAGTGGCTTGTCCAATATGGAATAGAGGCACAATGAAATGCACGCTAAAGCTATGCTTAACTTACTTGCACTTTGTTACTCTCCAGTTGGCTCTTGTTTTCATTATTGGTTTTGGCTGCTCTCTCAGCCACTTTCTTCTGCAAATGAGGGCCTCGTCCAAAGAAAATGTAGTTGACAAAAGCATACTCCAACAGGGCCAGGAAGACGAAGACAAAACAGCCCATCAAGTAGATATCAATAGCCTTTACGTAGGGGATCTTGGGTAAAGTTTCTCTCAAGTGGGTGTTGATTGTGGTCATGGTCAGCACAGTGGTTATACCTGAAGAACACAGGAAAACATTCCAGGGTTAGCACATCGTTAGGAGATTGTGCCACACTACCACAAAATAGGTCACGTTTTAGACATCACATTGCTGTGATGTGTAGCTTTGCTGTGGAAGACTAAAGAATCAGGGAGAGAAAAAATCAGCTCCTATCCATTTAGCCTGTAATAAATGTTCACTGCAGCTCTGTTGATAACAGTGAATATAAACAATGACATGAACACCTGAAATGTTGACTGGACACAATTTAGTGATAACGAGTGAACTGAGATAGAACTAGATAACGACCAATGGGAAAAGGTTTCCGGACACCTGGTTTGTTCTGAGGCTAATTAGCTACGATTAGATGATGTGTTATGTGCCTGCATTACTGTTAAGGGACTCTGAGTTCAGTTGATTGCTTTTCTCATTCTGTCAACGTTCCAAATAAAAGTGTGCAAACAATTTTCAATCTAAGAGTTGACCTACAGCGGTCAACTGTTTTGTAAATCAGGAAACACTATTTCAAGAATAGTTCATTGAGGAAATGACATAATAAAGCCATTTTGATATGACAATCTAGTTCTATCTTCCGGACGTTTCTGTACACGTCAATTATTGCGGTCATATTAAACTTTACAGTGGTTAGAGGTTACGACTGACTATGTCATCAGACACCAAATTTAAAAGTAGGTCAGATTAGTCAGCCTGGCAGTAACATTGAAATAGATCTTTTTTTTTTTCATTCATTTATTTAACAGCAAAATGACGGGTGCATGTATGGGTAGTTATACGTCATGTATGGGTAGTTATACGTCATGTATGGGTAGTTATACGTCATGTATGGGTAGTTATACGTCATGTATGGGTAGTTATACGTCTTGGGTTTATAGAACATTCAGTAAACCATGAGACTCACGTCAGAGGTATAGCACAGCATATACCTTTGACTATTATACATACATTTTACTAATTTACTCATATACAAATCCATTTGTATCCATGTAGAGGATGTTTTACAGTGGATAACCATATGAATGTCACAGGCATTTGTATGCGCAAGACAAACCAAAATGTTTGTTACTTTACAAAACATAAAACATATAAGCGGACTGAAATGTATTTATTTTTTGTTTCTAAACTAACCTGGTACATGAACTCAGGTTGAATCCCTGATCACGGTTATACACAAACTTCCAGAACAGATGGACACTCCACGCTCAGGGGTTTGTGTGCTTTTTTTTTTTTTGCCCATCTGTTTTGTATGCATTTGTGTCAGTGAAGCGAGGTGTCTTTAAGTCAACACTTTATGGACAAAGTTTGAAGACACTTCGGACATTTTGTGGGACACCGGGGGACATTAACTCAGGGTGACATTTACGTTTAATTGGCTTTAAGTGCTACATCAATGTGCCGCTGTACCACAATGGCAATCCCCTTCATGGTACTGCCTTGTGGGAAGTACACGATTTGCTGCAGGCTTCAGAATGTGTGCAGTGCACGCAACATTGAGGCTTTGTTGGTATGCTCTATGGCAATTCTACAGAAATGTGTGTGAAAGTGAGTACAATGCTTAGAAGGCTGCATATCACCTTCCATTGGACACTGTGTGTAAGAACGCATGAACGAACGATTTACATTAACTATATATACACTCACACATGACACATTTGTTACACAGCTATAGGCATTCTGTAGATATGCCATAAATTATCCAGTATGAATCATAGAGCTCTGCATAAATGTTCAGAGTAAAGTCATTCATAACATGATTTGGCCCCCTTTGGTTGCTTTTACTGACATTTCATAACCAAGCAGGATTCCACCAGCAGATGCAGATGACACAACTATCAAAAACCAGTCTTCTACCAGACTCATATACCCGTCGTATTTGCATAGATTATTAGTAAACTAAAACATTTCAAATGGCACCCATGGCAATTGCTTTTACTCGTATGAAATTGCTTTGGTTTTTGAGTGTTACCCTGTATAATTAATGTGTCATGTAGTATATAGTTATATTACTGAACATTGCATTTACATCATTGAAGTAAGAAATGTTTCGTTTTTTCCTCCCCTGGACTGAGGAACTAATTCCACTGAAAATCTTGAAATAATAGACTACAGACTACTTCATTGAGCCATAGACCACATTTACCCAAGAATACAGTATGTCCAAGACATTTACCCAATGCAACTCTGGCTGCAGAGGCGTCATAGTTGATCCAGAAGGAGACCCATGACAAGATGGTGATAAGCGTAGAGGGCATGTAGGTTTGTAGAATGAAGTAGCCAATGTTCCTCTTCAACTTAAAACTCAGGGATAGTCTGGGGTAGGAACCTGGAAGATGAAGCACCATGCATAACATTTTAAACACAAAGAACAGCAAGGAGATATAATCCGTTTTGTTATTAAATCAATCATGGATTTTTTTTTTTTTTTGCAGGAATATCCATGTTTTCAATATTTAAAATGTCACTTTCCTTTTATAATTTGCTCAATAAAAATGAATGAAATAAACCCCGATAGTGTAAAGTCACTTATCTTTCTAAAATTACCTGTGGCAAATACTGCTTTTTTAGACAGGGTTTGGTAGTCTATGATGGAGAATTGGGGGAGTTCGATGTTCTCCACCCCCGTGACTGAACTACTACCATGCCAGTAGAATTCAATGTCATCAGTAGTGTATCCATCTGGAGAAAGAAAAAAAAATGGTTTACTATTTGATCATCGCTTGTCATCTCCAGTGTTGTTTTTATAAACAATTCCCTTAATCTGATCGTTATCACAATCAATTTTTTATTATGAGAATGCGCATCCCATCATACTTTAATTTTCCGTACTTCTAGATCAAAATGAAATGTAAAAGGAAGCATGCCAGTATAAAGGACATACTAAATTAGCCTTATGTCTGAAAAGTGGGCATTGGAATCTCTGATTAATCATTCTAACAGAATGTAACCAATAAGAAGCAATTTAATGTATATAAATAACTCATGACTCTCAGTAGTTATATAAATTTAATTGGAGAGGGATTGGATTTTTGTCCCCTCTGACTTTTGCGATTATCTGAAGGAAACTGCAGTGTTTCATGGAATTAACTAAGTACATATCCCTACTGGAGGCACTCCATAAGTAGTTTCTTTCTTTTCCTTTCCTTTCATTATGATGAGAGTTTCTGTGGTTATCATATCTACTGGAAATTACTGTGTGAGAATGTGGGAAACGTGATTATGATGTAGAAAAAGTCAGCTAAATTCACCAAGTGATGTCAAACAATCAAATATATTTAAGTTTGAGTTATTTTTGCCCCCCAGTAAAAAAAGGAAACCGTAATTTCAGGTAATTACAAGCCATTGATTGTTTGATTTGTGTCATTTGCATAAGGTTGTTCTCACAGGCTTAAAAAAACATGTCCCTGCAACATCTGTAGACCATAGAGAGGTAGAGAGAGAGAGAGAGAGAGAGAGAGAGAGAGAGAGAGAGAGAGAGAGAGTACTATTTGAGAGTTCTATTTCTGACTGTTTCATTGCTACCATAAACAAAATACAGAAATATTCTGTATTAGTATCAATTCAATATATTTAATTAAAATATATATTGGCCTTTTGATTAATATATAAATATATTGCAAGAGGTTTGGTTTCACTTGCTCATTTGAAATTTTCCTTAGCAATTAGAATCTGCTGCATGCCGCTGGCTGTTCTTACTTGTGACAGGTTTGGGTATTTTGGTCCGCATATAGGTCATGGTCTTTTATTCATTCATTTAAAAAAAATCATAAATTTTTTACAAATTCTGAATGTTCAGATTATCATCTTTCAAAGGATTTATCATTCATGTACATTACAAACTGACAATATTTGAAGAATAAATGTTCGTTTGAATGTTGGTACCTTATAAATCACCAAGTAAAAATTCCCTATAACCATTTTGATATATTTATATTTCCCAAATCCCACAGATAGATAAAGGGTGGAAAAAATAGCTGGTTAACTCCACCCCAACTATATGGACATCAACGTTGCAACTGCACTAAGCTAGCTAACTAACACAGCCCAATTTAAAGGTTGCCGACATGCGTACCAATTTACCAGCGACAGTCACATTTAACTGAGTCCAGTTCTGATGACATTTTCCTAAAGTAAAGATGCAGTGCAATGTAATATTGAAAGCTACCCCAAAAGCCAAAGGTTTGCATCTTTGTGAGCTGTGTCAGATAATTTAACTATGCATGAACAGAACATCCATAATTCAGCTGTAGAACTTCAACGGAGTTTGATTGAACAGGAAATGCCAGCTAGCATTAGTACACTTGAAGTGTAACTTCCAATTAATGTAAATGTACATTTTGCACATTCGAGGATGTTTCCCCTCATTGTATTTTACGTTATGTATCATTATCATCATCATCAAGAAAACCGATCCTTTTCATTTTACGAGTGTATGTGCTGTATATCAAAGGAAAAGACAATTTAATTACATTTACATGTCATACGTTGCTGTTACATAAATATGAACATGTTCTTAACTCTTTCAATGGGGATAGCTTTTGACAAGTGTCAACAGTGACAATATCACATACACACATCACATTGCCACTCACAGCTTTCAATCTCCAGGGTACAGTTCTGCTCATCCAGAGGGTATCTCCTTAGGTCCATCATACAGGCTGCTGTAGTAGTGATCCTGAAAGAGTTAAGAGTTAGAGTAAAATTAAGAAGCTGGGGGTAGTAAAAAAATATATAAACAGAGAGAAGGTTGAGCAGAGAGAAAATTGAAATCACTACAATTTGCATCACTTCCGAAAGCATGTGTACGAACTACATCACCTTTTACTGACAACGCCAGCATGTTGGGGAAATTTCCGAAGCGGTGTAAGGTTTGATAGAGGACTAGTAAGAGTTTGAAAAGAAAGATGGAGGAAATACATTATTTTCCCACTCCAGACCCTAGTCACCTCACTCACTCTCCGTACATAAGTATCCTTACAAAAACATGATTTCATTGGAATAAATCAAAACATATTTTTACCATAAGTGCTGTTACAGTTTACAGCTTATGGTCATACCTGTGTGGCCATCCCATTCTACATACTTTTTCCTAGCTATGGGTATGATGATTCAACTACAATCAAGGCCGTCAAGAGACTGAAACATCCCTAACTTCTCTACTTTCAAAAAATATATATCTCCCAAACTCTGCAAGACCATTGCAAGACACCAAAAAAGAAACTGCAATTCAAGATATGTTGTTTTCCATGGGGATTGGTTTGGTACTTAGTTGGTGTAACAGTTACATCAGTGCAGATTTTATATTTTTAATCATTTAGCAGACGCTCTTATCCAGATGTTTATGAATAATGGCCGTAGCACGTGGAACCAACTAGCGGTAAGATGCCAAATCAGAAACAAATGAGGAGCTCCACATAACTTGCAGGGCAATGTGGAGAAGATTGAGAGAAAGCATTTATGAGGCAATTACAAGAACCTTTGACTCCATGTACCAAAGACATTAAAGCGTATTATTAAAGCGATATCACTGGAGAGGGAGTGCGTTCGTTACAGTGACACAAGCTTCAAAACACTGACTACAGACTAGGCCAGGAATCTGACTACCACAAACTACCTGATTACACTCAACATAACAACATCAACACCTTACAAAGAACTGAACGCAGAACAGGGACTGGACCAAACAAGACGCAGGTGACGGCACTTCTCATCAAGGACCAAAAAACCCAACGGTCGATTAATTACGACGAAGCCCGAACCGAATAGGACACAGGAGAACAACAAACATGAGCCTGAGGCCCCAGGGAGGTGGAGCGTTGCAGCGTCACGCTCTCCGCCAGCCAGCTCCCCAACCCCCCTGCTTCCACGAGGCCGACCGGGACGCGGGGCCAAGTGAGGTCCGGAGGGCGCCACAGGCTGACCGTGCAGAGGGAGAGGAGCTGTGGACAGGATAGAGGCAGCGCAGGGCTCTCGGGGGCTAGACAGTGCAGACGGCACAGGGCTGTCTTATTATGTTTATTTAGTAGGCGCTGGGGGGGGGGGGGGGGGGGGGGGTGAGGGGGGGTGGGATTGAACCTGTAACCTCTTGATCTGCAGTCAAAATGCTCTTCGGCTGAGCTATACCTATAAATAACATGAATCCGTGCTAAAGTGAGAGAAATCGCTGTGTCTGTGCAAATTTCACAGTGGGATTTTAGGTCAACGATTGTATACCGATTATCTCCAGAAACCAGGCAATGCGCGAAGTTATAATTTGCAGGTGTTCAGTTTGGGAGCCAAAGACGTGCGCTGCCACGTCTGGCGTTGTTTGGAGAAGCGCTTTGAGATCCCCCTAAAAGAATTTGACGCCAGTTTCGCAATAGATCCCTTTCGGCCATGTAGAGCTGGCATTATGCATCGCGTTGAGCTGGACTGTAAGCTATAGAGCTTTTAGCCGAGTTTCACGAAGCGCTTGAACCACTGATCCCATGTTACACTGTGTGAAGTTGAAATGCAGTATATGTATTGCTTGGATGCAGGGCTTGAGTTAAATAGGACTTTAAAGTGCACGGCTTTCTAGGACAAACTGATTAAAGACAAGTGGATTCGAAAGATCAGTACAAAAGGCGACCAGACTCCACACACCCAAAATCAATGAGCAAAAGTTACCTTGACTCTGTAATGTCACAAACATTACAACTGTAGATTACAAGGATTTGATGTCCATTGCTTTGCTAGGCATGATTAAATGAGTATACAGTGCAAGGATACCCATACATACCCATAATATTTTTTTAGTTGTTGAATATTAAGTTCAGACTGAGTACAGGTTCTCCTTATTTTGTCTTTCCCACACATTATTTTTATTCAGTCAAGCGACTTCCAAGAGAGAGCTTTAAAAAAAGAGCATCAATCACTGATCATAACAACATGATAGCCCCCAAACATTGCGGGTTGTCAGACTATGAAACACACATCAAGTGAAACTGCCAAGGGTAAGAGCCACAAGAGCATTCAGCTGAACAAGTTACAATTACATGGCATGCATCTAAAACGTGCAATCGTGGACCTGTGGGAAAGCAAGTAGCAATAATGAAACAATAAAACACCTCACTGTGAGTACAACAATTCCAAATCGGGTTAGAAACGGACAAACAGAGCAACAAGGCCGATTGTGGTCCTGGGGGAAACTAACATTAGGTCCAGCAGTCATTCCTAAGTACCAATGCATTCCCGAAACAAATCTCTTATTGAAGGTGGGGAGACAGTCAGTGTCTCTGATGGAGGTGGGGAGTTGATTTCACCATTGAGGAGCCAGACAGGGAAAGAGCTTGTGTTGGGAACAGGCACTCTTAAGGAGTGGGACCAAGACCGTAGGTGGCGGGCGGGAGTGTTAGGCTGGAGGAGACAGCAGTCCCATTCACTGCTCGGAAGGTCAGTACCAGGGTCTTGAATATGGTACTGGCCATGATGGGAAGCCAGTGGAGGGAGATGAGGAGCGGGGTGACATGAGAGCGTCTGGGTAGATTGAAGACCAGGCGGGCTGCTGCCTTCTGGATCCTCCAGTGTCCAGAATCCATGATGGACTACAAGGCATACCCAGTCTTTATATAATTCGTATTGTTGTATTTCGTATTGAAAACTAATCTCGCTGACCGTAGCCCACTTTCCTGGAGAAATGTCCAGTGATACCAGGATCTGTCCATTTGAACCACTACAATGTTGAGAAATAAAAAGCCCCTACACATGAATATTAACGTCATCTGACACAGCTGAATATTCTGTGGCCGTAGACCCACGTCTAAGACACGCCAAATGCATTAAGAGAGGATTGAATGAATTATGAACCAGGTGCAGAACGAGCAGATGGAGTAAAAATAGGGGCATCAGGACTGTAACTTGTCAGTATGTGTGTCTATATCAGTGAAAACTCCCCAGCGGACGACCATCATCCTCAGTAAAATGTCATTAAATAAAAATCATGAAGTAATAATTTTTGGGATAAAACGATGCTAAATATATGGTATTACTATGAAACATTTATTAAACAATACATTGTAGCAATGAAAGTCTACAGAAACTCACCAGCACTATCTGTGGTAGCACTACGATACAGCTGGTGGACATAAGACTCCATCCTTCTTTGGCTACATTGACTTCAATACAAAAAAAAAAACCTTGGAGGGCTAGTCCGCCTCACACTACCTTTCACATGCTGTTCATGGACACTTCCAGAAGCTGTCTTCAAATGGTTGGGAGTGGAGTTAACCAGATATGGTTTTCTCCCTTTGCCTGCCTGTTGACAAGTGTGATAAAGTTCAAAATCTTTCAAAGGGAATTTTTCTCCAATTTGATTGAACCAATGCCGACAATGCATTTCTCCTTCCAATATGTTTTTTATCCTTGAAAGCTTAAAGAAAGCTTACAGCTTTGCAGATCGCATAAGACACATCTGTACATGATTGCTCCAGACATTATATGTTCCTATAAATTGCTGATTCCTAAATAGCCAATAATCACTACATCTTCAGATAGTACCGTAAAAATATAACACTGCTCTATGATTTCCTAAATTCTTCAATAAAGCATGCCAGATTTGATCAATCTGTAGACAGCATAACTAATACCTATAAATTATATGTGTAGTGACTGTTCAAAATACCATTTTGTGTAAGGTGAAAGTAGATATTCAAATGGCAACATTTTATGTGTGCACTTAACAGTCACTGGTAAGGTCATTTTGAGCTGCTCTAAATATAGCTTGCTGTAGACAGCAGGACACAGTGTGAATACTTGTGTTAGTCTGGAGGGAATAATCATTCTGCAGCAAGTGTGAAAGAAATATCCCAGCTCAATGTGAAATTGTGAGAATGTGTGAGAGGCAGTTGAAAGTGAAAAGCTGTCACAGTGACATGCTAGTTATTTTAGGGTCTTTCTCGTGAGGCAGGAGCAGGCAAGCTAGTATACATTAGGGAAAAGGGGAGATGCACAGATGCACACATCGGCTTGATTGCATAACAGACACAACCGAGCAATATTTTAACGCTTCAAACCATGATTAGTACGGTTGCTGTACCACGCCCCCATAGCTGACACACAAGGTAGGTCGTAAAGCAAGAACATAATACGCCTGTTTCAATCCGAGTGTCTGTACTTCCAGATGTGTTTTCTAAAGTTGGAAACATAAATGCCCCAGATTCTTCCTGGTAATGCTAGTGAATCGTACGTTAAGGGGAAACATTTCACTGTCAGTCTCAGAGCTATGGCTAGCCAAAATGATTTTATTTAAGTGGTCTTGCTAGCATTAATGACATCACCTAAGAGACTGAATGCCAGCCAAACTGACGAAGTACTTATCAAATATCAGTCTTTAATGTCAATGAAGGAACTTTAAATGTACTTAAAGGTACAACATCTTATGTTATTGCAACTATTTATCGGATCTACATTTAGATTCACACTGCATGATTCATCAAGTCACACAATTTGTGGCTGTTTAACGCAACGCAAATTAAGTTAATTAGTAATAGGAATATTGTAAAGATTAACAATACAGCCATTGAAACAATTAGCTGGTCCAACTCAATATAACCTGATAGCCTGTAATGTTTAATATCATTATGAAGAAATACTGTAGGTCATTTAAAGGACATATCATTCTAATATTGTGCATCCTTAAAATAATGTGTTGCTGTTCTATTCCCTTGATGTAGTGATCCTGACTATAATTTTTTTTTCCAAAACCAGGTATCCCTCTTAGATACATATTACAAAAAAATGAACGATATGTCATTGCACCGGCAAACCCCTTTGAAATTAATACAAAGCTTGAAAAAGAGAGTATCCCCCCCCCCCCCCCCCCCCCCACACACACCACCAACAATGCTGAATTTGTTTAAACTCCAAAGCTACATTATTTACAGTGACTGCCCTTCAGATCTCTTTAATAAACCACAAGTCTTTGCAACAGGGCTGCACATTACTGCAGAATCAGAGGGTTGACACTGGCCGGTACGTTCGGCTGAGCCTGCTTCAGACTGCAGGGGAGCATAGCTCCATCAATGATTCACCACCTGGGTCTCCCTCTAACACTTCTGAGGTAAAGGAGAAAGCGCAACGCCGGCTGTTTGTAGAAAAGTCTTTGAGGAATAAGGGTCTCCTCCCCGAAAATGCTATTGTAACGCAGAGTTGAGTGTTGACCTTTGCATTCCCCACCCCCAACCAATAAACAATGATAGACAGATAGTCAAGGAACTCACCTGAGTAAAGTGACAGTCCTCTGAATAAATTGTATTAGTTACACTCACAGTTGGACCCAAATGTCACTCAGTTGAGTACAGGACAGACATTTGTGATGTTAGTGGCAACAAACACCGACACGCACGCTCCCTCTCACTGAACAAACACTCAGTCCATCTCACTCACCGGAGACCGTAGAGAACAGTTCCATCAGGATGCAGTCGGATCATGCGGTTCTTCACTGTCACACCGTGGACAAAGGACTTCTTGTCGTTGATGAAGTAAGTATCGGGAACCCACAGTTGATCGGCCACCCTGTTGTCCAGAGTTAGGTTGAGCGGAATGCCCGTGTATGACAAGCGCTTGTCTCTCCAAGACTGCTGGAAATACATGGTGATGGTGTAGTCCTGTGGGAGATAGAAGAGAAGGTAGTACACTTGGGGCCATCTGTCATTCCAGCTATTTACTGTTTGCAAACATGCGCCTCATTTTTTGTCAGACTACTAGTGTGTTTTAATGCCAATTCATTTGTACAAGTAGGAATATTGTGTGCATTTACTGTGTACAAGCAAGAGAAGGCAAAAGACAAAGTACATTGATAGCACCGTATGCATACGCCTGTGAGAAACTTGGAAACATTAGCTCGATTTTGAGTAGAAACAGCCCCAGCAGCCACTTCAACAGCCTTTTGTCAAATCCTACCTAAAGTGGATGGTGTTTTTCAGCAGGTATAGCTGAAAAGTTATTGGCTACAATTCTTTTATAGTGCTGCTTTCATAGGGCATCCTCTCTGTATGAAATGCTGGCTAGCTAACAGAACAAAAATATCCAACGCATACTTTCAGTATAGATCAGTGGTTTTCGTCCCATGAATTAATGTGTTTACAGTTGTCAAAACCACCTACTGATTGATAAATCAACTAAGACATTATTATCACCAGTGCGTATCTTAGTCATAAGATATGATTAACCTTCATGGTAAATCATTAGAGATTAGGCTTTGACATCAAGATTTGTACATTTGACTACTCACCTCATGCACTTATATTTTTTGAGGGAATTCTGGTTTGGTAAAGGTGTGTCATTCAGTCATTTATCCCCATTCATACCGCACACAGTCCCACTGACTTCTAGGTAAATTATGACAAGAGTTTGTTACATGACAAACTCATTCAGCATCCCGTTGCAGCTACATTTCCAAGAACACACCACTATGTGTATGAAAGAGTGCATCCAACCATTAAGGTTTCCAATAGTGCGTATTATTATATTTTTTATAACTTGGCACAACCACAGACTCTGCAATAAAGCTACACACTGCTGAGTACGATTATGTTGAGCAACGTCAGTACTTATTAAGCACAGCCAATAGTCTGTTAGTCTGTGGAGAGTCTGAGCTACCATCTTCTCCTGCCTTACGGCTACTTCAGTCACGCAAACAGTCCTGCCCTGCAAATGTCTCCTTTTGTCTTTTGCTTGTTTCAGCAAAGTGACTCCTCCCCGCTGAACGTTTGCCCCTTCTCGTGCCCTGGTTTCCCCGTTCAATAATTTGGTGTGTGTTCATAGAGATTTAAAACAGCATGGTGGTGATGACATAACATCTGTGCTAAAGATGTTCTGTCAAAGAGCTCTTTCACGCACTGCTAAAGGATGTGATTATCACCTTGGGAATTTGATTTCCTTTATTAGAAGGTTGGTATAACTATTATTCGTAGATACTTATGGTAATTATATCTTCTTAAAAATCTTTTTAAATACTGACATCCAGGAACTAAATGTTATTATTACCATAGTCAGACGGGGGAATGGAGGAATAAATAGTCAACTGAGAATACAGATATGACACACTTAATTTGGGTGTAGCTACGAATGTTAGCCTACAGGGGGAGGTATAAAGGGTAGAACGTGACTTCTTATTCAACCCAAAGAACGGCAGCCGGGTAGTGTCAACGTTTTGCAAAAGCCACACCAGAAATACAGAAAGCTACTACATAACAGAAGTTGAAACGGTGAGAATCTAGATTTTCCAAATCAATACAATATCATTTTCCAATCATACAGAGAGTATGGGGTGTTGGTTGATGAGATTCACAGATAGGTTCAATGGAAAGATTTAGCATTTGGGTTGTTGGTAAGCTTTGATACACCAAAGTACAAACCATGGGAAATAAGGAATGATCTTTAATTGGTAAAGATAATGGCAAAAAGAGAACATGTCTTTTTGACAGGTCCATGAACACGCTGTCTACTATTATGGGATGACTTCCTGTGCATAGTGATCGGTTTGTATTTTGACGCAAGGAAGGGAGTCATGGTTGTGGAATAATAATAACTTAGCTGATCATTAAGTCGCAATTGATTTCCAAGGTGTGTGAGGTCCTCAAGAACACCCAAGGTTGTTCGCAAGAAATTGTCTCAGAGCCGCAAGTGGAGCAAAGATTATACACTACAAAGGTGTGGTAGGAACACACAATACACTGTTTGAGCACTTAAATATGTGAAAACATCTAGGGCCTTATCTTGAAAACAGCGCAATTTACTTTTTACACCGACACATCTATCATTCCTATTTTGCGCTCATCTACACAGACACAGCAGTTCCCATTCTTGCAAACATAATTACAAGGAAAAATATTACCAAACGAGGGAAATCATTGTGATATTTGATATGTTATAAACCTTAACATAGCTTATCTATAGTTTGAGTAAATGTGTACACTAGATTCATGCATTTTTCACAACTTCACAATACATAAATCTAGCATTTACTCATATTATTCAGGCTAGTTGCAGTATAAGTAGGGTTGCCAACAGTGGAAACAATTGTGGCAATTTCCTCCCACGCCTGTTTAACCGGTATAATAACAACAGCAACCTAGTCCCACCCACAAACCTACTTGCTTATTTACATCTCCACTCTGAACTTCCCAGTTTTTGTTAACATTTTTAAGAACTACTTTGAAGCCAAATAATTTTGTTCTGAGCATTTCAAACAGGCTTTATTGTAGACAATTGTTCACTAAAGTTGTAAACTATGTTCATATTTAACCTTTAAGAAATTAATTTGTATTCTTTGCGTCTTGTTTTACCAAAGCAAATACTAAATGAAGTAAAAATGTTCAGTTACTGTAACATACTGTTACAATACTCCCATGTGGCTGAACTTACCTTCTCCCTGGCTTAATTTACCCTTTATAGGCGGTAAGTTGAGCCAAAGGACGACTTTTGAAGAGTCATTACAGTAATAATAACACATTTTTTAAATCTAAATGTGTTATTTCATATCCAATGTGATGTTTACCAGGGATGCACAACATCTTGGACTAAATGTACATAGTTTAGTTTGAGACATTACTGTAATGCCCTTTATTAAAAAAATACCTCAAGTACCAGCTGGCTCAATTTACCCCACTCTCCCCTACAAAGTTTTATATATTGGGCGGTTTACGATAGCTGTTTTATTCTAGTGATTAAATGTAGCATTACAATCTCAAGAGTTGTGTTTGGGATACAAGCAGGGACCAACAAAACACGAGATCGAAAATGTAAGGATATCATTTACATCAGCCTTGTGAAAAGCCTTGCAGGCTTTATGATGAACTGCACTTCAAAATGCTTCACTTGACTGCTGGTAACCACTGGTAACCTTCTCCCAGGGCCTGACTGGAACAGTCGCATCACTCCAGTCCGTTTAATCTGAGTTGCAAAACTACAGTTAAGATTCCTCTCAGATGTCCAGCCTTGAAGCTTTCTTTGCAGTTTGTGAATATGCTGATTCAGGCCTTTCGAGGCATGCTTGAGGGAAATACACTTTCAGAAAAAAGGCACAGCCAAACATTTCCAAATAATTTCTGATATTCACATGAGGGGAAGCCACATTTATATAGGAACAAATGTAATCAACTTTGACATCCATTCCACATGACTCGGGTCTTTTTGTGTGCTGTTACCACACATTTTCCAATTTGCAGCTGTTTTGATAAACTAAACCAACAGTGCAAGTCTAATTCTTGAATATTCAATATTTTAAATTGATTATTATATATATACAAGAAAACAAATAGCTTGTATTAAAACGCATAACTCCACTATATTGTACAGTATGCAGCTCACGTACACGATGAAAGACTGATAACAGAAACCAGAAATATACAGACTCCACCTTCTCTCTAAGGTATGCGTAAAACAATCGGTGAATAGGATTAGCTACCCGCGAACAGCTAGTAAGCACAATCACGTAACTTTTAGCGAGAAAACTGCTGCTTCATAAAGCCTAAACATAAAAGAAGGAAAACAAAGGTAGAAGGGGAGGAGGAGGGGGGGGTGGGAGTGTTGCAGCCCTGCCTCATTGGGGATGAACACTTTCCTTGGAGCCTATTATTAGAAACAGCTGTTCCCCCCGACGTCCGCTTTCCCATCATTACTCTGGCACCTCAGCATTTCCACAGCACAAGAAGCGGCCGAGACGTGAGCAGAATGCTGTTATGCATATGAGCTGCACTAAAGCAGAAGGAAAGGAGAGCTCGCTCTCTCTCTCTCGCTCTCTCCCTCTCTCTCTCTCTCTCTCTCTCTCTCTCTCTCTCTCTCTCTCTCTCTCTCTCTCTAGCAAGACGCATAAAATAAAAGGACAGGCAATTCACATGTCATGGTGTTCCTTTCCCCTTTCGTTTCTCCCTATGCTGACGTTTAACAGGCATTCGATAACCGCTCGGTAAATGAGCGCTACGCCCTGTTCGTCTTTTCCATATTTTACTGCAGCGTGCCGAGGCCAACTGCAACGTGGGCTCACACGCACGTACAGCCCTATGCTATCCCCCCTCTGCTGCTATCCCCCCTCTGCAGTGTGCTTCATCCTGACCTAATTCTTCCCCATAGCCATCCACGGGTGCAGCCACTAAGACATCACAGGGTAGAAAGGGGGGGAGGAGAACCCAGTCTTCCCAGCCTAGTTAAACTTCTGCAGATGTTATATGATACACACGTTCGTGTGGAGAGGGAGTGAGAGAGAGACTAGAGAGACACGCTGGTGCTGAAAGAGTATCATATCTGCAAACGTTAAAGGAAGGTATCATTAGATTACTTCATCTGGACTTCTAAGGCTCTTTGTTATTTGAGATCAGAATAAAGTATAATTCACCTATTGACACGCACGTGGGACCCTTGAGGATCATAGGTTCAAACTTTCAGCTACCTCACACTTTGTCTCTGTCTCTCTCTCACTCTGCACAGCTGTGAGGCAGAAAGGCACGAGCTTGCCTTACCTTTGCCCCACCACTTGGTCTTACAAACATACCATTTGTCACTAAACGTCAAATGTCATTCACGCCCCGCGAGCCATACACTGTAACAGCTTACATTCACCCCCTTACTATACAAAGCATCTGTACTGAACGATTATCTATCTAGTCAACTGTCTAGTATCGAGCACTACGGTTTCTTCTCCAGTATAACCAGTATAACTCAAACTAAATATAGCTGGCTAGTGTAGCTAGATCGATGTGTGAGGGTAATTCGTCTTGGCTTGTTTAGGCTTGGGTGCTGTTGTAATTATCATTGTACCGAAACAAGGACGTTGTGAATCAGCCGCTCAGATTTAAACAGCCTCAAACGTTAACTTTAAATTGTTGGGCTACGGCGGACATTGTGAATAAGTCTCTACTGCAACATGCAGCAGATGTAGATAATAATTATGAATACACTGAAGCTCTTCTCTAATATTATTATCGAAGAGGCCAAGTTTGTTGATTCTTGTCTGACTGGGGCAAATTCACATGTATTTGTATTTAATCTTGTGGTAAACGCGTACAAAAAGATTAAGATGATCTGAAAAAGATGGAATTATTCTTTCATGTTTTTAATCTACCTTTGGTGGACTGTGAAATAAGCCAAGCTCAGTGTGAGTTTTACATAGGCTGTACTTATTATATCATCGATATGCAGGCTTAGGACAAAGCTGCATTTTTAGCGATCTGGGTAGTATTGATTACAAAAAGTGTTTACTACAATACGCATTGAGTTGTATTTGGGTGGCCCAACGATGTGGGGTCAAACGTCTTAAAAAAAACGAAGGAATTCATTCGAATGACGATGTTTTAAGTTGAACCACTAAATGCAGCCAACTTTCCATTCTTGCTACTCCTCATCCTGTGTCCTCAGAAATCCACCAACCATATTCATTCCTGGTCTTGTTACCATGCCAACTCCCGCATGCAATCATAGACGGTTAAAACAGAAAGTGACAATGCAATGACTAGAGATGTTCCAGTGCAAATGTAAGGGAAACACGGTCAAAGGCCATGCCTTTATTTTTTGTCGCCCTCCCTGACTTTCTTTTTTTAAACTAAATTGGAGACCTATCAATTGTCAAGGATGATTACTTCAACAGTAACCCCCTCTATGCCCTCTGCCATCCAGTGCTGTTGGGAGTCTCATATCTTATTCTGAAACTCATGCTATCATGCTCCCTGGGCCAGTCCTGGTGATCGTCCTTATAGGAAATTCTGTTGGACATCTGATCAGTTGTGGGTCCATTAACCTCATCTCTAATGGGTCTGGTACCCTGAGTGCTTGGATGGAGTTACACAGTTACACAATACGACCTGTCCCCCCCCCCCCCCCCCCCCCCCCATGGAATATAAACACTGACTTGCACATTTTCGCTAACATAATCAGTGATGTTCTCACGTGCAACATGTACCAACAGCACATGTTCCTTCTCGAGCTCGTGAAAGCAATCCATGCTCCAGCTCAACACAGTTTCTCGTGAGATCCATGGCTCCAAGGATCGCTTACCGCCATGTGGCCCGAGGCATAAGAAGTTCACATAAATCTCGCACTAGCCGCTCATCCAAAGACTTCGCACTCGGCACTGCGTGTCCTTGGACGCACATGTTCCTGCATTCCTAATTAGATGAACCAACGGCACGGGCAACCAGGTTAAATAGGACTTGCATAACTGGAATATACTTCCGATAGTGCAGAAATTGATCATGAATTCATTCGTGAATGCTCTAAGCAGAAGATTGTCCCCACTCATCCCTTTGTTACCAGTATGACACGCCGTTAATGGTGGATGAGCACAAAGAAAAGAGGGAAATATCTCCATTGCTGCAGAAGTTTTGCCTGAGGAGAGATTTCACTCGGCCCTCTGCATAACTACCCCTGAGACCCCGCCCCAACTTCAATGTAACAACCATGCGATGTGGAAAAACAATATCTGACTCCGAGTCAAAGACACTTTGACTTTGTATCTCACGATCGGAACTGTGTGGTTAGAGGGGACAGATTTATGGCTTATTTGATCTTGTCCATCCTGCAGACAAACTGAATATTATTCCAAACACAATTAGAGCTGAGTTCACTAGTTCAAAAATCTGTACAGACGATCACTTTTCCCAACACCTCACCCAGCTCGGTAGTTAAAACACTAATTCAGTATTTAAAAATCATGCCATGGAAGGGTGGGTTTTTGCTATGAAAATTAACATGCTGCCTGCAAGAAAGGCGCCACAGGCAAACACAAGCCCCTTGCTGTTCAAAGGTGTGGATACCAGATCAGTGTCCAGTTTAAATGAGCTGTTTGAACCAAGAACCTTCCATGACATTTTGATCTTTTACCACTGATGAACTGCTATCGGCAGAGCATCACATAAATCCTCATCCTAAGGACGTACCGGACACATCAATCTCCCGGGCCAATCAATAACTTCTGACCACAAGGTGCTATGAGGGCTTCATAAAGCACTCTAAACAGAACAAGCCAAAAGGATACTTACATGACAGGAGATGCCGTGAGGCATCCGGGCATATGTGGGGCGACTTGCAAATACAATTCCAAAAGTATACTGTCATTCATGTGATGAGGATTCCATAAATGCTATGTTATACTACACTACACTACTGCAAATGATGGCCCTCTAACAGAATGAAACCACTTGAATTGCCTAAAGGGCACCATGTTATAACTGTGTTCCATCTAAAAATACAAAAACATGTACGCAAGGTCATTTTTGCTCACGCACCATAACCCTTAAAAACAGCAAATATTGCTGCCAGTGGACCTGGATGATTCACAAAGAATTAAAGAATTTATTTTCCAGGATTATGAAATATACTATTGAACTGCAGTAACAAAACATACCTCAGAAATATAAAAGCAAGTTTTTAATTTGCAATTACATCTGGTGATATATGGAAAATTGAGGTGAGGGGAGTACAAAAATAATTTCAAAAAGCAAAGAGACTAGAGAGATGTAGAGAAAGTTAAGTAAAAAGAGTGAGGGACAGTAACTTAGAGAGGGAGAGCTAGAGAGAGATAGAGAGAGAGTGAGAAGCCAATTTATTACAGTTTCTCGAGCCAGCCACAAGGGTAAAATGACCTGCTATTTGAGCCATCTTAAAGTAGAGCACAGAGCAAAGCACATGCTGCAGAACTGCAACCTTCCACATCAGACCACATTTGAACACTTAATTAAATGTAACTGATGTACAGATTAAACAGATGGCAAAAGATGCATACCAAATTAGATACAGTAATATTTCGTAAAACATTGATGTCACATTACCCTCACTACATTTGCCATCGAGCCAGTATGAGTTTGTGTGACTTGTTCTCCTTTTTCTCAGACATGACGAGGCTGACCGATTGATTTACAATGTAGACTTCCTTTATCACTAGACGACGTGAAATTACACCGAGCACAGTCATCATATCTGACACCACATCTGGGACAACACATGTAAACCCTTTCCCAGTGACTGTTCAGCATCACTCAGGCAGAAATGTTGCCACAGCCAATGACTCAACGGAGAAGGAGACGGAGAATAGGAGACTACGGACCCATCCGACCCCTCTGCAAACCTCCAACAGCTCATGTCGCATCAGTGTCGTCTACTTCACGAGTCAGTTGCTTTTGACAGCGCAGCATGTCAAATGACTAAAGCGAGCAGGAGAGAAACAATGATCTGAAATATCTGTACGCCTTCTTGTTTTTATATACACAGCCAAGTTAACTGTGCTTAAGCAGGCAGTTCATGTTTCAGCACGAGTCAATGTCGTCACAAGGTCATTTCATTTGTGAAATAACTTTCCAAGAACGTGCTCCTCTGGGAAATAGGTTGGCGGATAATACGAAATCTTGCCTTGTGTTAGGACTGCTTATTTAACCGTACCAAAGGGTAATGCAATGGAAGGACGTTAGGTAACATTTAGACACCTTCCTTCCATTCATGAATAATTGGAGTTTCGCTATTTAGCATTGAACAAGGGTACCACACGGAATCCACTTAAAGGTTATATAGCATTGTAACCTCCTAACAGGTCACACCTTGATGTTGTTCGTTCCCCTTCTCAGGGTGGATGACAGGTAAATAGTGGCATCTGTCAGGGATAGTTAAGCAGCATGAACTGCAGTGCTGTTTAGCGCAAGCCCATGTGATATGAGGTCTTGTGACAACCCTTGCAAGGAAAAAGGTTTTAATAAAAGCCCTATGTTGTATGACTGAAGTACATTCATCATCATAACTCCAAAGCTCATCTCACACCAGTGGAAGCATCACAAACAAAAAAAGGGCTCCCTCCAAAGACCAGTCCACAGAGGGAATTCATCACAAATATATATTTTACTGCCGCAAACATCAAAAGAGAGGCGGTTGTAAAACATGAAGAGGCGTCCTTCGTGTACAATAACCATAAGGTTTGATGCTTCAAACAGCAATTTCACGAGGACCATCAGGTTGCATAAAGGACTGACACGTTTTCAATGGGTCCTATCTTTTCAAAGGAAGTTCACTGACGTGCTTGGAAGCCCATCTGACCGACCGGTCCTGTCAGATGTCCTATGGCTGTTTCAGTAATAGCACATCATGTGACCTCAAAGTAAACTTCCTGTGGGGACCTTTCAAGGCCGTGGGAGAGGGAACTTGGGGGGGATAGACAGGGATCAGTACTTCATTTAGAATAAACAAAACAAGAGGAGGGCAGAGGCTTGCAAAATTCCACACTCAATCTAAGTGTTTAGTAGACTAAACCATAAGCTTTTCGGAAAAAAAGATGGCAGGAGAACCATGTGTGTCAGCAATTTTTCATGTGGCAAAATCAGGTTTAGTCCAAACCCTTGTGTTATTTATGCCATCAATAATTGAATCTATAGTATTAATCATTCAATTCAGCACAACCAGCTGCAATCGCTATTCCTCATTAGTTTTAACAAGCACTGTAAACTGCAAAATATACAGTATGATACTGTTCTTATGGCCAGTCTACAAGGGTTTTTTTCTCAACAAAACTTTTTTTTCCCAAGGACCATTGTCATAAAAATAGACATGCAAACCCCTCCCTATCCTCCCTGACACATTCAAATTCAAGAACAGGCAGAGGCCACAAAGGCCCAATCAATGAGGCATCCAAGCAGGCTTCTAAACACTAACCAATCAGAAGCCATGTGGCATCGACTCTGAGAAGACTGCACCTTCCATTTTCCCCACGGGAGATTTTATCTGCAGGAATCCAGCCTAATAAACATTTCATAACCTTGGTTTCACAATGAGAGCACATCATTGACTCTGCAAACGACATTTACTTGCTAGATGGAGTATATCGTAAAAATAGCATATGTATAACTGCAATTAATGTAAAGACTTTGTTCTGCCTGGATTATATGACCCAAGAAGATCCCACTGTACTAAAGCTACCCTACAGTTGCCTTTGAGTCAAGCTTGTCTTCCAGTCAATACATTAACATTCTAATGATCTGGTTTACAGAACTTCATACAAAGATACCAGTTTTATGGACTCCAATATCTTTGAATTCAGTAACCTAGGTCTAGCTGTTGTACAAATTTCCAAAGAAAATCCGTCTGAAGGACCTTAGTTTTGACTTTAGTCATACTAATTCCAAACACTCAATGTTATTATAACTCAGGCTGAATATATAACAAAATGGCCACCATCATAAAACATTAGAAAGTATTATGCCCCGAGGACTACAGTATCCTTGCATTATTAAAATGTCTTACGAACACTGCGTTAAAATACTTCCTTTGACATCTTCGACACGCTTCAAACAGTAATTTTATCAGTTTCACAAAGATTTGACATTTCCATTGAACCTTGTAGGTTGGTCATCTCTCTCTTTTTCACTCACTCACACCCACACACACACAGAAAGACTGCGAGAGGGAAAGAAACTGCAGGAGTGTGCGTCTGTTTAAACAGTGTGCATCCATTTAGCACACAGGCAATGCTGCATTTATGCCAGCAACCCATCTCAGCATCATCATTTACAATTCTGGGTCTTATTGTTGAGTCACTGACAGCGTTATGTAATTACTGCATTAAGGCCAAAACAGAGGGAGTCTACACCCAGGCAGCGATGAAGTGTTACTGTCGCCAGCTCTACCATTTTCAGCGCGAGCACACTATGGTGTTCTGTAGGTAAAGGTGCGTGTGTGGAATATTTAAAGTGTCAAAATCCATGTGCAGCGCCCCCCCTCCTCCTCCTCCTCCACCACCAACCCCTTCACCCCTCCCTCCCACCACCAGCTTCAATTCTCTGTCTTTACTGGTTCTGACACCACAGGGAACTTTATGCATATGGATTACATTCGACACATTGCGGATCTGTAACGGATACCCGAGACGCAATGAATCACTTTCTCCTTGCAACAACCACAAACGAAAACGCACATAAATGAGCATGTCAACTATAGTAAGCTATACTAAAATGGGATGTGCATACATAATCAGGCATGCGCTGTTTCCATGTTTCATGTTCTCACACTTTCCAAAAAAGGCTTTGCGCCAGGGACGTGTGTTGCCAGAAGAAAATAATGATATTGGCTACTCACCATGTTGACTTCCGAAACCATGTCGATACTGGCGATATCTATGCTCATGCCAACGTCCACTGGGGCACCTTTAATGACATGTTTTGAACATATACATACAGCCTCTGTCAGTGTGCATTTAATTTGGGGGGGGGGGGGGCTAATCCGGTATGTTCAAAAATCGGATATATACTTCACCCTCTAAGAAATCGCTTACCTCCAAAATCAGGCCTCAATCGAATGTCATATCCCTTGAGCAGTTTGTCCACTGTCGATTTAACATATGACATGTTGCTTGGCTCGTTGGCGCTAAGAGAAAACAGAACATGGATTTATGATCTTCATCAAAGCTGCCCACACTCCACGCTGAAATAGCGTCCCGTTCACTCACCTTTGAGCCCCGCAGACCATGGTCACCATCAGGGATAGACAGCACAACCCCCAGCCTCCGCGGTCTAAACACGACCACATGCCTAACTTTGATCAGATGACTTTGAGCTAAGATTTCAAAAAATGCAACTTAGTCACAGGCTTCCGAATGAGCTCCGGCACAACGCATGCGCGTATTTTCACTGACATGAAAGATGATTTGCATCAAAACACGTATTTTTGTATTTTCTTTTAAAGAAATATGCTGACACTTGGTAAGGAAAAAGGGTTGTTCGCGCTTCACCTGAAGTGTCTACGCTGGCGCAAGAGGTCGCGGGGATGCATGCGTTAAGCCAAACCGTAGGCTTGTATCAACATTCTAGGCAGATTCCATCCCTTCCAGCTAAGTCAAGCATTTTCAGCGAACGCAGCAGTTGTCCGGAGCGGATTCGCATCGAGCAGGGCTGTCGGTGTTGGTCGCCTGAAGATCTTCAGAAGAATAAAGCAGTGAGCGCGGATCCGCGATCACCTTTAGTCAGCTCGATGTGGGGCATCGTGCAACACAAGCACGTCTTGGAAGCTGCGCATTTTTCTGGAGCACCTGGACGCCTCAGCTCCCTGACAGTAATCCATTCGCCTCGCGTCACGGGCTAGAGTCTAAGTTAATAATTTGTTAAATAAATAAATAAAACGCATGGAAAATGACAACGCACGAATAATTAACGAGCGCAGACATGAGAGGCGCTAAAAGCGCTGAAATCTCAGTTCTATCTGCATAATGACGTGAGGATAGAATTGGCGGCGATTTATCGCCACAATAGAATATTGGATGGATTCGCATATGATGCGATTTTTGATATCTACCGTCCACGTGTCCTCTATACCTTCAAATTGTCTTAAAAGCTACATTTTCAACATCATTTTCCATGATGGACACTGAATGTTTTGTGCCAAACGATATCAGTAGGTGAGATAGTGGGTGGTGAAAGAGCCAAGGCAGATTGGAGGGTCTGACATGTATGTGTGTGGCACGTAGGTTACATGGATCAGTGTGACCTTTCACCTGTGTAGTGCTTGCTGTTTAGTTCAGATTTCACGTTGTCCCTCAGGAGCAATAAAAGGCTAGGGAGTCAAGAGGCTGTAGATGCTTTGCAGGACAACACTGATTAAAAATGCATGATGTCTGATGGGTGCAATGTTATCACTTAGGTTCACTTTCTACACAGCTAAAACCATGTCCTTTTTCAGATATAAAATATCCCCCGTGAGTACTTTGTTAATTAGAATGCTCAGCAACCTATGACCTACAGTATAGATCCTACACAGTCATTATAACAGGCTTGACCACTGGGTTTCATGTACTTATGTCAAAGTTGGGTTATTTCTCAATCTTCAATGTGTCAAAGTGATGATGATCTTGCCAACAAAGTCACCATAGCAAATTATTTGATCTGTAGCTGGCTGTTATTGACTTCTATATAATTTCGGTAATGCAGTTTTGAGGGTTGTTCTATTTCAAATGACTGAAACCTGCTTAGCTGTTGTCCATTTGTATTGCCAGTGTTGTCATTGTTTTTCTTCATTGAGTAGACGAAGATATGGTAGCTGCTAAATCCTAACTCTACATAACTGACGGAAACGGTTTCAGTATTTTACTACTGAATTTAAAAAAATATTCAATCAAACTTATTTGTGTAAATTGGTTTTCTTCCGAACACTTTTAAACGGTCCTTATGTTCCCTTGCTGTCTGGAGAAGGACATTTCTAGTTCAGCTGGGGTTGGACTATGGATGCAGTTGTTGTTCTGGTTTGTAGTACTAGTTTGACATTGGTGATGAGGTCATTTCAGGTCGGCTTGGTCTTATCTTGAATGGAAATGATTCGGTCTTTGATGTGCGGTGGATGTGCAATTTGGCACAAGAGGACACAGTACACTGGAGAACAGTGAGCAATTCAACTAGCTGTAGCTCTTGTGAAAATGTATTTCAACTGATGTTCTTTCTCCAAAGGGCCTAATAAGAGCCCTCAAAGATGCAGGACCACACTAATATCAGGTGTTTAGAAAACCTTGAAGGGGTGTGTGTAGAAGTTCTTTGTATAAGTAAATGGAGGTTACAATATAAAAGACAACAATTTAGCAGTGTTAAATTAAGTATCCTTGAATTTTACATTGTATATACTAGATTTTTTAATTAAATAAATAAACCAAATTGTTGATGGTCTGATGGATTCACATACATGCATAGTATGACATACATGCAGTACACTTCTCATTTTTACCTCACTACCCGACCACATTTCCTCCTCGAAGCTAACAGAGGTGTCATCCACGTGCCAGGCTGGCACCAGCTGTCATTTTCCCACTTTTGCTTCTCATCCACCTTCTCATTTTGCCCCATTTTCCGACCCATCAATGCCCCAGAAGGAAGACATCTGTTCTCTGTTCAGCTCATGTTGGCGAAGACAGCACAAGAGATGGAAGAAATGTTTTAACATCATGTTAATTTCTGACCTCTCCTCCCGTCTCAGCATTATCCATCTTGACATATTAAGGATAATCCTTGAATGAGCAAAAACATTGCCATAAATGCAGGACAACTTGTTTATTCTGAAAACATTTTCTGTACATTGTAGAAGCACATTTCGGCATCATGTATCAGGGGAAATGAATCACCACTGGGTAGTAATGGAACTTTCTCACCCTGAACGGGTGAGTTTGAGAAAAGGATCCAGGTTCACACTACCAAAACAATCAGCTTCAGTATCTACATGAGTAGCTGTGGAGGCTGTGACATTCAAGCCAAAGATCAATAGATGTTGTGGTTGTATGCTCAGACCGACAGTCTTGGATAGTCACGCAAAGCAGAGCAGAACAGCCTGATCACCACCTGGGGAGTTCAGATCAGATGGCGGGGGGCCTGGGATATGGCGTGGGAACGTCTCGTGGAAGTTCCTGTACATGAGGTTTTCCAATTCCCCAATCCATAGGAATTGCTCATGCACCCCAGGGGAGGCTGGAGGCTGAAATCTGAATGGGCCATGTTTAACAGCCATTCAAGAACCCGCTGGTGGACACCGGCGATGAAAAGTACAGTCAAGCTGAAGGAAGCCTTCCCTTCTTGTTTTGTTAAACCGAAGAACTGAATGAAGAACTGCTGACTCACATGACGAATATAGTCGAGCGGTGGAACAAGCACTTTGAGGAGCTCCTGTACCCGACCAATCCACCCCAACTAATATCACCCCCCCCCCTTCTGTGGTGAAGGTAGAAGATGAAGACTTGGGGGAAGTTTTATCCATATTCCTTGCAGAGGTCACTGCAGAGGGGATCTTCAAAATAGGTGGACCGAAGGGGGCGCTCCAATTACCAGGGTATCACACTGCTCAGCCCCTTTTTTTCAGGGTGCTTGAAAGGAGGCTGAGACCATTTGTTAAACTATAGATTCCGAATGTGCATTTCTATGGAGCTAAACAACTAAACAAAGCTAAACAAAGTAGCTTAATCTTGCCCTTGTCAATGTTTATGGTTCTCATTACGTATAACATGAGCTTATTTGTTGTAGCCTATGACAATATTTACAGCACACATACAAGTACATAAGCTATACAATAGTGTACATGTCTACCCATTTGATTAAGTACATTCTTGTAAAAGCTTCACAAGCACTTGCCTCATACATCTCATCTCATTGCTAGCAATGTGCTTGGTGTATTAGTGACACCTTGTGGAAATCCGGTTGAATTCCCATAAGCCACAGTGGAATAACAATGCTGATCTATGCTTTTCTTGTTCAGCAACTTCAACTTGATAAAAACCTGACTTGAGATCCATAACAAAGAGCCACTTTGCACCACTGAGAGCAGAGGGGAGCGCGCCCTCCTGTGCTGCCTGGAGTCCTTTGGTAGCCAGTGAAGTCCAGCTGTGCTTCTCCTTAATTAGCCATTGAGCGAGAACTCTGTGATGGGGATGTTCACAGATGTGTGCAAGCCGCTGTCCCTGGAGCTGAAAGACATGTACTGATGGTGCAGGCTAGTGGTACTGTCCCTGGTGCTGAATTACACATACTGACGGTTCAGGCTAGTGGAACTGTCCATGGTTCTGAAAGACATGTACTGATGGCGCAGACGAGGGGTACTGTCCATGGTGCTGACAGACATGTACTGATGGTGCAGCCTACATGTACTGTCCATGGTGCTGAATTACGTGTACTGATGGTTCAGGCTAATGGTACTGTCCATGGTGCTGAAAGACATGTACTGATGGTGTAGACGCTTGGTACTGTCCATGGTGCTGAAAGACATGTACTGATGGTGCCAGCCATTGCCACTATCCCTGGTGCTAACGGATGTGAACTGATAGTGCTGGTTAGTGGTACTGTCCCTGGTGCTGAAGGCACCAATGGGCCCCAGTCCAGTCTCAAAGGATCCTCTGTTACGGACTGGTACAGAGCGGACCCAAATGTGACACATAAACTCAGGAGAAAGTCAGCGTGGTGGTAGACAGCCAGACTGACAGTCAGTCAAAGCAGATAAGCAAGCAGGCGAACCAGTGAGTTGGCAGGCAGATAGGTAAGTCGCCAGGGAGAGAGGTTATGATCCAGTATAATCTGATGAGAAGTGGGTGGACGACTGGAGCTGAGGATATCTGGAGGATCAGTTGATGGGCAGCAGGCGTGGAAGATGCGAGCAGGACAGGATCACAAACACAGAGCAACCAGCAGAGGGCGAGCAAGGCCAAAAACCTGAAGACTGGAGACCGCAACAGTCTAACATTGTTTACTCTGTGTCTCTTGTATAATATAGAATCGTACTGTCTTTTTTCAGGTGAAAAAATATCATCCTATTATACACAAACAACACACTCCAAATGGTACAGTTGAACATTTCCCCGTCAATAAGTTTTGGAAGTGTGCTAGAAAGGTATCTAACCACAAAAGGGAACGTTGACTTTGTTTGGGCCAACTCATTACATTTAATGGAAACCAGCAATGGACTAGGATACTGTACTGAGAAGGAGAAGTTAAGCTACTTAAATCTTGCTGAATTGAGTTGAGGAAAGGTGTAATGTTTGCTTACGTTTGAACATAACATTCACTGTTGATAATTTCTTAGACAAGTGATTTCTTTTAATGCAGACATTCAGCTGCTAGGTTCGTCTTGAAAATGAATTAGGCTGAATATGGAACCTACTGTACAGTTTGACATGCATTGATTCCCCCTTTGATAACAATGGGAGCTTCCTAACTCTCTTTTTGAATGACTCTGGCTGAGTTTTGCCTGTATTCTTATATTGTAACAAAGGGGTAATACTTTTATGGTAAAGTCAACTGAAGCCTCATGCCTTATCGTGTTTTTCCCAATTTCTCCAGAAGATGGCGGACTAGGCTTGTCTCATACAGCACTCGGATTTATTGGGGGTGCTGGGAGAGTTATGAATCAAATCTAGCAGTTGGTGACGGATTATTCTGTGAATCTTCTTGGTGGACCAGGAGATCTCCTGTTTTATACGGACAGCCTGTATTGTCATTGTCACTTTCCAGGAGTACGTTTTCTGGAGTGTGCGTAATAAAACTGTCAAAAGACAGGGCGAGGTTCTGAGCAGCTACATGGCATTATGAGTCATATGTTGGATCCACATCAGTAATCTGTAAAAAGGAGAACACATTTTTTATTCCGATTTATTTTTATTCGGATTCTGAAACTGGGGTCATGGTCAAATATCAAGGACAGATAAAGATATAATATATTCATATTCATTCATATAGCATCAGAATCTAAAATCTCAATGTTATGAGGTTTGCATGTCTTTGGAATTACCAGTCCTGTCAAAAACTGAAAGATCAGTAGAGCTTTATGGAGTAGGAGTAGACTGATGTCTGAAGTCAGACTGGCGTTAGGACCTAGTGTGTGTGTCTTTGCGCTCCGTTCAACTAAGGTTCGCTTCAGTGGCTCAAGAAATATCGAGTTGATCCCGCCGGTGCCACGGTTACAGGTGAAAGCCTTCCAATAGCCTTTGGGATGGAGTGAACGGTCAGGATTCACGCCAGATACCATTTCCTTTCGTAGCCAATTTTGTTGGGTGCCAATTTGATTTCCAGCCTACTTAGGCACTTCTTCAAAGCGATCTCTGCGCTTCTTTAAGGTGAGAGGTAAATCTAAAACCTATAACCTAACCGTGATAAAATGACAGAAGGCAAATATTATAAGAAATTAAAAATAACGTGATGCATTTAGAGGGAAGATTTAAAAACGTACGTGTTGGTTGAACTGATTCGTTGTTTACACGACTCTGGGTAGTTTATAAATAATTTAAAGCTTAATGTAGCCTTGAGTATTTGCTATTTACCTTTTAAGAGGTGTTGTCCGTAGGCTTTGCTGAAGTGAACTGCTTCGTTTCAGGACCGTAATGCAGATGGTCCAATTGATTGAAAACATCTGTTGAACTAAAAAGCAACGATGTTGGCCTCATCTCTATGGGAATTTAAGCGAGTTTTGATGAATGAGATTACGTTCAATTGCATTATTATTATACCTCTCTTCGGTTTGTACAGGCTTGACTGTCAGCAATGACAGCACGGGGCTTGAACTTTCAGGCAATATTTTCTTTGGTGGTACTGTGGCAGACAAGGTAAGCATTGTTTTTCAATATCTATCTTTCTGGTCTACTGTGTATTTAGGTAGAAAACGAATGCAATGTGTGGCAAACACTAAACCCCTTTGCGGATATTCAAAATCAATGTAATATTTGTTCATTATTATTATTATATTATTGTGCTATTATATGTGCTTATATAACGGTAAATTATAGTATCACGACATACGGTGACGTGCCCAACAGGAAAAACTGTAGGTGGAGTCCTCTCACTGGGAGTTTGACCACTGGTCCATGGTCAGGTTGAGTTTTTCACTTGTTTTTGAGAACATTATCACTGTAAACCGTGCTTGCAAACGTATTCAAACCCCTGACCAGGTCCATCATGTAGATTGCATTAGAACTGCATTTGAATAATTTAGTTGCATGAACGGTGCACATAGAAATCATTGCCTCATATTAATTGCGACTAACACATTTGAAAACCTGAAAACCTAAATATGTTTGGGTGGGAATAAAAACAATACTGAAATACCTTGCATGCATAGCTTACATGGGCTTTTCAAACCCTGGAGTTATTTTGGTCCATTCTTCCATGTGTGTTCATATTTCAGACAGATGAATTTTTAAACCATGACATACATTTTCAATGATACTGACACTGGGACTTGCCGGGGCCACATTAGACACATCATTGTGTCTGGGAAAAGTGAACTGAGCTCTGAAGCTTCTTTACAGATTGATGGTTTTGGATTCATGATTGTTTGATTATCATTGAGGCAACTGTGCTCACTGATATTCAAACAGTTTGTACCCTTTCGCTAATATGCATTTGTACAATAATTTCTACTCACACTGTACTGTACTCTTGAAAGTCTGTGGTAGCCTACCACCGCTTTAAGAAAAGTCAAGAATAACATGCAGTGTAAAATCAAATGAATGAAAAATTGTATATATCAAATGAACAGCTATTGTCCAGAAGCCTGGCATTTTGTCCAGATACAGTATCAAATGAATTGCCAGTGTCCAGCAGGCTGACATTTTGAGCAACACAAGGGTTCGCCTTGTATTGACCTCTTGAATTGGACCCCTCTGTTACTCACTTCTCAACCTTTTTGGAAAGGAAAGATAAAAGTGCAGTTTTAAGTCATCAAAACAGTAATACATATACTGTTTGGATCTCTTGTATTTGCCTATGCATGAACGGATTCAGTGTATTATTAGTCAGCTAATTTACATGTAATGCATCTTGAATGGTAGGGGTAGGGTGAGGTAGGGTTTGCTGAGGATGGTGTTTAGTTTGACTGGGATTTTTACATTTACGTCATTTAGCAGACAATCTTGTCCATAGCGACTTACAGCTAGTACAGGGACTTTTCCCCGAAGCAAGTAGGGTGAAGTGCCTTTGCCCAAGGACACAACGTCATGTTGGCACGGCCGGGAATCGAACTGGCAACATTCTGATTACCAGCCCGATTCCCTAACCGCTCAGCCCTCTGACTCCCATTGTAGTACAGTGTGAGAAGCGTATAAAATCTCACAAGCATAACATGGCAACATCCACCAATTTACGTACGTGAAGCATATTTTTCTTCTTTCTTTAGATCTTTCTATCTTTAACTTTCAAAACAACATACTGTTGAGCTTGACATTTATATTTTTCAACAGCTCCTCCTCAAGAGAGGAAGAGTCCTTCTCTTCCTCTCTTGAAGAGGATGCAGCTCTTTCTCTCTCTCTCTCAAACATTCTTGCACACAAATAATGATTTGCTTCCTTCATGTAGATCAAGAGCAGAATCCAATGCCACAGATGTCTTCAAGAATAACATCAAAACCTTCACCAAAATATTGGACAGCCTTCTGGATGGCTATGACAATAGGCTGAGACCTGGACTTGGGGGTGAGAACATCACTAGTATTATGTCATTTCATTTATTTTGTATAACATCTATGCTTTCCTTGCAACATGATCTATTAAATTGCATCTCGGTACTGTGAGTGTTTATGTTATAGACCAGGGATTTTCCCATCTTGATTAAAGTGTTAATAATTAGTCTTGGGGATTTGATTAGGTCTTGTGGAAATGTATTTCTTGGTACCATTAACCTGACCTAAGATTCAGTCGATTCAATCTAGTCAAATTGAGATCTAAATTATTTAGGTGGGAAAGGTAAACACATAGTATGACTTGTGATTATAGAAACATGATTAAACCCTTGGAAAAAATAATACAACTGAAACTTATTTCATGGATGACTGGCACAATATGCTGCTTTAGCAGGACATTTTAAAGCTTCAATTTAACGTCTGTATGTCTGGCTATGAATCTCTACAAGTTGTGTACAAGTTGCAAAGAGTAGTTTTGTAACTGTTGATATGTTTGGAGCTTGGGGTATGACAAAACAGATGATGGAGGAAAAATATTGACTCCAAATAAACGGTGGAAGAATGCAGCTTGTGTGAAATCACAAGTCTGGACTAATGCTGCCTAGGAACATAGGAACTGAAAACGTTGCCAAAAAACTGTAAAATAATCCCAAACTTGCCTATGCAAACGATGCATCTCTAATACCCAAAATACATGGAGTGGCACTTATTCCTGATATAGTCTTGATATCAGGTATAAACTAATGCGATATCTTTGGGCATTTTAGCTATTCCCTAAACTGTTAGATATATGTTTAAAAAAAACTTGAACATCAAGAACAACATAAAGATATAGACTGGTAAACAAATCCTACAGGACATTTAGAAATGTTAGAGTTCTTCGCAGAATGTTGCCCATGGGAAGATTGTACAAAGACCTCATGAACTCAGAATCAAGAAATCACTTTCCCATGCTGCATTCTCCTGCTGTGTCTCTGCAAAGACAGTTGATTGGCTTCCAGGAAAAGCTTGCGCTAATTAAGGCTGACTGTGCGCTCTCACCTTCTGGGAAAATATGGTTACTGCAGCCCTTAGCATTCTAATGATGTATGGCTCAACCTACAGCTATGCATCCTCAACAATAGACCTTGCACACAATACACAATAACCGGAAATACGCAATCGTTTTGGAAACGGACTTCCTTGCATCCATACATTTACATTTTAGTCTTTTAGCAGACCCTCTTAACCAGAGCGACTTAAAGCAAGTACAGGGACATTCCTCCGAGGCAAGTAGGGTGATGTTTCTTTCCCAAGGACACAACGTCATGATGGCACAGCCAGGGTTCGAACCAGCCACCTTTGAATTACTAATAGCGCCAAATGACTCCCATGACCCTCTTATCCCAGAGCAACTTACACAGCAATAACAGACATTCCCCCAAAGTAAGTAGGGGCGAAGTGCCTTGCCCAAGGACACAACATCATGCTGGCACGGCCAGGATTCGAACTGTCATTCTTCTGATTACTAGCCCGATTTCCTCACCTCTCAGTCACTTCACACTACACTCCCTGATAACATGAAGTGTTGCAAAGTCACAATAGCACAACCCTAACAGAGCCAGGGAATTAGACACAGTGATATGAGGTAAGGAATACTTTTAAACCCTTCACGTTAGCTGTGGTAAAAAAATGACCAACTTTTACAGTGGTTGAAGAAGGCGATGCACCACTACCATGTAGACAACGTTACAGGAGGGGGAATTTCTTACCTGCTGGTTACGGCGTCGCATACTCGTCGTCCAGTTTCCTTTTTTGTTGGCCAGTATTTCCTTTTTTCCGGACAGACGTTACATAGTATGACTTTAGCACCTCTCATACACAGGGTACCTTTTGTCCTTTAGGGGTGATATTCTTACACGGCAAAAGGCTGCTGGACGGCCTCTGGTTTCAAGCGGCGAACAGTGATCACAAAAAACATAGACTACTTTGATGTGAATTGTCTGCTGCAGACTTAACTGCTCCCCTTTTTCATCGAAAAGTTTGTTCCTTCATCCCGCCAGATAATTTGAATCGATTGCGTAATTCCGGTCAAAATACGGAAGTAGTGCGAAAGGTATATGAACAAGTACAGCAGCCGACTTACTAATATACAGTTGCATCAGTGTCTCCATCCTGTCATCACACCTTGTTGGATGTGATCCATGTGTCTAAGCAATTGAGAAAAACTCCTTCAAGTTTTCGTCAATGGAATGTATATGAATTGAACAAGATTGGCAATGTTCCTGCTGACCATATTGCGGGTTTGCAAACGGGTGCTTTTGGAACAGAGGCCTATTTAATGTATGGACAAATGACGCAATTGGCACAGTACCAGTTCAATGTGTTTTTTATGTTTTACAGATCGGGTGACAGAGGTCAAGACTGATATTTATGTCACCAGTTTTGGTCCAGTATCAGATACAGATATGGTAAGTTTGATCACTTCTAACCTTAATTTCCAAACCTCCATCTTTATTTTCCAAGCTCCGTGCTGAGGCCTGAAAGATTTTTCTATTCCTACATAAGTCCTCCACTTTAGTCTGCTCTCAAATATTTAAACCGTAAAGAAGCGTGAGGAAATTGTCACTAGAGCCAGCACCTAGAGAAGGAAATGGAAAGGTGAAATATATTATTCATCCTGTGGCTCCATCAAATTGAAAAAGCATTTCACAAAGGGCGAATCTCTATCACTTGGCTTTGATCCTTGATTCCCTGCTACACCTTGTGTCTTTCTTTTAAATATGTAATGTTGAATTGAATCTAGTTATCCACTGCCGCAGTGATTAAACAATACACCTAGTGTGGCAGACTTCTAACCACTTCCATTTGGATTTGCACTCAATGGTGCATCATTTGTGTTCACCTTCTTTTTATTCAGGAGTACACCGTTGATGTATTTTTCCGCCAGAGTTGGAAGGACGAGCGACTGAAGTTCCATGGGCCAATGAATATCCTGCGACTAAACAATCTAATGGCGAGTAAAATCTGGACGCCGGACACATTCTTTCATAACGGGAAGAAATCTGTAGCTCACAACATGACCATGCCCAACAAACTTCTCCGAATTATGGATAATGGAACTCTGCTGTACACCATGAGGTGTGTGATCCCCCCTTCCACTCAGTATACCAAGTGTCTGTTTTATATTAGAATGTGTGTTACTTCAATTGTTCAAAAGAATATTCTTTACGTCGTCATGGTTGTCTAATTGTAGTCAAAAATCCAGCACCAAGGTAGAGGAAGAGGTGTGTTACAGCAGTGCTACTCCTCATATAACATGCCTCTTTTCAGAGATTGTGATTTATTTCCAAAAACACAATTCAAATAAAGGCCATAACTGTCACTAAGTACATTTATTCATGGAGCTTTATATCATGTAAACTGAAGACTTGCATAAATGTTCAGGTTGTTTGCCACCCAAGATGTTAACTCACTCATGTCGATTGGACTAGTCTACCTTGAGTAAGAACAAGATTATTTAATATTACGACGTTTGTATCTACCCAGTGCATCGCTTTAGACTGGGGTTGCTGATGGTAAACTATGATTGTTCATTAAAGCTCCTGCTCATCAAGTCATACTGTTTATAGTCCCCCTCTGAGACAATACACATAGTCCCCCTCTGAGAAAATATATATTCAATCAACGCTGATTGAATGCACATTGTCTCGGGGGGGGGGGGGGGGGGGTGATTATAAACAGGAGAATGAACAGTCAACATCTCAAGTTTGAATTCCAAGAATGTTTGGTTGCGGGAAATTGTTTTCACAATCAGGGCGTTCTATGATGGCAAACTTCTCTGAGCCTCGGGTTATCTTACATTTTTGCATAGTTATTCTGTATTGCCACATTGGGTAGATAAATACCACAGTTGTTGCTAGATTTGCATTTAACATTATTAGACATACATACAAACACATACGTATGTATGCACACACAAAACAAACTCAGAGAGGCAAATACTACTGCACATACAGAACAGTTTACACACTGTCTAACCTTGTTGTTACGAGGCACCAGAGATGTACAAATAGATAAGCCACTTTATTTAATTTGTGTTGTTCTTGCTAATTAAATAACCGCCGCCCTTGTGTAAACACTGCCCTTGGATAAATTCCGTGCCACAAAAACATGTAGATCCAAAGTGCTGCGTTGTTTGATAGTTGAAATCCAGTATGTCAAATAATTAGGCTTCACATTCTGGAACTATTTGGATATGAACCGAGTGTTCTGTTTGTGCCATCTTAGGTTAACAGTCCAGGCGGAATGCCCCATGCATCTTGAAGATTTCCCCATGGACTCGCACTCCTGTCCACTGAAGTTTGGCAGTTGTAAGTGTGAATAACATCCAAATGAATTCACACACAAGGGATACATCAGTATTTGGAAAAGCACAGATAATTAGGGCTGCTCATTAGGTAATGAAAAGATGAAAATCACTGTTGCTTTGTTCAGTATTTGGCATAACAATTTTCTGTTGTGATTTTGGGTGAATGTGGGCAGAGAGAAATGAGTGACCTTATATTTTCAGTGAGCCAAATACAAAATACACTGTATATTTGAGCTATTGGGCCAAGTCATGGTGAGGAAGGATAAAAACACTTTAACAAACAACCAACAATAATGACACACACAAAAAAAAAACAGTGTACACACACAAAGAAATACAACCATCATTCCATTCCAGTTATTTAAGCACATTTGTGGAATTTCATGTTCATGCCCTAATTGACTCTTTTCAGATGCCTATACCATGACAGAAGTTAACTACATTTGGACTAGGAATGCATCAGAATCTGTGGTGGTAGCTGATGATGGATCCAGACTGAACCAGTATGACTTACTGGGACAAACAGTCGGAAAAGAAACAATCAAATCTAGCACTGGTAAGTTTATTAGGTAGTATACTATGGGTCGTATGGTATGTAAGGTAAAAGTAATTCGAGAAAGAATAAAGGCACATAGCATGTGCTGTAATTTATAATACATAAGCGAAGGCACTTACACACTCAACTACACTTTTGTTAGCCTGTTTCAAGCCCATTGGCCCAGGTCCATATAAGGCTGCTCGGATACTCCAACACTCACATGTTCTTGTGTTAGTGTGCTGCTGCTGCCCTCCATCCTCTTCATCCCCCCTGTGTTGTCTTTTACTGTCCATCAGGAACGGAAACTTTTTCTATTTTCACCATGCCTCATGTTCTATGTATGTTGTTTGCTATTGCTAAAGGCAGGGAATGCTTCCTCTAGATGCATCCACTCTGCTAAAGTCAAACTTTTCCAACTTTCCATCCCGATGGTTATCAATAAATGCTCAAATTGAATACGTGTTTAGACTTAAATTTAGTTATCTCGCTAACTCGCAAAACTTTAAATGACCAACCAAAAAAATATACACTTACAAAAATACACACACACAAATACACACTTATTCGACAAATAAGTGAGCAACACTCACTTTATAATAGCAAATCACCACAGCCCAGTTTCCCAGATATGGATTTTCCTTAGTCCTAGACTAAAAAACTTTTAAATTGAAAATTCCTTGAATTCACCAGTTAAAGGTACGATATGTATGTTTCTTTGTGTAAGCTAACAAAGCAGTCTGACAGTTGTTCAGTTGTGCCAATAGAATGTCAGTTTCTAAATATGAGAGCAGCCCGATTCTTTACAGCCAAGTTGGTCCCAGCCATCCTGTGCCAGCCAATCACCTTCTAAAGATGATCTTTTTATTTATTTTTCCAAGACCACTCCGTCAAACTTTAGTTGACAGAAAGCTTGAAAATCTGACAAGAGTTTGGTTGCTTTTCAACATATACTGTATATGTTTTTTTCATAATGTTACTGCTCTCTCTTTGTCTTTATTTAGGCGAATACACAGTCATGATGGCCCATTTCCATCTGAAGAGAAAGATTGGTTACTTTGTTATCCAGACCTATCTCCCTTGCATCATGACTGTCATCCTCTCTCAGGTCTCCTTCTGGCTAAATCGTGAATCTGTGCCAGCCAGGACTGTCTTTGGTGAGAACGTAGCTGATTTCTCTTCTGATGTCATGGTATTACTGTATTTTAGACACAGAAAAAACAAAAATGTCTATTCTAGAATGCAATATCCACACCATGTCATAAAGTAAGTCGTTTTGATACCATTATGATAACCCTATGTACAACCTGTACTATTGTTCAGGCCTCTTTGACACTTGCAAGTTATATTGCATATCCTTTTATAAGGCTCTTGAACGGAACACAGAATCCCGTGTCCTAAAATTTTTAATTAAATTAAAAGCAACACAAAAAACAAACAGGCAGGGGTGAAGTGGGGTCCAGGGCTCCTACCCCTCTGCCCGGTTTCCAAATCTGTCCAATTTCCAAAGTACCCTCCTGTCTGGATGGGTTTTTGAAGGCTTGTTTTTGAATGAACACAACCCACAAGTATGTGGGAACATGAAAAATTAGAACCCAGTAAATAAACAGAACCCTCCTCTCCGTCAAAATGCATTTGTCTGAAATTGAAATGCACCGCTTGTCCTGTTTTGAATGCACTGCTCGTTAGCAGGTGAACATTTGCTACAGGAAAAAAATCATGAAACGCCGCTGTCGGTATCCTACCTTTTTCTGTCTATAACATTACCCTTTGAAGCCACAAGTCGGAAAAAGACATGCAAATTCTATTTCATCATGCTATCAAAAACACCCTTGAGTGAAACGAAGCATCCTTGAGTGTGTAGCTTATTTTTGGGCAAGTGTTAAGTCACCGAGGGAGTTGTGGGTGGAAGGTAGGAACAAACTCACTCTGGTGTGTCTGCCAGTGAGTGGAGCAGAGAGAAGCAACATCAAAAGGAAAGCACATTATTCACTCGAAGCACTTGGGTGGTGTGTTAGGGATGTGATAGGGTGATATGTTTCACATGTCCTGCAGCACCCAACAGTGTTTGTGCCACAGGGATGAACTTCAGTTAGCTGTGGGGTAAGACTTTGCCTGAAATGACTTTGTAAATCAGCCATAAGTATTACTCACTGCTGACGCCTCCTCTTCAAACACCACAACATTGAATTACCCATGGTTCACTTACACTGACATACAAAACAGAAATCAGGGAGTTAACTAAATTAACCATAAACGATTTGTGGGTGCCTCATTGGCTTTTTGTTTGTATGAGATAGATCAGCATGTTAGGCAGACTCCTTTTACAGATGAATCTAAAGCGCTTATAAGTATTCAAGGTCTGTCAATCAGACAAAGTAAGCAAATAATTTCTATTTTGGCTATTCTATAACAGTTTCACAGTTTGCATTCTGTGTATTGCTTTTGCTTAATCAATTTGAAAAAGATTGTCCTCTTTTCTCATCCCTTTGATGATGCAGGTGTTACAACAGTACTCACCATGACAACACTCAGTATCAGTGCCCGGAATTCCTTGCCAAAAGTTGCCTACGCTACCGCCATGGATTGGTTTATTGCAGTGTGTTATGCCTTTGTTTTTTCTGCGCTCATTGAATTTGCCACTGTCAACTACTTCACCAAAAGAGGCTGGGCCTGGGATGGCAAAAGTGTGGTAAATGACAAGGTAACGTCACTTAAAGCACTCCAATATATTGAACAAGGTTAATTTGGCACTCTGGATGTTGATAAAGTGTTTTTGACTGTTTCAGAGAATCATTAGCTGCAAGGCAAATAAGAAATGTAGGAAAAGACTTGAACGTATCTCCCACTCATTGAAATGACTTGAATTATTTTTACAATAACCTTTATTGTTTATATGAGCATTAATCATATATTTTCCCTCGCTGACTGAGAAGACAGTGTAAGGGTGGAAAAAGTAAGCTGATAGGGTTGAGTAGGTTGTGTCTGCAGCAAATTCAAGTTATTACAACGCAGCACAAACCCACACCCAAGTGATCACACATCCTCTTTGTATTTATACTGCTTTTACTGCATTGTGTAGTTTAATGAAGATTTCTTGTCTCTTTATTCACCACAGAAAAAGGAGGCATCCCTTATGAAGAAGAACAATGCATTTGCAGTTGCCGTGGCAAACTATGGTCCAAACGTCACCAAGGATACAGGGCTGTCCACTATAGCCAAAAGTGCTGCCACCGACAAGTCCAAACCAGAGGCCAAACCTGAACAGAACAAGAAGACCTTCAACAGTGTGAGCAAAATCGACCGCATGTCCCGGATCATGTTTCCTGTGCTCTTTAGCAGTTTCAACTTGGTCTACTGGGCCACATACTTAAACAGAGAACCCGTTATACACGACATGGTCCCATCCAATTAACAAAAAATTAAAAGAGTGTTCACTTTATGACACTCACTTTTAATGAATTTGGTTACTGACAAAGTCTTTTTTTCCACCACATTCCTTGCAAATTGGACATGTTTTTGCTTGTAGTATACCAATTTTAACTGCATATAATTTAGCAAAGCTGACTTGTAGTATAGCATATGATAGTACGCTATACTTCCACTTGTAATATAGCACCACTTGTAAAAGTGGAATAAGCGCACCCACCAGCACACAAAAACAACCAAGCACTACATCACATTTCATACACTGCAGGGTCTCTTAGAGAAGCAACTAATTCAAGACCCCCTCAAAAATGACTAAATCTCAAGGAATTTTATCCATGAAAATACAAATAACACATACAGTATATATTTGTAAGAGCATCTTATAGGGCAGTACATGGCCTTAATATTGTCATAAAATCGTATTTTAATCACTCTTTTGTTTTCCCCACGTGAAGGGCAGCCAATAGGGTCTAAAAAAGCATTCATTCGCTAGGTAAGGTCACACAAACCAGGAATTTATTGTGTCAGGAAGGTGCATATGATCAAGTATAATAATAGATTAAATAGAAGTCCAACAGTCCCTCACGGCACTCTAGACGGCACTTTAACCCACCCTTCCCCCTGAGTCCACCAGTATGGAGACCATCAGACAGGATAATAATAGGATTTTCCATGATGGTAATTGTATACCTAGTGTACTGTTATGGCTCTGGTCAGCCCCAGCACTCCAGGTATAAACTGTTGCTACTAGCAAACATTAAATATATACAATGAAAATATATCCTTTAGATTTACAACAGCTAGTGGAACCAAATAATGTTCCTTCATTGATAATATGGCAGGTTAGCTTTCGAGGCCAACTGTGCCAACTGTGCTGATGGTATTTTGCAATCCTGCCCTCCAGCTAACTTACTAAAATTCTTCAAAGCTATTTAATTCACTTCATATGCCAAAGTCCATATCATTTACAATAAATATTATGTTTTCAACTGGGTTTAAGATACCCAATATGAAAGTAGAAGGTTTGTCAACCCTTTCATATGAAAATTTTTGAATTACTTTTTGGTTAGTGCTAACGTAGAAACAATTTAAACAAGTTTAGAGCGTTACTTTTCAGTTTGATAGTGTGCATTGTACTTCTAGAATACTCAATCGTTTTAGCACAACCCCTATTATCCTGGCGGCAGGAATGATCCTCACCAAACCTCCCGTAAATACTATAAGTCATTAGCAACTGTTGTTTTAAAATCAGGTTTCCGATATGAAGAGCACAAGCTTGTGAACATACTGATGATGCTGCACCATTTTTAAACCAAGTTAACTTAAACACAACTTTTTCAATGATCACTGTCAGTGTAAGAATATGTTTACATCAGTCACTCAAACTAAAAACGACACTGTGAAACGAGTTACTAATTGGACACAAGTGTAATGAGTGATTGTAGAAATCTATGTCAGTACTGTAAGGGACACATTTACAAAATTATATAGAATATATGTTAATATGTCAATCGATGTAGTGTTTATTCAGTTTAGTATTTGTTGACTATTCTCCTGATATGGAGATGTTGTATGTAAATCGTGCCCACACATGAGTCTAATGTATTTATTCCGTAAGTGATTAATAGAGGTTATCATATCACGTGTTGTTATTTTTTATTACAATAATTCTTAAGAACGAGCTTCTCGGGTTTTCTGTAAGATTTGAATAAGTTGTGGAAAAGATTGTTTCTCATGTCCTATGTGTCTAAAATCACCTCATTGTATTTAAAATGTTAGTGTTATGCATTTAATTTTTATCAGAAACTGTTTCTATGTTTGTAAATTTGTATCTTCATTTGTATGTTTGTATGGTAATATACTGTACACAAACGTGGTACATGAAGTTACACAAAAAAATTACAAGACACAATTATCTTATTCTTTGTAAGATGTTTTTATGTGACGTCTGAAAAAAAATCTGAATCCCTGGGAGAAAAAAAAAGACTATTTTTAAATAAAGTTTTGCACATTTTAATTCATCACTTGATTTGAAATCAACAGGGCAACTATTTTTTCATCCCTCATTGACTGGTGTAGATCAGTCAACTTGGTCCCACTATTTCCGAGACATACATGAGGAGCCAGTGACACCAAATTTTTGTGTGCCTTCTTTTGTGTCATGTGACATGATTCAAAACAAGATACTAAAGACTGCAGTATTGAATTCAACGTCAGCTAACGTTTGTGTGTTTGACGCAAACACAAGTGAGGCGTAATACTATCGCGCAAATGTGCATAAATTGAACAGATTAATTGTCCAGCGTAGGCATTTTTATATTAGAATGCTATCAACCTACAATCTTCATCAGTGTTAATTATATTTTCTGCTCTACCGAAATGTAGCTTTTACTTGGAGCTGAATTAGGTTGGTTGGATGCCAACATTTGCAGATTGAGCAAAGCCCAACAGGCCCAGCGCACATAGTCCAAGTGGGCCTTAATTACAGCCCAAGGTTGACCCCTTCTGCGCCAACCTGGGCATGTCTGCAGGAGACTTGAACCTTGTCTCTGGTTCAGTTCAATGTCTGCTGTAATGTAATTATGTAGCTATGGATGTGCTTATGCTTGGTAAAGAATATACTTCATAAGGACTATGGAAAAACCGTCATACAGGAAAACCTCTTTCACCGAAAGGACATGCCTATGGTTGAGTATCATTAATGTTGTTTGTTATATTGTGGATTGACTCCCCTCTTTCCTCTAACTCGTACACACTTGATATCGTAAAATTACATGTTCAATTCCAACAAAACGTTTAAAAATTGAATAGAATTGTGTTGCATTTAAGTTTGGAACTCTCAATGTGGACCTATGTTCCAGTAAAATGTCATTTAGAGTGGCAGGTGGAACTTTGTGCACGCTTAAGCTTTAAAATGAATCAAGCTTGTCGCCAAACAAGCCACTCCTGAAGCTGTCTCAGCCCATCTTGCTAACACACATGCAAGAGTCAGCAGGACATCTAGATATGTCTACTGCTGAAAGAATGAAAGAAGTCTCAGAACGGCTCAAATCCAAAACACTGCTGATGGCAAGCCCGAGAATGAAATGCTGCACTTGCTCAAAAGTCCACAATCAATACATGGAGGCTGTGCGAGAAAACAGCAAGTTGTGCACAGTTCATCAGCAGATTTACCTCGGTGTGAAGTCTCACACTTAATCCTCAGTCTGCTTCAGCATCATTTGTTGTGGTTACTGTCTGCTTTTGATTGATCTACCCGCACAAATAAAAACCCACCACTGGCATTTTACAGTGAGATGGGAATCCATCAACCTGTTTAATGTTATTTTTGTTAAAGTTCAATCTGGGACTTGAATAGCTCTACTTTAATTTACACTCAAGCTTACAGACTTCAGTCACAACAAACACTGAAGGTGTCAGGTGAGGTGTTATCCGGCCCCCTCTTCTTGGTGTCTTACCTGCTTATATGCAAAGATCTGGGGTTGCTGGACAGGGTACGGTAGCATTACTAGTCATATATCTTGATAAGTAAGGGAAGTGGTCTGATTGGTTGTTCTTTTGTATAAAGGCAATGGTGAAGCATTGTTCTGGGGATACTTTATGTCCTGAGACCTCCTCTGCTGAAGCTTATCTTACTGTCTTACTCCTTCCTCAACTTTAGCTTTCTCACTGATTTACAATAATCACTGTAGCATACGTGAGAGTTAACCTTAATTTTGTTATATGTTTATCTTGTAATTGATTTCATTCACTTTCAATGTTTTTAAATGTATTGTATCTTACTTTGACCAGTCTTGCTCTGATTTAACCCATTAAATTAACTCTAATTCCATTGTTATTGGCATTATTTGATTAATGTTAATACATTGTTCAGTTTCCCATCTTAAATAACAGTGGAAGAATGACTATATGACAGCAGTGAAGGCAACATGTCATATGGTATGAAGCGTTATGCCTTATGCAGAATCTAGCTGGCCTAAACATGGAAATAAAATGGAATGAGTGGTAATAATAATACCTAATTTAGCAGACGCTTTTATCCAATAGCTCTTCTTAAGTACAGGGACAATCCCCCTGAGGAAAGTAGGGTGAAGTGCCTTGCCCAAGGACACAACATCACATAGCCACAGCCGGGGTTTTGAACTCGCAACCTTCCTATCACAAGGTCAACCCCTTAACCCTCTGAGCCATCTGACTCCCATTGAAAGGTGTTAATAATAGATTTTCATAGAAAAACATTTGACAAAGACTACGTTGTCAATGTCAGCATCTCAGGTATTTTGCAGAGCTCTTGTGAATCTACTTGTGGTTGACATCTCCATGGTGATATTTCATCTCCTTTCGCATTCAGTACACATTTTAGACCGCTGTCGCATTTCCTTTGTTCCCTTCAGCTTTGTCTATATGATTGGCCTAGAAAACAAGTGTAATTTGAAGAAATTGTATTCAAATTGCATCTGTTTTTCTAAGTACACAGAATCTGTACCTTTATCTAAAATAATGTAGTGGCTTATTGAACACAGAGGTTACATTAGGGTGAGACACAAAAAGGGTGATAAACTGATGTTCAATACGCTGACTGATGACACAGTATTTCACAGCAAAGCTTGAACCAGGGAGTAAGGGAGTCTGGTGGCTGAGTGGTTAAAGTGTTGGGCTAGTGAAGACAATGTTGCTATTCAGCAGCATCATGGGATACAATTCAACCTATATTTTAAACAAACGACCACTGAGGAATCCTAGACCCTCTATAGCAGGAGATCCCAGGTAATGGCTGCAGTCACACAAATAGGTTGCAGCCAGCACAAGTCACCTTCGGAGCGACCAGAGGCTGGATCTCCAGGGTCCTCAGAAAGAAGCAGCATCAGCGTTTTTCCGAAATCCCAAAGATGCGCTCAATAGCGATTCTTGCTTTTGTATGGCGCCTGTTATTCCAGGGTACAACTTGACCTGTTCACGTTGAAAACATGGTCACCAAAGTAACCATTTGCTCTGTGTGTGCATACAAACTGGTCATTTGGATTTATAATAGTATTAGCACACTGATGTACTGGTGTCCTCCAGATCTCCTAATATAAAGTACCCAGCTAGTGGATACAGACTGTTGGGAGCCATTGTGCATGTCATCACATCATGTTGAGCCAAGCTTTTCTATTGCGATAATCAAATTCCTAAATGATATCTGTATTGTCAGAGGGACTGTGTTGTGTGTGGACATTTGCACAGTATGCAGACAAGTTAGTGCTGACACAGCCATACATTTTGTAAGATTTGTTTCAATTCAGCCACAGCAGCATTAGAGTGGTCAGGTACTGAGTGATTGGGTGTAAGTTGCAGATGGCAGTAGATTTAATCACAAAGGCGTTTGATGGACTTCAGGTGGAGGATTCATGTGGGCCAGTCAAGTTATTCTATGCTGAAATCTACTAAACGTTTGTTTCAGGGACCTGCAACTGTCTCTGTTAATGTTCTTATTAAATGCACTTACTAGCGTGATCAATTGTTAACAACTGGGACACGGAATCCTCCATCAAAACGTGTAGATCTGATTAGTATATTGACAAATGTAGTACAGTATAGGCCAACCTGTTCAAGGATGTGGAAGTTATTCTTTCTACTGGCAAGGTTGCTTATGGTCATGAGCATATTCATCCATGGAATAACAATACATTCAGAAACATCTGCCTTGTTTAGCTAAATGCTCCCAGTGCAAAAACGCATAGCATGAGTGCTTTTTTTAAAGGTCAGTGAACGATAAGATGTCCTTTTGTTTACAGTTTGACCAGTTTCTAAGTTATTGTTACACGAACACAAATGTTATTTTTTACGTAAACACACTGGATTATTGATTATTAGCTTCGATCCGAGAACAAATCATGTTTAGTGCTTCTTAGACTATTGAACAAAATGGACAGTAATGGACATGGCAGCGGTTACATCTGCAAGGTTAGTATAACAGCCACGGGTGCAGTTGAAGCTTTTTACCTCACCCAAAGAGCGCAGGCTCTCTCAAGTCACATTATAGTCTGCCCTATCCTCGCTCTTCTTGCTCGTGCACAACATCATAAAGATAATGTATGCAACACTCAAATCCAAGGATTGGTAGAATTGACCCTCTATTCGGAAACATCTTAAACCACCGGTCTCCAGACTTCATTGGGCTAAACCAGCGGTAAAAACGAACACCAAATTGTGTATCTTAAAAGGGACTCATCTGATATAGCCTGTTTGAAGGTGCATCTTGTGAGCATGAGACTGGAAATCTTAGCGTTTTGCACTAAGCTTGTGCTGCAACATGTCAAAGGCAAAGCGATGATTTCGTGGCTTTTGCTGGCTCTCCTTGGACTCTGGTAAGTTTGATCGGATCCGCGGAGCTATTTGACGATGGCTTTGAACAAAACATAACGGACAATGTATCCTGAGTAACGTTAGAGGGGAAAGGGGTTGTATTTTGTGCTGTGTGCAGTGAGCTTGCGATCACACCATCAGTGGCAGAAGGCTCGTGCATTAATCTGTTCACAAACCATATTGCACGTGTAGGTAATGTTCTTAATTAAACATAACCGCACGTGAAAAAATGTTTCAGTATAGTAATCTTGATCCTAATGTGTGTGCAAAAAACCTATAGGCACCATATCGTCCCGTTTAAGATAGCAGTGTCATTAATCATTTGGACAATGCAACCTTTAGCAAACCTCCCTGCATCTGTTTTAGTAGCTTCATCCTACCTACATTAGTTCAACAAATATGCTCATTTCGAAGTGGGAGAAAATAACAGTTTGCGTTAGATAATCTAAATATGGTCAAACAAAACCAAAATATCACATTAAATCTTCTGATTACAACACACAAATGTATCTAATGTGCAGCCTCTTCCATTTCAAATTTGTGTCACTGTCACTTACATGATTAACAGTTTCTCACAATGCGGCAAAGAGCAAACAGTACCTGGATGTATCCAGGTGTCCAAGGACATGATTTATGTTTTTCATCCTTAAAAACCATGACCCATACCTTATCTCTGAGTGAAAGAGTATTCACACAAGGTTATAGCCTATTAACATGGTGTTCACATCAGAATCATTGTCAATGAATCTAAGGCTATTTTGTGAATAGACAGAAGGTTGGCAGAATAGTACATTGGTGTAATATTAATCTATTCCTGTATTACCTACTTTGATGACCATATTTAATTAGTTAACTTTATGTGACACAATTAGAAAATTCCATATAGCAGCTTTCATGAGAAACTTGTTTTGCAATCAGAAAAGCTTTTGATTCAGACAAATCCACATAGCTAGGTACAAAATAGCTAACATGGAACAACAGCAAGGTTATGGTAGAAAACATTTAGCCTTGTAGGCTAATTCCGCTGCCAGTTCAGTAGTTTACTTGTTAAAAGGTGTACAGGTATATATCAAGTTATTGGATGCTTTTTTGCACTTCTCTTCTCTTTCTCTGATTCACTCCATCCAACAAATTTCACCCAGACATTCAAACAATATTTATGATACATTCTCTGTGGTTAAAAACTGGTCATGTTATTACTTATAGAGGCTTCATATATTTGTGAAGTGATGAGGGTCTCAAAAAGTTTTAAAAAGGTGTCTACAATCAATTTGAACATGCAGTTGGGAAGTACATCTGCCAATGACTTGCGTTGTGTAATATATTCACGCTATATAGCATGACAAGTATAACATATAGAAAAATGTGAGTATTCTCCATTTATCAACTCTATCAAAATGAACCAGTGGTTGAATGGTCAATGCGGTCTGGACCAGTGGTTTAGTGGCCTTCTAGGTTACATTCTAGGTTACATACACATTTATATTTTTGTCTAGATATTTTCTCTACGGATGTTTAGGTAGTTTAGATCACCCTGAAAGTGCTCTTCACAGTGCCTACTCTCCTGCCAAAACACTTGGCTTCAAGGATCCTTGCAACACCATTTGTGTGTTTCATGAGCTCAGCCCTTTTTTAGGTGCAAGATTGTACTGCGCAGGCTTTACACACACACATGAACACATACACAGTCCCCCCCCTTTCTCACTTTTTTTATTGTCTTCACAGTGTGGCTTTTGGGCCCAGCAAACAGGATGAAGAAGACTATGAAGATGTTCCCATAAATAAGACATGGGTTTTATCACCCAAGGTCTATGAGAGTGATGTCACCTTGATCCTCAATAAATTACTTCAAGGCTACGACAACAAACTCCGACCTGACATTGGAGGCAAGTTCCCATCCATCTGTATTGGCAATGTTTATTGTTCAGTGTGAGCTCAGTGGGCACTTGTTTACGAATTCATATTGTAGTCAATTGGTTAACGGGAAGGCTTCTTCAACATTACATGACGCTCATTACTTAATGAAGTATTAAATGTGCCAGATGTTCATCTCTGTAAATTATCAGTATTACCATTTTTATTCGTTTTTTGGTTATGTTCATTGTATGTGCAGTTTACTGCACTGCTTTTATAGATACAGATTTGTGAAGTATTTCAGTAATTCAACACACACAAACATACATCATTTGTATTTTTTCTAAGGTGCTCATTGTCTTCTATGTACAGCAGCTATGATGTCTGTCTGTATATTTAACTCCTGTTGATATATATATATACACATGTTGATATATATATATATATATACACATTGGAAATCCCACAACAATGTCATGGTTGAGACTGTACATTTGCAACAATTTTGATTTTCTTTTGAAAGGTACCAAATATAATTTTTTGAATTAGATCATAGCATCCATCTGGCTTGCATGTAATTATAGACTCTTAAATCTGAATGTTAACCATAACCATAAACTTTTGAGACTATACAACAGGTTTGTAGGGGTAAAAATGCACACAAAGGTGATGGATCTCATGAAATGATTAGGCTTTACGTTGATCAACCTTCGGTTCAGATCAAGTTGAATTTAAAATGATATGATAGTGTTGAATTCCATAACACAATCATGTGGCAGTTCGCAAATTATAGTCTTCAACCTGAATTTATGGCAAGTAGTTAATCTACCAAAAGACATACAATTCAGGATAATCATTATATCTCCATTTACACAAAGCAATGCAATGCTTATGATGCCTCTTCCCATAATGCAGCCAGTCATCACGATATTGGTTTGCTTATTCGGCTTGTTAACCTTAATAGAGTTTGTGCACATTCATGTAACCAGTTTCATCAGTATACTTTATATATCCTTAACATAACAACATTCATCTGATCTATAATGAAAATAAAGCATCCACTGTATATTGCTTTGCATGCCAGAATTGCATCCCTGTTTTTAGTCAGATAATCCAAACAACATCCTTTTCAACTTTATACATGCATAGTTCTCGAGATAAAGAAGCCAAACAGTCGTGCTAACTGACAGACACACCTGGAATTATACATTGACTGCATTATTTGATCATTTGTATTATTTGATTGGTTTTGTGTGTCCCAGTAAGGCCAACAGTGATTGAGACTGCGGTGTATGTTAACAGCATTGGACCAGTTGATCCCATTAATATGGTGAGTCGAAGTTCATTCTATTTTAATGAACTGCTGCTACTATGAAAGTCCCCATAGTAAATGCCGCCAATAGTCAATAACTAGAAGCACTCAGTTCCAGTTCAAGGAACTAGTATTAACCAATAGGAACACAAAAACATAGTTACAGTCACTTAGGGTTTTAGCGTGTCATATTATACTAACATACTTTGAGTTAGAATGACTGAATAGCACTTGTGTGGTTAAGGCTATGGCTCAGTTAGCTTTAATAAACACCATTGTTTTTATACAGCCAAAACAACTGACCATTTCCCAAAGAACATGTTAGCCAGCTTTGCTAGGAAAGAGCTAAAAACTGGATTCCAGGGGTTGGTTATAATTGAACTAACTAGTATTTCTGAACAATTTATCCCAGTTAAATATATTTGTTACAACATTACATAATTTGTTGTAATTTATATACATATACAGTTAGAACATTAGCACAAACTGTTCTATGTGAGCATTTATTTTGTAATTTGAGGTTCCCATGAACATCACTTATTTGTTGAGGTACTACAGTGTACGGCCATGGACAGTAATGACTTGCACTCATACCCATACGTCTTTGTTTGCAGGAGTACACCATAGACATCTTTTTTGCCCAGACATGGTATGACAGCCGTCTGAAGTTCAACAGCTCCATGAAACTGTTGATGCTTAACAGCAACATGGTGGGAAAGATCTGGATTCCGGACACTTTCTTCCGAAACTCCAGAAAGTCAGACGCTCACTGGATCACTACTCCGAACCGCCTGCTTCGACTGTGGAGTAATGGAAGAGTAATGTATACCCTGAGGTATGAGCCACACACTGTCGTTCATTTCCTTTCTTTTGTTCTTTTTCAATCGTTGTTTGTGCAGCTCTAGTTTGTGCATCTGTTCTGTATGTCGTGTGGCCCTGTTTTTAGGCCCCCGCTACTTGTCAAAACAGGAGAATTTGATCTTTGTGTGGTGAAACCATTTTTGAGGAAAGAAGCACTTTACTAAAATAGTTTAACGCACTGCTGAGACTTACTTTGTTTTTGTCACAATTCTGTTTCTGTCAGGTTGACTATTAATGCGGAGTGCTACCTTAAGCTGCATAACTTTCCAATGGATGAGCACTCGTGTCCACTGGAGTTTTCAAGCTGTAGGTGTTCAAACACTCTCCCCCTCTTCCTGTTTCAATCCGTCATTTTGACTTCAGCTTCCATAACCAGCCCAGAGTGTGAGACAGGGGTGTCAAAATGGGCTAGAGTTAGAAGCTCGGGCCTCGTCCTTCCTTACCCTCCAAAAGGCCCATCTGCTTTGTCCCATACGATCAATCATCTGCTCCACCAGTGGAGAAATTAGGTCGGACAGTCCCATTCTCCAACGGACTGATGAATTATGCACCCGCCGTTCCGTCCCAATCTGATTCATGCTGTCTGTGTCATTGTCTATGTCAATTCGTCTCCTGCATCATGCTTCAGCTTTTCATGTCTTGTCATGAACTTAAAACCTCAACCAGTGTTTCAAGTGACAGTAAACTGCAAGGGCATCCCATGGGTAGAGGGAAGCGATGCGTCATTCTGAATGCTCCCCTTTGCCTGACCATAGTATGCCTTTCCATGTTGGATAAACTAGAGGTCTTCACAGGTCTACCAGTCTCAAAACTCCAAGATCCCACCAGGGACTCATGAGACTAGGTGAAAAAGGTTGGACCGGGGTCAAAGCTGCTGCCATAAATGTCACAAGTTTCAGTTTTGCAAATACAAGACTTGAATAGGATCCCAACGGATCCGTCTAGATCAGATCAGTGTTAGGTAAAAAGTTAACAGACTTTTGATTTGTATCGATTATCACACAATGAGCAGACCCACCCTTTCCAATAGGCCTATTGCAACTGCATATTATGTACTGTATGTAGTTTGATGCATTTCCTTCTAAAAGTGTAATACATTTAAACAGTGTCTTCAAGACTTTTAAATAATAATTGTGCATTGGGCACATTAATCAGTTTATTGGCAGATCTGAACAGACCACATTTCTATTTTAAAATATATTTATCAAATGGTCTGTCTGTGGGTGTATTCAGACTTATTGTGTGAGATTTCAGAACAGGTCCAACCTTTTTGAATAGTGAAGACCTTTAGATGATCATGAACGGTTCCATGGTCGGATTGCCTTTTCCGTCTCAAGTAACCATGTGTAAGTGTGTGTCATCCTGTGGTCATCCCAACTTTTATAGATGGATATCCTAAGAATGAAATTCAGTATCGTTGGCAAAGACGCTCTGTGGAAGTGGCAGACCAAAGGTACTGGAGACTGTACCAGTTTGCTTTCGTCGGCCTGCGCAACACTTCCGATGTGGCTCACACCCAATCAGGTATGGATAAGACTTTGAAAATCATGTGAAACAAATAAAGTAATGCAGAATGTTAATATAATAAAGATATACTAAATACTTTTAAGGTTTCCAAAGACAACTGTGTACCTATATCAGTCATTAAATTAATTAACAACATGTTTTGTTTATATATTTGTTCACTTCCATGTACAGGGGAATACGTCATCATGACAATCTTTTTTGATTTGAGTCGGAGAATGGGCTACTTTACCATTCAGACGTACATTCCTTGCAGCATGATTGTGGTGCTGTCCTGGGTTTCCTTCTGGATCAACAAAGATGCAGTCCCTGCCCGGACTTCACTGGGTATGATCTGGTCTTTCACTCTCTTTCAATATAATCTGGTCTTTCACTCTCTTTCAATCTCGCTCGATCATTTTCTGTAACACAATTTAGGGCTGGGGAATATGGCCACAAATTTGATCACTGCGTTTTTTTCTTTGGATAGATGATGATAAATATACAATAATATATATATAGTATATTTATCGTATAAATATGATATTACAATTATTCATTTAGCAGACACTCTTATCCAAAGCGATTTACAGTAAATACAGAGACATTCTCCGTGAGACAAGTAGGGTGAAGTGCCTTGCCCTAGGACACAATATCACCTAACCACAGCCGGGGCTTGAACTCACACCCTTCTGCTCACGAGGTCAACGTCTTAACCCGCTGAGCCATCTGACGCCTGATATATGTATATACAATCTACATATACAAAGTATGATAATCTTGATCCATGTATAGTTCTAAGTTTATTCTCCTTTGAGCAGAACTGTGAAGAAACCACAAGTGTGATTAGTAGGTTATGCTTGCTACTCACTACTTTTATCTTAGATATATAATTATTTTAGCCACTGCTGCTCCTCCCTCATGTTTTGCAGCAGCCTATGTGTTAGACATGAAACGTTTCAAAATGTCTCATTCCAGACTGCGTTGCTATTTTTTGTTGTGATGCATTGTTTATGAGAAAGTCAAGGTTTTGTGCCAAATTATAGACCACCAGCATTCTAACTAGCTGGCCACAGATGCATTAATTGCTTGTTTAATAATTTGTTCAGGTCCTGTGGGGCCCTCTGGCATCTACAGCTTTGATATTCTAAAATGTCAGAAAAACAAATTGAGTCTTGTGAAAATATAACTTAGCTTAGCATCATCAGTGTCAACCTCAGTTTAATAGTTAGCGGAAGGGAAACATCTTTTACATTGTTTGTTTCTTAGTAAGTAGAGGAAGGTATATTCAAAATGCTGTCACAGTACCAAAAACACATCTCATTAACATTTTGAGTTTGAGAGATTTTTTTCATGAACACGGTTAAGATTGTTTTGTCCCCCAGCCCTCAAACCAATTGTTTCCTGAAGCGTTAACTGTACAGCTTGATGTTAAAAAAAAATGGTGATGGCTCATGGCAAGAATAAGTACTAATAGATTACTAGTGAAATCCAATTACAAAGCCAGTGAAATGACAAGGTGTCTGTTTCTTTAGGCATAACCACGGTGCTCACCATGACAACCCTCAGCACCATTTCCAGGAAGTCCTTACCCAAAGTTTCCTACGTTACAGCCATGGATCTGTTTGTGTCTGTGTGCTTCATCTTCACCTTTGCTGCTCTCATGGAGTACGGAACTCTCCACTACTTCACAAGCAACCGTCAAACGAAGAAGACCAAAGCTAACAATGCACAGGTAAAAGAACCAGATAATGAGCTCATTGACCCAACTAAAATGTTATTTAACATGCTAAAGAACTAATTGCACTTCAGTCTTAACATAAATTAGGCCTAAGACATGGACAAACATGGACAGTTTTTGTGCGATCAAAATAGATTAGTGATACTGATGACATATGCTGTGAATTTTAAATATGTTTCTTAAAAATGTGTAAATGTGTCTGACATCTTATATGTATATGTACAAATAGCGCATGTAGTAGGTGCAGAAAATAATCCTGGACCAAAGTAGTTAATGTCAAGGAACCGTCATTATGTTATCCTACATCGCAACAATAGCAACATTGCGTTTTAACTTCCATATAAATTGTAGATAGAGCCTGTCTTTACAAAACATTGCTGCAGCAGATTTCAGATGGAACAAGCAGAAAAGGTTGTTTTTGCAGATATCACGTGAGGTATTGTACAGCTAAGCGCTCCCCATGCAGGCAAAGAGGCTGATGTTTGTTCTCAGACTGAAAGGAGCGTAGCTGAACAGGGATATCATTCCACCACTGGGGAGCAAACAAGGAGAAGCACTGCAGGTGTGTGTGTGTGTGTGTGTGTGTGTGTGTGTGTGTGTGTGTGTGTGTGTGTGTGTGTGTGTGTGTGTGTGTGTGTGTGTGTGTGTGTGTGTGTAAGCCCTTATTTATTCTGTGTGGGAGTTGCCAAACAATCCAATGTCACCAATGGAAACCAGAGTCAGGGCATTCATAGTAACTTGAATTGTCATTCCTTTAGACTGGCCCTTGTACTCGGGTGAAAACCGAAGGGCAAGCTGGGCCTGTGACATAATGAGGGTGCAGAACGCCTTCCAGAACTGTGATGAACTGCAGTCAGAGACCATGTCCATCTGAAGTCCATTGAACCGAAATACGTGCAGCACCTTGAGCTTGGTGTCTTTGTGATGACAGCCTTGGCATCTCGAGTGATGATGCTGTCTTTCTTTATTGAGGCCATGGATGGCTTTGTTGCCAGAGGTAGGATCATGGACACAGATGCTGAGGTTTCAGTGCACAATGGATGTAATCACTTTGAGGGCTTTGAGTACCTGAGGGAACTTTTCTGAGTGAAAAGCATTAAAATATATCAGGGGTTAAAATCCATCTTGTTGGGACATCATCTATGAACTTGTGGGTCGGTGGTGGTAGTATTTCCTGCTTGGTCTTAAGCATGAGTGGCTGTTATGCTTAGGGGGGAAAAGCCCGGATCCTTCCAAGGAGGCGATCCATCTGGTTGACTCAGAATCCCCCTTTGGGATGGTAAATGGATCAAGTGCAAAGCAAACTATCTGTGGCCCCAGTCTCATCAATCAGTGCATTAACTTGGTTCTTGGCTTTACTTGTGGGCATTGGGATGTTGATATGGGGCCTCTCTAACTCGCACTGTTGTTACCACGCTCAACAATCGTAAACATCCGATGTGATCTCCATACTGAAGTGGGAGAGCGAGGGGATTTTGTAGCGCAGCTAAAGCACTTTTACCATATTTTCAAACCTTTTCCACAACAGAATTTTGGTTCGTGTCTGAAGTGATAAACACCCCAAGATATTCCCTTGGCTGACTTAGTTCTCGTCACAAACACACCAGGGTGATCTTTAAACGTGTATCCATGCTTGCATCACAGAGAAGTAGGGGTATTTAATGCACCAGGTGTAGTGAGGAAGGGGGGGAGACACCCGGACAGGGTGGAGTCAAACACAAGAAGCAGATCAGCGTGTGACAACTGATGTGACTCTCTCTTGTCCAAGTCAAACGAATAAAGGTGTAGAAATGTATATTCTTCACCAACTGTTTTTTCCTCCAACAGAAGTCCACCGGAGTAAGCATTCAGCCAGGGACCTCCCTTCTCCAGATGAACAACATTGCCCCCTATCATGAAGATGATGATTATGCATACGATTGTCTGGATGGGAAAGACTGCACAAGCTTCTTTTGTTGTTTTGATGACTGTCGCTCTGGTGCCTGGAGAGAAAACAGGATGCATGTTCGGGTATCAAAGATTGACTCATATTCGCGAATATTTTTCCCTACAGCCTTTGGTCTCTTTAATCTTGTTTATTGGATAGGTTATCTGTACTTATAAAAAAACGGAGGTTTTGCCATTAATGTCTTCAGAAGATTTTTTTGCTTTGTACCGCCTTGCTATGGTTGATAATATTGAGACAAATAAAAGAGTTCATGGAGTTCAATTCCACCTCTTGTGTTTGAGCAGCTCTTATATTTGTAAGGGTTCTATTTTTCTAGGCAGACACGTTAGCTATAACAAACAGAGCTAGAAGTGGGGTCGTTGTTTGGAGAATGAGATGGTTTCTATCATTGGTGGATTTGAGAATTATGATGCCAATAAATTTGTTTGTTTCTTTTTACTAAAATTGTAGCAATTTATTAAGAGAATATTAGACCAACAAAAAAAGATTGTAACGAATACAATTTAATCATCTACTAACCCTTTCAGTTTTGTGAATGTTGTATAGTAAAATAATTGTAATAGTTGATGCTGTGAATCCCTTTTTAAAACAGTAGTTTCAAAGGCATTTTTGGTTTGTTATTTACAGTCTGTTTTTGTGACATCACATCAATTCTCAAATGACAGTAGATTTACTAACAATGGCAGGTGCTTGCAGACACATTTAGAGAAATGTACGTCATGTGATACCACAAATTCATTGTTACGAATGACAGGATGTATTATAATATGTATTCACATGGTTACGTCAAAATTATGGTTAGTTCCTACTAAAATAGCCTGAACTTTACATTTTAAATGATTATTATTGATGATATTATGTAAAGTCAATGCTATTTTTTTATCAATTGTTCCAGCAAACCTTGACAGACATTGAAGAGAACTGAAATTTTGAGAAACTGTTGGGTTTTGGTCATTGTAAAATGAGTATTTGGCTATCAGTGCTTGTTCCAGGACACCAAACCAAAGAACTATGTACCTGGTTTTGTAGCATAAATGTTAAATGTTGTGTTGAAAATCAATGTGAATCCCTAAAGCATTAAAGACTGTGACATATAACATGGTAAAAAATAAAAAATAAGCTATTGTAAATGTACAGGGGTGGGAGGGGGGACTAGCAGCATAAGATCCTGTCAACAATTGAAAACAATTGGACCCTACATAGATGAACTACAGAAAATGTTTTCTTTGTTGTCAGCTACCCCAAACAATCATTGTAATTTATAATGTATTAAGTCTTTATTTTACCAGAACAGTTTATAATCATTTAGACGATGATTTACTCTACTTAAAAGTTTAAATGGGTGACCAGTTTCAACTTTAAAACATACAAATCCTCACTACAGCAAAATTAGAACATTACTCTCAATACAGTAGAAAATACAGTTAAGAGCATTTGAAAATGCATCATTTATGTTCTTGAATGGTAACTTTTTTTCATTAGCGTATGGCTCAATTTTCACAACACTCATTGTAGGTGTATTGGTAAAGCATCTGGTTAGTGGCAGCATAAACTATTGAAATTATAGGACACTTCTGTGTTTGGATTCATAGCTATAAATTACAAGAACAGCCATCATTGAGTGCTGATTAGTGGGAATCTATTTGAATTAGACAGGGTCTTCTGGCCATCTTTAAATGCAAGCTCTTGTATCCTCCACTTCCTCAAGGGAAATGTGTAGATGCCACGCCTGCTGAATTCTTGCCATAATAATGCTTCTATGGCGTGCAAACTGATCTGTATTATTCTAATGTACCATCATTTGTTTTCATCTGTTTGTCCAATACTTTCAGGAGTATGTAATGCTAAATGTGAAATGCAAATATATGATTCTCTTCTATCATCGTCATGATTAAGATTAGAGGATATTAGAGTCCTTTCAGCTAGTCATGCTTTGCTTTGTCCATAAATACAGTTAGAGCCTGCTCATCCTATGTGTTTTCAGAGTATATGATAGAAACATGAATAAATGGCTTACCAGGTATAACGTGTGTACCACTGAATGAGGTATTATTATTACCACTAAGGCTAAAGCCATAACGCAGAGGCCTGAGTTTGTTTCTGGCTTAGGTCATTTTCTGCATGTCTTCCCCTCTGTCTCTCTCCATGCTTTATAGTCTCTCTCCAATTGGTTTTATATGTAAAAAGGTTTTAAAAAAAAACATATATTGCCATTCCATTATATGTCAAATGTTATTCTCTTCAAATGTTGTATCTGATGTTTTGCAAACATTACATGTACATTGTACACAGAGAATAAAACAGTGTGTGAGAGAGCCAACATTTGTATTGTATCATTGAAGTCACATTTAGAGTGATTGCTAGAAGTGCCTGGCCTGTCATTTGACCATAGTGAAGCAGAAATAATTATATATTAAACTAGATGAAATTAAAAGACCTTGCTTTCTTGACTTTTCCTATATCTGTGTGTTTTCTCACACTGAACTTACATTGGATCATTTTACTTATTCATTTACTTTTAAAACTATTTATTTTTTAATTTTCAAAAGATCTACCTAAGCATGTCTGAAACATGCATGGCCTTGAACACTACTCTAATTCAAAGTATTTTCTTGGTACCAAAAATCCATCCATTCGCAAGACTGCTTTGCCTTCACACAGCTAAAGATAGGTGGCCTTTTGGAGAAGACATTCAGAATCCATCAGCTTTAATAAATAATAACCTAGTCTTGGAATCCATCTAAAGCGTTCAACATTTCAGCAGAAAAGCCTCAGTTACAAGTCCAAATGAATGCTGTTCCCAAGAAAGGTAGGAGAATTTCACAACAGTGTCTTGTAAACAGTGCTGCTTGAAGGGGTTGGCATTTGGGGGTTGGCATGTCATTTGGGCATCCTCTATATACCTATACATTGGTGATGGAATGTTCCGCAAATTAAAGGAAATGTTATGCATTATGTTTGTCCATGGGCAAAACAATGTTTTGAAGAATGAATTGATTCTTACTGTCTTCTTAATAAGGATTCAGTCATTATGGAACTATATTCATTGAGACATAATATGTTCTGGAGGCTTAAGAAGAAAGGAGCTATAATAATCAATTATTCCATTGCTTCAATGTATCAGACATGATGTAACAATTCCCACTTCTTACTGTGACTTGTTTAGGGAAACACAGTGAATGTTTTCATTATTAAAAATACACTGATTTAAGCATTCCTTTTCAGTCGGCTGTTCAGATGGCTTCTGCATCATGAATTACCCTTTGGAATGAGAGTTCTTCCTGATGGGGGGCATGAAAAGAGATACAGATAATTAGAGAAATGGCGTTCGCCATAGTGAAGGCCCATCTATTGGTTTCATGTAGATAATAACAGACGTTTCCATTAGTACTCAATTATAACTTGCAGAATATGTGAAGATTTCATAATTGTAACATAATTGAAGATCAGACTCTCCCATACAAAGAAGGCTGCTGTCCTGTAAACCAAAGTTGTATGTAGTTTTTGAGAGCAAAATATAAGTCTACCAATATGAAAGACTGAAATGTTATTGAATTGTCTTAAAACAAATTAACCTATAATTACTCAACTATAATCTGTTTAAACTGGAATGATACTACTACTACTACAAAAATAATTTAATCCCTTGGAAAATAGTTTTATCTCTTTAACTACTTTACCTCCCTGCCATTATATTCTGCTGGGTTACAAATTTTGCATTTGCATAAGGAGTTTAATATTTAGTTAGTTAGTTACTATCGAAGTAACTAATACTGCACACTTGGTCACTGAAACATTGCCTTGCAAGCTCCTTGTTGAAAAAAGTAACCAACACAACAAACGTTAAAATCTACTCACAACTGAATTGTCCCACTTACATGATTCCTAGAACCTTAACATACATTCAATGTTATTGTAACAATTCCCTTTTATAGTACGTATTCTGTATTTTGGCCTGGATGTCCACCTAATATGTAGATATTAATATATCCTAGAGTTATTTTAGGAGGTATGATCATTGTGACATTCACAGTAAGATAAAGGGCCATTTCCATCAAATCCTAAAATAGTGGCATGAGTCACAGTATTGCTATACAGTAAAGGGTATCAAACATGAAATGAGAAAAACAAGATGTCTGTGGCAAGCCTGTGACAATCTATTCATTCTCTCAAAACCTTTTAAAATGAATTAACTGAATATATTTGATTTGTGTATCGCAAAAGACGTACTAAGGTTGTTTTCAACAACATGTAAGTTGTAAACAAGGTGAGTATATAAGCCTCTCTGCCATGTAACAGGTTTTCATGCGTCATTAAAATGTATTTAATTGTAACTCGTCAGCTTCAAGACCTGACCAGTTTTTGTAGCGTTTCCTTTCAGTAATACCTGCCACATCTCCACGTTTCCATGGAAGCAGACGGAGGCCAGTGTAGTCATGACTTGCATACTAGCATTACAAATGATGAGAGTGCATTCATAATACAGACCAAATGTAGACTTAAACTGTGGTTTGTGTGAAACTACTTGAAAAAAAGCCTCTGGAGCAAAGATTATGTGAAGTAAATGTCAATGGGATATTGGTTGCTTAGATACAAGGAATCACAGGGGTGCTCTCACAGGCTAAATATATTTGTGAGATGAGTGCCATAACCAAGATGCTTAGTAGAATAACTAAATGTCTCATTGTGTATCACAAAGAATCAACATATAGATTTTATTTTATTTTTTATGTTGGATTTTGTTTTCTTTTTGTATACGGTCATCAAAAACTATCATTAAAACTGTGACTCATCAGTTACATACATACACATTTAGATTTTCTGACCAGGGAGCTGTTATCTTGCATTAAAAAAATAATAATAATAATAACAACACACACAAACAATTCATACTGCTAAATTTTCATTTGTTTCTGAACCTAACTCTAACCCTTTCATTACCCTTACTGACTCTGCTGTCATTAGGACTGGTGCATATACCAGACCAGTCTTGGACACAGAATAGCAAGATTGTCAGTTTCCATGGTGACAGAGACCAAACTCCACAGAAGAGATGTCCGAAGGTGCTTCCAAAGGGAATTCTAATCATACGCTGAGATGCTTCGCTGCAGTGATGTGGAGGACATCATGGGTCAAACTACAGCCATGTCTATTTAGTCTAAAGTAACAATGATCCGTTACACACACCAAGACGTAAGATTATTCAATAATCGTGGATTCAAGCTCTGCACAAAAAAACATTATGGTTTGTTCAAAGACAACAGAAACCTTGTCTAAAATAAGGGCAAAACTAAAAGGGTAAACTGAACACAGATGTTATGGAACAAGCTTTCAATGTGGTTCACATGGAAAATCTCAGGGCATTCATAACCATACACATCAACAAGTTCCTAGATTGTGATTTAAACTGTTCTACAAACAACACCATGTTCTTACAATGACACATAAAATTGCTTATTGTTCAAATTGTTTTATATTGCTAGTATAATTAGTGGTGCTATTACCTGTCAGCTGGAATCTGAACACATGACGCAGACCCTGCATTGACCTTTGGATAAGAAAACATACCTTGCACTGAGAGAAAGGATGCTTGTCACACTGTTTTGTTGTTCACCACATGTATTACACACTGAACCGGTTCCAAAGCACACATATCAACTGTGTTGTTATGTTCAAGAAAGGCTTGTTACTATGGAAACCCCTCTCCCTGCCAAATAGATTATCTGAAATTCAGAACCAGTCAAAGAGAACTGTGACAATGAAAGCAAGAGTATGCCATGGCCTTTTACATCCCCCTCTCTTGCACGCACTCACGTATTTACACACATACACATTACTAATAATAAATGTATCCACATTTTTTAATGTAACCTTCACATTATTTGTAGCCAACATTATTGAGTCTTTGGTGAAGAAAGGTTCATCCCTGTGTACGAAATAATAATTAGTTTTGATTTGATATTATATTGTCATGCAGAGGCATATGGAAGAGCATTCTCATCTCACATTTACGTTTAGCAGACGCTCTTATCCAGCAAGTACATGGACATTCCCCCTGAGGCAAGTAGGGTGATGTGCCTTGCCATGTTGGCTTAACCCACAACCTTCTGATTACTAGCCCTATTCCCTAACTGATCAGCCACCTGACTTCCTCATCTTTCTACATCTGATCTCATGGCTGAGAAATATTTTGACAGTTTGAGATATTATGCCCACGAAGATCTTACAATAAATTGCCACCACATTTGGTCCAACTATAATGTCTTTTTATCAGTCCAATTTCACACAGAAAAACTAAAAATTTAACATTTAATAAATTTAAATAGCAGAGCAATATTCCAAATTTACAGATGTTCCTTATTTAATTTGAGGGTTCTGTCATTGTGGCGAGATGTGACATGCAACATGTCACATTGCATGATGGGTGTATTATAAATGCTTGCTATAGGAGGCAGTACAACTCTAAGAATGTGTTACTGATCGGACAAGCTGATCAATCTCTATTACCGGTTTTGTGATCTGTTGGGGGAGAAAAACTGACCAAAAGTCATATTTTGGAATTGACTTGTTATTGTTGCATTGCTGTATTATCAAGTGCAATCTAAGCAAACAACTTATGGATTTTGTGTAGCATTATCCTGCTTGTAAAGTAGAACAAGTATGTTTTACATACATAAGTCTGTTGCAAGTTTACAGAAGTTTGCATGGTAATAAACATCTAAAAGAACATGTAGAAAAAGTTTAATATTGAAGTCAGTATGGAGCAAGAAACATCTGTACTAGATTTTTAATCTTTAGGTTACATGGGGCAGTTTTTTCAGTGCTTCTATGTATTTTCAGGGTATTTTCTTTGTTACAGCACCACCTGGGTTGCTTGTTTTTCTACGCCATCTTTCTAACAGGACCAATATGCATCCACTGCATGAATATTTTGATAGGCAGAGGTGTATCTTTGCCTGTTGGGAGATGGAATTGCTTTTAAGAGCTCCCACAGTATTGATGGGGGGTTTTGGGAGGGGGGGTGGATGACAAGGTGAAAAGGCAAAGGTCTGGAAATGATTTTTGCCATGTCAGATGTTGTCAGCATCCCCCTTGATCACTGAAGCAGTTCAGATCGAGCAGAGGTTCACTTCAGTAACAGAGATGGAGATTAGATTGTTGTGTGATCTTTTCTAGGTACAAGAAGCAAACATTTACATACAGAGTCTACACAGAGGACAAATCATTTTATAAAGCAAATTGAGATGGCTTCTCCTAACTAGTATACGGGTAGTTTACTTCTTCTAAATCACAATTAACAAAACAAATCCTTTCTTGTACTGCTGCCATTGATGTCCAATCAAATGTGTTCACCTGCCTCATGCTGTGCCAGGTTAATTTGGTTCTACAAGTGAAATAGACTAAACCAGTAAGTAGAATACTGCTTTAAGCATATAATCATGTTTCAGATGTGTCTGGGTTACACAGCCATTTAGGTTACCAACTGAAACACCATACAATGGATCCACAAATGTTGAACCTTAGCAGAGAGGGACCTCTTGTGTTTTAATTTTAGTGATACCACAAGAAATCATAGTCCAAGTATATTGATATTCTGCTCATTCTTGTGTGGAAAGGTTGAAAATAAATCACGTTACCCAAGCAGACCAGATAATGGAAGACTTTCTTCTCCAAAAACGGAATACAATCCACAATGGACCATGAAACCATATACAAACATTCCTCAAATTCAACTAAATTAAAAAAAAAAAAAACTATGGTTGAAACCTACACTTGCTACATCTCATGTCTGATAAAGCCAATATGTATGTACTTTTCATACTAAAAAGAATAGGAAAAGTGAATGCTCTTCAAAATTATCTTTATTTGTCACATGTTGTATGCAACACCAAGTAACTGCTGAAGCCCAGACAATAGCGTGAAAATAATTGGTGCATTGAAAGACTGAACATGGAATGTACAACAAAGAAAATATACTAACAGGAAAATTGTAACATTGTAACAGACCATTTGGAGTTCTAATCTGATATTAGTATGATTATATCTTCATTCTGGTGCCCAAACACCACAAATGACTCCCAAACGTAAGTTTTTTTTTACTTTTGCACTCCGACACAGGAAACTGGCACAGGGATACATTAATTTTCAAAACAAAGGCAACTTACATTGTTTCTGAAAAGTATTTTTCATGAAGAAAAATGATAATGAGAGTCTATAAAATCTGTCTATAGGGAGTCTCTGAAGTGATATAAAATAAATGTTAGGTTCTACACAAGTCAATGCCACATTCCTTCAGTGCCTTGCTAACATTGAAGAGCGCTCTATGTTGTAGCCGCCTGCAGCCGAAAAAACAGCTGAAGCATGACCACATAAGACTATCACAATTATAGCAAGAGTAACATGAAACTATATCAAATGACCTATCAAGAATCTCTATGTAACTTTATGTAACAAATACTCATCGGTATTTGAACCTTATTTCACCTTTTCCCATATAAAGGAGCCTGTAACAACAGTGGCTTGAAGCTATATTTATGTTTGAAATGTTTTAATTGACCTAGGCAGCTTCCATCTCTATTATTGGTAAAAACCCATTTTAGTTCCCAAATGACAAGACTGCTAAATATTTGCATCTGTTTGTAGCTTGTGTACAGCACACCATCAAATTATAATTCCAGCATCACAAGTCCCTGATTTCCAGACATGCAAACAGACTTGGAAACCCAATCATAGTGCCATGAAATGATACCAACAAAATAGGTTGAGTGGTTTTGACTAGACATTTTGACACTGTGAACAATAGATGCTTATTAAACCTTGTTCTTGTGTCTTCCGATCCAAAAACTGCTCTGGCAAATTGGGTGTTGGATTTAAATTTCTACATTCAAACAGTAAGCGACAAGTGACATGATATATTGAATACTTAAGAACTATGATTGGTTGATTACTGTATTTGCCCTCCAGAGATGGTTGGAAACTTCTAGCCGTGCCATATAGTCACAGAATAAGCTTTTGTAATACTATAAAACAGGGGTGCCCAATCCTGGTCCTTGAGAGCCCCTGTCCTGACAGTTTTAGATGTTTCCCTGCTCCAGCACACCTTACTCTAATTAATGATCATTATGAGGCTTACACAGAGCTTGATAATGACCCCTTCGTTAGAATCAGGGGAGTTGGAGCAAGGAAATATCTGAAACTGTCAGGATAGGGGCTCTCGAGGACCAGGATTGGGCACCCCTGCTATAAAACAACAGACCAAGCTAGAGTCTAACCACTGCAATAATTACACAGTAGTCATTAATCAACTGTTTGGTACAGTATTAGTTGTACAGAAGTTGGCACAACTGACAGCTGGATCGCAGGATTGGACGTTTTGAGGTACAAAATATCAGCCTAGTCTCACCATCCACTCACTGGTCCTTTATACTGAGCACTGGGTCCACCAGTCTGTTGTGAACATGCATCAGACCTGAAAAAGGTTTTTTAAATTGTCGTAATCAACCTTGGGAAATGTTGCCAGCATGAAGTGGATTGCAAATTTGTTGTATTACTATTATTATGATAGTATGAAATAAGTGCCTAAACTGTACCAGATGTTACTTAACTGCATAACTTGTGGAAGTGGAATGCAACTCAAGGTTAACATTACACAAAATGAAACATGTCCATAGAATGTGGAATTCTTCAACAATTGTACACAAAGTTATACCTACTATCAATGTGATCCCTGGACCCTCTGTTCCTGCCCCTTGCCAACCTCACCTTTAAAGTACTTGACCGTTTTGACCCGCAATTCCAATGTGGCATCCTCATCGCAAACAAAAATGGTGCGAGGGTGCTGCTGAAAGGCTGACACAGTCCACATGTGGTTAACACCATCTTCTATTGCTTTATACAGAGCGAAGGCTTTGTGGGCACCTGTGATGACAATCATAACCTGAGAAAAGAAATCATCATGTGATTGGCAACAAGTTGGATCATTACGTATGAATGCCTAAAAAGATAGTATAGTAGTACAATAGTGCTTAACAGCAGATTGTAAAACAGCAGGTTTTCACCATAATTAGACCATTAACCCCCCCCCAATATTGATCAACTGTACACTGTGAATATAGATAAGTTACTGACACTAGTCCTATGTGGTGTCTGGCTGCACTGGAACCAAACTAACCTCTCTGGCATCCATAACAGTACCCACACCCACTGTTAGAGCCATGTTTGGGACCTTGGATAGGTCATTGCCAAAGAAACGGGCGTTGGCCACTATGGTGTCCTTGGCAAGAGTCTTGACTCTGGTTCTGGATACAAGACTTGACCCTGGCTCATTGAAGGCAATGTGGCCATCAGGTCCAATCCCTAGGGTTTTAGATTACCAATATAAATATTCATATTGGAAGGTAAACAAGGCAAAATACAAACGTGTTTAATATCAATATGAAATTGCTAGGCATGTGAATACATCTCACCCCCTACAAACAGGTCAATTCCTCCTGCTTGGGAAATCTTCTGCTCAAAGGCCTCACACTCTGCCACCAGGTCTGCTGCGTTGCCATCAAGGATGTGGGCGTTGGCAGGATCAATGTCAATATGTTTAAAGAAATTGTTCCACATGTAGGAGTGGTAGCTCTCAGGATGAGCCCGAGGAAGACCTACAGAAATGGAAACGATAAGTTTAGCTTTGCTTGTTAACAGTTTTGAATTTGAACCAAATAGTGTAGTGCATGAGACACTACACTGTGACACAGCCATTCAATATTGTATTTTTACGGTCCCTCAAAACCCCAAACCATCAAGGCAACTGGCAGATAATTTGTTGCTTCACATTTGCACACATTTTATATTGTCTGTATGTCGAATTGAACACTCTATATACATCCAAGCTTTTAACATTAAGCAAACTTAATCCTGACGTATGTATTTTAATATATTTATTTAAATGTATTAAAAGTTTGTGTAGGTTACTCTCCTATATCAGCTTGGTAACAATCAAGTGACGGTATATGTTACCACAACTGATGCTGGTCTAAGCAAGTATCTAACAAATAGTTAGGTGACAGTGGAGGTGATCTGAGTTTTTGCTTTGGTGACAAATTACAGCTAGGATTAAAACATAAATAAACAATACTTACAACATATGTTATAGTTCATTGCAGCAACACATAATAAACTGCAGCAACACACAATAAACGTCCAGACAATCAGTATTAATTATGTATTATGCAATGCTACTCACCCACATACTCATCCATGTTGAAGGTCTTCACATATTTGAAAGAGAGGTCCCCACTCTTGTGATACTCGATCAACTTTTTATAGCAACCAAATGGAGTGCTGCCTGAAAAAGGAATTGATAGTGTAAACGTACATGCGGTTAGCGATCTGTTTTATGCTTAAGTGCCAAAATATTTAGCTTACCTGTTGGTAACCCCAAAGTAAAGTATTTGTCTGCATTGGGCTTAAACTGGACGATTCTGTTGCGAATATATTTTGCTGCCCATTCGCTAGCCAAATCATAGTCCTCCAGAATAACAAGTCGCATTGTAGATGTCTTTGATTGAGGCTAGCAAGCCTCCAGCCAGTTCCAAAAGCAGCACCTGAAACAAAAAGAGATATTAACAAATGAGCTAAAACAAATTCATGTTCGGACTCAACTTTCACTAGCGGAATACGGGTGGATCATGTCGATGTCTTGTCAACTAATAAGTACTGTCAGTTCCCTGCTAGGCTAACAGTAGTAACGTTAACTACAGTATCAATCTAGCGAATGTGTATTAACCTAAAATACTTCGTAAAATTAAATTAGATTGCCAGCTACCTTGTCGATGTAAACTGCAACCAGTTGTAACTCCTGATTACTGCAATAAGGGCTGTTCGAAGTCTCAAACTAAGCGCCTGTCGAGTAGTCTACTTCCGCAACTGCTGCAGTTTCCGTGCAGCGGAGCACCGAAACTTGTGTTGTTTTTGGACCGTTACTTCGACTGCCTGGTTACCGAACTACGTTAGAACCACGTTAGAACCAAGTCCCCACCCACTACTTCGTTTCCCGTTGAAGTAAATGAAAAATTCCGAAATGCAGGATCTTCCTCTTTATGGATGTTTTGAGGCAGTTTACATGAATTACTGCCACCTTCAGGTTTAATTCTCCCGGCCTCAGTGTCCATTTCAAATCCTTATGTCCAGTCTCAAAACTACTCTTATCACCTGGGGATCTGGTTTTAATAATAGGCTATAATCATGGTTGTAGTATTAATTGTTCTTGTGGATTTGTCTTCATTGTTGGACTGTACTCTTATCATCAGAACTCATGTCATCATCATCATTGGCCATCTTATCAAAGTGTTGACTACACCCACCCTGTACTGTCATGAGCAATCATTTCTTCAGCCAGCAATTCTAGAAGTCAAAATTATGCAGCCTCTCCTTCTCTGATCTCCCAGTGAGCTGGTGGTCTGGCCCAGACTTGATCCAACTGTTCGTGTCTGCAAGGTTAAAGTGTCCTTGGGAAAGGCACTTCACCCTACTTGCCTCTGGGAGAATGTCCCTGTATTTGCTGTAAGTCGCTCTGGATAAGATGCTAAATGACTAAGTAACTAGTAGTAGTAAATGTAAAGAAATGCAGGAACGGATGGCCCATGTTCTTGTGTACAAACCAACTCAACCTTTCTGTTTGTTGTACTCAGCCACAGCAGCAGGTCTATGCTGAGTAAAATGCCACTTCTCTTTGACTGATCATCTCATGTAGCTGTGCTGGGGCTCTATCCTAGGGACACTTAAGGCCTTGTTGAAGTGCCACTTCATCACAGCAACCTATGATGGTTTTCTGACAACCACTTTGCATGTACCTCCCTCATATCACATCTATGACTTATGTAGTGCTGGGCTTGTCCACAATAGTCCATGTTCCCTGAAGACCCTTTGCTTTTAAAATATAAATTTAAGCCCTGGGCAATTCTATGGACCATGCCCCAAGCAGACCCTGGGAATGGTGATCAGGGTCAGGTATTACCCGAAGGGTTCACTTTTGCCTGTGGTCTCTGTTGTACTTAATTAAGTGTGGAACACCCCTGTTGAACTCAGTTTTTGCTACAATATCCATAACATAACGATTTAAAAGGAAAAAGAACTTAAATCAAGAATGGAATGAACTGAAGGCCCTGGGATGGAATGTTACTGCAGAATCGAAGAGAGAAGCCATTGCGTTTTTGCCTATCTGTACACTATTCCAGACATCCAAAACATAACGAAGTCTGTCAATTGTTACTGGTTACGTTATCCATCATGTGTAGCCTAAGGAATAGGTAACGCCCAGGCACTCACCACCAGAAATAAAAAGCACAACAATCCTTTTTCGTTGTTGAGCCCCCCCCCCTAAAAAATGTTAAGTCGGGTCTCACATGGAATTCAACCCCACCTTAAAGACATTCCATGTGACTAGTAATCCGCTCTTGTGTACTCTCACTCACTTCCCATGCTATTCACAAACAACCTCCACAGTGTTGGGAAATCTGGGGTAAAAGAGAAGTCTATAATCCCCAACACTCACTCTCTCGCTCTCTCTACACTAATTACATACCACCCTGTATTTAGACAAGCAATATGCAGATTCACTGCTTCTATCTTTGAGTATGGACCTTTCAGTTTCTGGGTAATCAATGAGAGTTCACTAACTTTTCTTTAGTAACTTATTTGTTTTTCTGTATCTTTTGAGAATTTTTTCTACGGATCATGGAAACGGAGTCTGGAATCAATACCTCAGGGGAAGCCATTCCCTATGGAGGAAAGAGTGCCTTTACACAATTTGAGCACAACATAGTGGCTGGATATCTCATTACTGCAGGTACACATTCAGTATGGTAATGTACTGACACAAAAATATTTTTTTCTCTTTGACTTCAACTTCTTTGATAGATGTTCTTGTATCTTAATTTCTGGCAGTTTTGGTGTTAGTGTCGTGATGACCACAACCTCTCCACTATCTTCTGGTTGGATGCTAACTGTATTTCGTTACCCTGTACTTGTACCTTTGTAATGACAATAAAGTTGAATCTAATCTAATCTAATCTAATCCCATTCCCTTTTTTTAATTCAGAGAATAAAACAAGAGGTGAAGCAGCCATTACCCAACAATCAGCTAGTTTTACTTTTTGATTTACTTAGTTTTCTTACCCATCAAACTTGTTATCTTTTACCTTCCAATTTTATAGGTGGTGAAAAAACATTGGCACATTATGATTTGGTTCATTTTCAAAGTAAACTGCAAGGTTTTGGCAGTAATGATTTCATAAGAATCTTTCAACTCAGCTTAAGCTTTCCCTTACTGTTTTGGCAGCTGAAGTCATTATGGAACCAATCACCAAGCTAGTTCTCAGGGTAATTATTAGTTTGATGAGAAACAATCTTACTAACAATCTTAATGAATTATAAATGACCTCCGCTAGGCAATGTGTTGTATTAAAACTACCAACTTCCTTTGCAAGGAATAAAATAAAACAGACATGTTCCTTATTATGAGCTGGTGAAAGCATCCATATCAGAGGAAATGTGGCATTGTCTGACAGTTTCTCACCCTATAATGTTCATTCTTAATATATTTGGTAATGTTTTTTCATGTACCAAACATACCTAAGATTTGATTGTGTTCTTAGGTGTCATCAGTTTAGCCAGTAATATTGTGGTGCTCCTGATGTTTGTGAAGTTCAAAGAACTACGCAATGCCACCAACGCCATCATCATTAACCTAGCATTCACTGATATTGGAGTGGCCGGTATTGGATATCCTATGTCTGCAGCATCTGACCTCCATGGCAGCTGGAAATTTGGTTACACAGGTTGTCAGGTTGGTGAACTTTATTTATACTTTATTTATACTGCACAGTTGAATCTTCAACACATGTATTTGTCAGAGCAGAATTCATTAGTAGAATAAAAAACAAATACTAAAATAGTTTTATAGTAACAGTGTTGTAAACGTCCACTTAATGTCACTGACGAGCGTGGTGGTGTGATGTCATGTGATACTAATCCTGGGTTGAGGTTGTGGCTAGAAAACACCAATTGGAACCAAGTTCATTTCAGGCCCTTAAATTGTTATGTTAGCTGAACAAAAGTTAGTTGTTATTTACCAAAGTTTAGCACTTCGTCCCTCTGCTTGAATACAGGAATTGACATTGATCAGCCAAATACAAATGGCCCCAAATAACTTTCAAAATAATTTCCATAGAAAGATTTTCATTATGCATGAAAATGTTGCCATCCAACATAACTACAACGGTGAAGTGTAGACCACCGAAACATATTAAAACATAGAAGGAGGTTTGCAAAACTGTAAAACACTTCTTCTTTTTCCAGATCTATGCAGCCCTTAACATATTCTTTGGGATGGCTAGTATTGGACTGTTGACAGTGGTGGCCATTGATCGCTACCTATCCATCTGCAGGCCTGACATAGGTATTTAACATATTCATTTAGAGCTGCTTTATTCTAAAGTAACATACAGAGGGGAAGAGCTTGAGAAGAAACTGGTTTACCGAAGTATTTCTCATGAAGCTGCTTCTTGAACCAACTTCTAATTTCTTGTTCCTATTTCTTATTGGTGGTTAGGGCAGAAAATGACCACCCGATCATACACTCTCCTCATGCTGGCAGCATGGTTGAATGCTGTCTTCTGGTCAACCATGCCAGTCATTGGGTGGGCAGGCTATGCCCCCGACCCTACTGGAGCCACCTGCACCATCAATTGGCGAAACAATGACGCGTGAGTTAAAGGCCTTAGAAGGTTTTATTATGTACGGGTTAAAAACGTTATGACCATAACTAAGTCTCCACTATCTGTTCCCCAGTTCATTCATCTCTTACACCATGGCTGTCATCTGTGTGAACTTCATCATCCCCCTTGCAGTCATGTTCTACTGTTACTACAATGTGTCTGTCACTATGAAGAGGTACAAAGCCAGCAACTGCTTGGACAGTGTCAACATGGACTGGTCAGATCAGATGGATGTGACTAAGGTAAGCTCCCATTTTAAAGAACTTACAGGTAACAAAAACTAAAACCTTTCACGCATGTGAGATAGAATACAGCTAAGTGAATATGAACACACACTTTAAGATTAGATTAGATTAATTCAAACTTTATTGTCGTTACACATGTATAAATACAAGGAAACTAAATACATTTTAGCATCCAAACAGAAGTGCAAGAGAAGCGGTTATGTACAGATGTAACAGTAGAAGGGAAGCACTTACGGCCTTTAAGGTCCCCAGATCTGTGATGCTGAGTGCTTCTGTTACTTGATGTTTCTCAAACCATCTCAGGTACATATTATTCTAGATTTGATGTCAGCTATGTCAGCTATTTTAACCAATGTTTGTTCTGTTTAATGCCAGATGTCGATAGTGATGATTGTAATGTTCCTGGTCGCGTGGTCTCCATACTCTCTTGTGTGCCTCTGGGCATCTTTTGGAGACCCCAAAAAGATACCAGCACCCATGGCCATCATTGCTCCTCTCTTCGCTAAATCCTCTACATTTTACAATCCCTGCATCTATGTCATTGCCAACAAAAAGTAAGATCACTTTATCCTGGCTTATCTAAATACATTAATATTATGAAGTTATACTCAACGTAAACAAGGCTGGTTTTGGCACAACCATAAAGTTTTAACAAACAATGCAATTGGATGCAGGGTTTCTATTTGACAGCAGCATTTGGAATGATATGAGTCTTTGTACAGTGTTTGTCTTAAAGAGTTCTGGGATTTTTCTTTCATTCAGGTTCAGAAGGGCCATCACAGGAATGCTCCGGTGTCAGACCAGGCAAAGAATCACCATCAACAATCAAGTCCCTATGACAATATCTCAGCTCCCTTTGACCCAATGATGAAAGATTATTTCAACTGGAGACATTGTGCCCCTAAATATATATACTGCATGCCATTGATAGAAAAATCCTGAGCAGTTACTAAGGACAGGAGCAGTGTTGCTGTATGTTGAAATTATCATCCTCATTTAATCTTTTCCTTGATGAGAACTGATGTGAAACGGCCTAGACAGTACCTAGACCAGGGGTGTCAAACTCCAATCCTTGAGGGCCGCTCTCCTGAAGGCTTTACATGTTTCCCTGCTCCAGCACACCTGATCCTAATAAAGTGTCGTTCTCTTTGGAGGTGTGCTGGAGCAGGGAATCATCTAAAACCTTCAGGAGAGCGGCCCTCGAGGACTGGATCTTGACACATGTGACCTAGACTGACCAGAGGTTATGTTAGGGAAACAAGCCATTTCACTGGTTGTAACAGTACACCCAGTTTTGGACAAAATATTCAACACTACCTTTCCATGTTTTAAAATGCCTGCAATTAAGTTGAAATGTACAAAAGTGTTTAGTTTTTTAGATTGACAATTCTTATACATAAACTGTTCAGAGAACGTGTGTTATTATTCTGATCTGAATAGACCATTTGAAAATGAGAAAAGCAGAAATACCATTGCCAACATGATACAATAAACGTAGCATTTGGTGTCAAATAATGCATATATATATGCACATACACACAAATAATACAAGTTACTCATTGCCTACCATGAGCCTAGCATTACCTTCCTGATTAACAGTTTAGGAACACTTTAATGCAAACTGCTGACGAAGGGTACATTTTCACAGTTTTCAGGTCTCTCAACAGGTTTTTATGCTTTTAGATTAGACTTGCTGGACACTTCAATCCAGAATTACAATGAACATATTCCTGGGGGTGACCAGGAAGATTTACTACAGTGCCACTGACTTCATCACATATTATTTCATGTAATACTATTATGGGTCTTAAGCATCTTAAGATGTAGCCTTGATTTTTTCCTTGCTCATTGCAGTAAACTCATTGAAACCAGTCAGGATAAAAGGTTGATTTGTCTATGCAAACTGGCGGAATAAGTAGTTATTAAATTCCAGACACCTTTATTTACAGGTTTAGTCAAAGTAAAGGAGGCTCATAAATGGTTTGAAATCCAATGATTTCCATTTAAAGAGAATCAGCTAACACTGAATACATTGATCATCTTTTTCTGCTTGTGACATTGCTGAATGGCATCCACCATGCTGAGGTCAAATTCCTGGGGGCATGTTTTGAAAATGTGAGCACTTGGCCAAATGACTCAATCATCTCATTTGGCTGAACCAAGAGGTCAATAAAGAAAGGGGAGTAGGAGAGAAAAATGTAGCTGCCATCACAGGTAGCTGATAATAAAAGTATGGGGGTTTTCCTTTGAACCTTTTGGTATCATAACTATTTGACACTGGCTGGCTTGTAACCAAAAATAAGGAGCTTCCAAAAAACACAGGGCACCAGGTATTGGTATATATAAACTCTCTTTTTTAAGACACTGTATTTGAAAGATGATTTTATGATCATCCCAAATACTTTAGGAACCTTTTTTTTTTAAAGGATTTTAAAAAGAATCCATGCTTGTTTAATGAACCATGAACAACAAATGGACAAGCACCAGTGGTTGTTACAACACCGATAGCTTACTACTTTCAGCTGACTGGAAAAATAAGATGGCCAGGGCCTGTTCATCTGCTTGTTTGTGACTTGGACATGCTGCAAGGATGCATGAAGACTGCAGATGTCGCCAGGGCAACAGTCATCTTTGCAGTGGCAGACCACATTAGAAATCTGGATTCATAGACAGTTCTTTCAACTTGCTTTTCCTGTTGTGATTTTGGTATAAACAAAATGTAATAAAATATAAATATATTTTGAATTGTATTGATTTTGTATTGAATTGGATTGATTTCCTTTTCGACCCGTCATTATATATACATATATTGTACATATCTACTGATGACAAGAAAGAGTTTTCATTTTAATCATACATTCTACAAATTCATAGTTGACAAATGTACATTTCTTAAATAAAGAATTTACAAATGAACTTTTCTTACATAAATCCATACAATAATACCTATCATAGAACAATAGAGTAAATCATGTTTAATGTGTGTAATAATGTATAATGTGCTGAATGATTTTATTTTTTTTTTTCAGAACAGTATTTACAAAATATGTATACAATTTATATAAATACTCTCGATGTATGATCCCCTTATTGCACCAATCCCTCTTAAATCTTTTGGTGTTTGGTAAAGAGGCTTTTATATGGTTTCAATAGTTGAATGAGAGTGATTCCAATGTGTCAACCGATTTCATTTGGGGAATTATATTGACGTCAATTTACAACCTCATAAATTGCCACCTACCCAATTTAAGTATATTTTATTATATTTTCCTTTCTGGCAAATGACAATGTATCAATTGGTGCTGTGTTAATATTCTCTATCTGTCTCACATAAATCTCATGTGTACTTATAACACTGGGTCAACACTAGCCACATTGTGTCCACTTTGCGCCCACAAATGCGTCATCCAGTTTGTTATTAGAGAATGTTATGATGGAAGGACATTGCTTTCCAGCCATGCAGCGATCTCTGCCTTGTTCCTCCTGACCCATTCAATGTTGTTCTTCACTGTCTCCAGAGCTTGCTGCCTGGGCATCTGTCCAGCACCAGCATTAGGTGTGAGTTTAAAAAAGTGCTCCATCTAATAAAAGGATCACATAAAAGGCTTCTTTGAGTCTTGAATACAACATGAATTAAATACGAAGATAACTGTGGAGGATTTATGGAGGACGTAAACACAAGATTATGCAAACAATCCACAACCTTGGCAGCATTGACTTATCATTGACAGAGTAAAGATATAGTACTTAGTAGAGTAGTTAGTTTGAGAAAAATATATTATTATTATTACACTATACCAATGCCGTCACCATACAACGCCTTAAGAAGAATAAAAAGCAGAATTGTATCTTCCTTTTTTGTTGTAACTATTCTTACCTGCCACAGTTGAACTTCTGTGTTGTAGCTTGAGCTAATTCTGGTCAGCAGACGCCCCAAGTTTCTGTCATTGATGGTATATCTATGACAAACAGAATTAAGATACACAACATGTTGCTACATCCTTAACAAGAAGAATTAAAATACACAACTAGCATCAATATTTCTCACTCATATCAAGAAGCACAGTGCTCAAAGGTTTTGTGCGTTATGACCTGATTATTCAGATGATGTCTTCAGCTGTGCTAAGTTTTGCAAGTTGAATACATTTTACACAAAAACTTTATCTAAAAAGATGTATTATATTATATTATACATTAGGTATAACAGCCTACCTCTGTACAAGGTAGTTCCAGTTGAGGGTGACCCAGTCCCAGGCCATAGTTGAGCCTAATTTATTCAGAGAGACGTAGCGCACCACAGTGAATAGATCCTGACTTCTTACTATACTCTCATCTTTAGATGCCTCGAGTAACCTGTAAAATGGCACACAGAATCTTAAGACTCTTAGCATGAACTCAAAGTATTATACTTTCTTTTGAACTCACAGTGCACTGGATAGAATGTAATTGAAGTAGAAATATAATAATAATAATAATAATTAGATTTGTTTGTTGTTTGTTTGTTGGCTGAATATCCAACCAAAATCTTGCACGTTGATATTGTTAAACTGAGACAAATGTTGAATTAACCCTCCTACTGTTCTGGGTTCACAATGACCTGAAATAATATTCAAACCTAAGATAATTATTTCAAACAGTAGTGTTTAAGTCCTCCTGAGTCTTTCTTAAAGACTTTACATTTGAGGGATTTCAAACCATTTTCAGCGTTGCTGCTTTTGTCTTTGGGCCAATATGACCCAAGACAATACCGGGCTTGGTAGGTGTTTATTGTTTGGATGCACTCTACAAGTAGCTGTACAATTTTTTTTACTTTTGTATTAAAAACTTTAGTCGAGTTATGAGATCAACTGGACCCCAGGTCACTGTGTTAGAAAGGTAATAGGTGTTCATATTTCTTAATAGGAGGGTTAACGAAACATAAAAGACTTAAAATGAAAATGTGTTCTTGACCTGTAAAGAAGAGTGACATTTTGAACAGATGCAAGTCCATAAAGAAGCTTGTCCTTTTCTTGGGCCAATGTTGCTTTTTGGTAAATATCAAACATTTTATTCCATTCCACCTCAGTGCCGGAATTCTTCATGCCATACCGATACACAAGCAGGCGCAAATTAACCCCCACACTGCCAAAGGATAAAAGACCACAAACAAAACAATGAAAGTTATATGGAACAAGTGTCAGACTTCAAACAGATGATAAGCTGTATACTGATCATGATGCATTGCCACGATAGCATATTGAACCATTCGGCTCAAACAGCAGTCAGGGTGACAATGAATTACTACTGGTGGTAATCAATACTTTTTTGGGGGGGATAAACTCTTTTAACTGACATATTTTCTTCACACTTGTTTATCAACAAAATAATCTAAGACAAGGTTAGATAAAGTGAAGCGCTGTGGCTGTAATAGTTTATTCTAGGGGTGCATCTCTGAATGTCATCATGGCCAATGACCTACTGATGGTGGTGGTTGTGAATCCCAAATTTGCTGTTCATTGTGTCTGTGATACTCAGTGTTCCAAATGAATACCACACTAAATGTATTAACAATGACTACTGGAATATCTGCCAAAATTTATAAATAGCACAATATCTGTCTAGTAATGCCAGGAATCTGTGTGTGTTAAATTAATTATTATAAAAATGTATTTGATTCGTACAGGAATGTATTTCTCTGAATGTCCTGCACTGCACAAAGTGTGACTATACAGAATCTGCATAATGGATTTTTTTTACCTTATGTTTTCTGTAATCCATTTGCCAAAGATAGCGGAAGCTTCAGTGAGCATTTCTTGATCACCCATTTGACAAGCAATTCCTAAAACAGTTTCCCTCAGCAACCTGTGTGAATCAAAAGGAATTAAAAGAGGGGTCAGATGGCTCAATGGTTAAGGCGTTGGCCTCATGATCGGAAGGTTGTGAGATCAATCCCCGGCTGTGGCTATATGATGATGTGTCCTTGGGCAAGGCACTTCACCCTACTTGCCTCAGGGAAAATGTCCCTGTACTTACTGTAAGTCACTTTGGATAAAAGAGTCTAATAAATGCAATGTAAAAGAAGACATTGTCACAAACATTACCAGTTGAAATTTAAGGAAATTGAGGCAACCCTGAGACAGGTGATGTTGATATCTCAGGGTCACAGAAATGTAGAGTGGGTGAGAGCCGCCCAGCGGCATCTAAACTCTGACTGATTTAATGTGTGTTCTGATGTCATTCCCCCCTCATCTCACCAGCTGCCCAGCTCCCCACTCCCAAATCTGTAACCATGTGTTCAATATCCTGAAGGAATTCACAATGTCCAATTTACCTACCACATGGACTCCACCCTGACAGATCATAATCAACTCACAATCTCCTTGATGGGAGGCGAGAGCGCTAACCGCACTACCACCGTGCACTCCATACATGTGATTCATTAATGCATTATTTAATTACTTATGGGAGACTGGTAACTTTAGAGTATTATAAGCGCAAGAGGCTTCCAAACTAAACACACAAAGTATCACAATCTTCTAAGTAAAAGTTCACTTCAAACCCAAACCCACGCCTTCAGGTAAAGTTTCCCTCCAATTATCACTCATACCTCTCATTCTGAGTTCCAACATCATTCCAACCCAGATGCCTGGAAATGGCACGCACATGCTCACGGAACAAAATCTGTTGAAAAAAGTTACATATTCAGAAACTCTTAAAGAATTTCTGTATTTGAACTCATGGTGCATGGTTATAGTCAATACATATTTCATGAGCTACCCATTAGAACTTATGAAGTAGTATTAAGTATTTGAATGCATATGTGCATAATCAATCAAGTGGAGTTTGATATTTCACTCAGCAGGAGATACTGCTAAACTCTAACTTAAACCTCTCTGTCATCTTTAATTACACTCACTTGAAACTTTGGGTAGAGGACACTGTCGCTTGCCAACATGTCTCTGACATATGCAATGGAGGATGACACCCGATCCCACACAATGTACTCTGTCTCGTTGGTCAGGTATTTCGTTAAGGCAAATGCATTTCCATAATTCACAACATCAGCCCTGAAACAAAAATAAACAACAAACAAATCTGGAAGTTTATTTCATTTTTTTCTATAGATTTATGACAAAGATGTTTGTCTGTTTCAGTTCAGTTGTTTCAAATGTTTTCTGTGTTTGTCTACCTTGCCAGAGCAAAAACATCGTCAATGTAACTGCTTCGATCTGCTGCATCAAACTCCTAGTGAAAACAGTTATAATATCAAAGTTAATATCAAATATACAATCAGGCCTACTACCATGACTTCTACCAGTATTGTTAAGTGATTAGCATCCAGTGCTGCTACAATAAAATACAATATATATTTTTAAGTTGTTAAGCGCAAAATAATATTACACTAAATGTACTTAGTGATGGACTGCAATACAATCAGAACACACTCAGTCTATGATAAGAATGTTTACAATAGAATTACCAAGTGGTTTAATTGGAGTTGTTGACTTATGGTGCTCCACATATTGCTATCATGATTGACTCTGTAGAATCCAATATGATCGTTGTTGACCTTTAGGAGTCCATCTACATCGAACGAGTACTCTTGCAGAGTCAAGTCTACAATTGAATAGAAAAATGAATTAGGAGAAACAGAATGGATGTTTTTGCCCAACTACAATGCACAAAAACACTTTTTACTGAATAGTTTTGCAAAGTTCTACGAACTGCAATTGTTTAGTTTTGTATAATATTGACATAGTAAGTGAATCGTTACATTATATGCATTTACAACAACAACAAAGGTTTTTACCTGTAGCACTTTTGTTAAATATAACTGACATATTCTTCTCACTATTCACCGAGTGCCAAGTCACAGGTATGTTCCATATATATCTGTAAACAAAATTTGGATTCTTGAGTATCAAACCCACAACAACGGAAAACATTTGCGCCTTTACCACAAATTGATTCGAAAGTAATCCCTACAGAATATGTTTTGCCCTCAAATCAAATGTACGTTATACAAACAGGGTAGTGATTTATGAATTGCTGACCCAAGTGGTGAGGTGGGCTGAGTAGGATCAGCATTAGGATCAAGAAGGAATCTTTTCTGGGTGAGTTTGGCTTGATTTGCAACAATGGCCAAGTCCAACACAGGATAGCCCATTTGTTTAGTCCATGTGTCCATTACTTCTGCCACTGGCAACTTGCTCACCTATGATATAATTTACAAAGAATCATACAATAGTGCTTTAAAGGCTGAGTAGGTTGCATTTAACATATTGAATCTACCTTTCTAAAAATAATCCCCATAGAGTGCATCTAAGATCATTCATTAGAAGCACCTTTTGAGGGATGATGGGTATAGTTCAAAACAAACCATGAAATTAACAAATGAATAATAGTTAATAAGCATTAGCTAAATTACCATGTTGAAATATTCTAAATGGCTTATCATAACACTTTATGGTAATGACATATGTTTTAAAAAAAGGGGTTTGTAAGGACAACAACTCTGACATACCTCAGCAAGAGTATCCCAGAAATTCACCGTTTTGGCATTCATGAATTCATAATCTTTCAAGTATTTCTGCTCAGAGAAATGGAAAAAGCATCGTTACAATGAAATACTTACGTGGCATGTTGCAATTGGATGTATTCTGATAGAAAACTGACATTTTGGCAAAATTATTGTGAAGCTAATGATATTATACTGTAGCCATAACACATGAGATTAGGTACATCATGCAATGCATGTGGCAAATATGTTTAGTGTGTGTGGTCTGATGTCTTGCTTACTCGACAGCCATCTCTGAAAGTCTCTCGACCCATCCAGTCCTCCAACATTCTAAGAAGCGAAGCTCCCTAGAAACAATATGAGAGAGTCAAATTGGGTAGTTGTAGTAAAAAAGTTGATATGGCACTCAGTGGGCTTTGAATGTGACACAATAATTATAGTCCTCTCATCAAATTTTTACAAACGCACTGCTTGTTGCAAATCATAATGGATAAACAAGCAGTGACGTAATCACCAGCATTGATATTGTTCTTAGCTTTGCCCTCTTTAATGTATGTTGTTCAAAACAATTGAAATATTACAATACAGAAGTACAGTTATTAATTTGAGTTGACAGCACGTTTCGTCTACTGTCAAACTACATAAGCATAGTACATGTGCGGCAGTGTATTGTAAAATTAAGTACTTATAGATTACCTTGTTGTAAGATATGGCATCAAACACAGAGGTTATCTCAGCAGGAGTTGACACATCCACAATGATTGGATGAGAGGAGAGAAGGGCATCATCCACCATGACCGGAAGCACGTCACTGATGATCATGATGTCACGCTTTTAAAAGCCATGGAAAGATTTATTAAACAACCAAATTATGTCAAATTTTCACATAGCCTTCACAACAGTAAAGTTAATTTTTACAGAAGGTCTGAAGTTTCTAGAAAAAAATTACCATTTTCCATGTAGGCTCAGCTTTCTCAACACCAATGTATTCGAAAAAACTGGCAAAACCCTCATTCAGCCAAAGGTCATCCCACCAATCCATAGTCACAATGTTTCCAAACCACTGCAAGAGGAAGACAAATGATCACACAGGTGGACATGGTTCTTTTATGGGCGAATTTGTGGGAGTGAGAGGATCAATATTTTGTTCAGTACTCATATTTTGAATACTTGGTTAATACTACTGTGTGCCCTTCTTGTGTGTTACTTGTGTATAGCCTGAATAAGTATATTGTGTAACTAATGTTTAACCTAGTGTAAAACCCGATTGGATGTATTAGATCAGCAACCCCCAAAGGATTTATATTGATCTCAAGTGTAACAAAGCTTTTAACCCTAGCAATGTTTTGTCAATGTTTTACTAAGCACACATAAGATGCCCTGCTCAACCTTGCAGGTGCTCTACACTGCTACAGTCACCAAAGATGCAATACTCCTGCCGTTTAATATTTCTCATGATTCTTTTGGGTGCATTTAGCATAGACATCCATAGAGAAATTTGCTAGAAGGTTCCTTAGAGAACAGTAATTAAGAGAAGGTTTTTATATTAGAAATTCTATTTGATAAAGAAGTATATAATGGACATGCTGTATATTAATACAAACAATTCACCCTTTGTTCATTCAGTCTTTGTTCCTTATTCAGGGAAGGAAATAACTTTGAACGGTTCATAAAACTTAATGGACAACTTTATGCCCTTATTGCACAGCTCAGGTGGTATAACGATAAGGTATATCATAAAAAGATGTAATGCACAATTGTAAGGCTAGACGTTCGTACAAAAGGTTGAAGGATTTCTTAACTGAATAACTCATTGACAACATTTCTGAAGGTGATCTGTTGCAAAATCTTTTTTGAAAGACTGCTAAATCAATGCACACAGTGACACCGTTACTTTTCTCTCCATAAGCAAGTCAATAAATCAGTGTGAAAGTTGTCTTGACACGCTAGTATCTTTTACCTGGTGAACCAGCTCATGGGCGATGACGCTAGCAACACGTTGTTTGTTATAAGAGGAGGATTCGTTCTCATCGTAGAGGAGGTTGGTCTCTCTGTATGTTATCAGGCCCCAGTTTTCCATGGCTCCCGTGCCAAAATCAGGAATAGCAATCTTATCTGACAGAATAAAACAGTTATTGATATCAAATGCAGACTTTTGTTTCTTACAGTATGATTTCATCTGTAAGTTTTATGCAAGACAAAAACATACCCAGCTTGGGGATTGAGTATGGCATGTTGAAATACTCTTCAAAGTAGTCAAAAATGATTTTGGTTGTGTTAGCGGCATAGGTTGCTGTTGATATTTGTGAAGGCTGTGCATAGATTCTCAGCTGTTTGAAAAGAATAACAGATTACATATTTAGAGAAAACAGGCGTTGTTGTCATTAGCTTGTGTGAGTGAATGTGTTGATTGTGTCATTTAGAAGAGACAATCATCAGCCAACAACTAGTTTTAGAGTTTTGATTTTGCTTCCTTTGACAAAAACATTTTTCCTCGACGCACACAATATTCAGTGTATTATAACAACAAAAAGTCAGTTGTTAGTTGTTTAGTTTTTAATTTCTAGAGAAAATGTATATACTTACTGGAATTCCTCTAGAGGACATTCTTTCCACATAGGCAAACTGGTGCACAGCGAAACATACCAAATAGGTGCTCATTGGAACAGAGTTGAGAAAGGAGGTTCTGAGTTTATTGCCAGGAAGTATTTCAGGGGTGCCCTGGAACAGAAAAGCAGTGGTGGGTTAATGAGCCTCTATTTTTGGGTCATGTTCCCAACTCAACAGGACATGGGAAGATGGATGACTCTTGGATTTGCATTCACAGCATTTGCTCCTTTCTGTCCCTCTCGTTAAGATTCTTGATAAGATTCAAGCCACAGAGACCTTTGTCTCCAGTTAAAATTGAACACATGGGAGTAAACTCATCAGAGTAGACAGTCTCCATACATATATCCATGCAGCTGTACATAATATACACACTTACATACATTCATAAGCACATACATAAGTAAAAGCATACACACATACAGTAAACTGTCTTGCCGGTTATTTTGCATATACATAGTAAAAAGACAAATAAAATAGGCATGTTATTATTTAACAGTATAAACACTGTACCTCCACTGGCATATTGGACAGGGCAGTGTAAGAGTTATCGTGGGTGATGGAGATTTTGTAGGTGGCCTTTTTGTTCGGTTCATCAAAACAAGGAAAAGATTTGCGGGCATCTGTTGGCTCATGGTCAGTGGCAGCAATCTTTCTGAAAAAATAAATATATACTTGATATTCAATCAGTTTAATACACAGTGACACTAAAATGTATTATATCCCAGCAAAACACACTAATTTATAGAGGTAAAATACAATTTTTAGGCTTGGAAAAATATGAGGTTTAAGTTATTCATTGCAATATTCATTCTTGAAAACATGCCCTAACTGAAATAGAACTTTAATCAGGTTGGTGGTTTGAAGTTATTTAACAGATTGTCCTCCATCTACTTTCATATTTCATAGACATGACAAAAGGTTGTATAACTATGTATGTGTAAAAGTAAGAGAGCAAGATAGAAAGTTTGACTTATGTAAACTTTAACTGCAGTTTTGTGTCAATGAGCCTCTGTTCCCATAAATCATCAGCACACTTATTGTCTCTATCTTTTTGCCATGTTCTACTTGTAAAAAGCATTAAAATAGAGAATAACCCCAATCTTTCAAGCAAACTGTTCAATCAAGACAATTTCCTCCTGTCTCCCACAGAGTAGAAAATAATTATACAGACAAACACATGGAACTTACTTGGTAACGCCATCTTGCTCATACGTGACCTTATAGAAGCCTACCAGAGATCCATTGAGCCAGCCCTGGAAGTCCAGGGTGAGAACATACACCTCGCCTGGTTTGGTGACTGCCAACTCCTCTGCAGCCTCCACCACCACATACTCCTGTGGTTTGTATTCAAAGCAACTTTTCACTGCTACATCCTTCTGATCCCGCGTGTTTTTCAACGCCAACTTAGGAACGTTGCTGACAAACGTTTCCCGGATGTGTAGCCACAGGTAGCGTGTAGGTTGGGTGACCTCCAGATTGATGGACACGCTCCCAGTGTAGAGGTCGGTAGTCAGGTCAGGCTCCATATGCAGAATGTAGTGCACAGGCTTTACGTAGGTGGGCAGACGGAAATTCTTCCATTCCCCATTGGTTTCATTTGATGGCTTGCAGGGCCCTCTGTCAGCTGGAGGAGGCTCAGGGCTAGTGGTAGGCTTTGGCGGGATTTCAGTTGGAGTTGGAGAGGTGTCAGGTCGCGTTAGGCCCACCCCAAGCCCCACAGCTACAGCAGAGGCCACCACAGCTAGGCAGATTATAGCCACATGCTTCCCACGGATACAATAGCGCTTCTCTTCCTTTTCAAAGTCCAGGCTTTCCACCATGATCCTGGCCTGTAGATGACCTATGGACACCTATCAGGAAGGACAAACGTGGCCAGGTTAGACAGCAGCTGCAACTGTTTTTGTTTTTGTCACAGTTCCACTGACTGTCTCTATAAGACACGTGGATTGTCTGCAGGGAGAAGAAAAAAAACAAAACAACTAACCCTCTTATTATGAGTTAATACAGAGCTGACCACAGATCAGAATTTGAGCATACCTGCTTAGAAAGATTGCACAGCTCAGCTGATCCAACTGCCTCAGTCCCAGTGCAGAACCCAATGAGAGATCCAGAGGAGAGAGCCAAGTAAATTAGGGGGAGGCGTGCTGAAGGGGGAGTTAAACTCACAGGGAGAATACTTTGAGCTGGAGGCACGCCTTTAGCGCAGCTTGCCGTCTCACAAGCAACGCACCGCTATGCATACTCTAGCACCGCGTTAAACATCTATGATTGCCTGTAAATCAACAACTGCGAAGCGGTGCCTAGCAAAAGTGATCATACAACAAACAAACAGTTCCCTTTTCAACCTGTCAAAGAAAAAAATTATGGAGTTTTTTTGGTCACCTGCCTGCACTCAATAAAATAGACCACAAGAGTGACGTTAAAACACATTTGAAATGAAAACCAGAAACGTGTACAGTACATTGTGTGATCCACTCCACTGACTTCATCTACATTAAGGGACTATATTTTGATATTTGGTTGCATTTTCTTCAGTCTATGACTCATAAACACTTGGTATCTAGCTGTATGTTCTTGAAGCTGATATTACAAACACACTTCAATGTAACTGAATAGACAACAGCAAGTCATCTGTGCAGGAACTTTGGGAGCAAAACAGCATACACCTGTTATTGAGGGTCACTGTTGGCTTGAAGAACTTTTTCCAAAGATCAAAACATTTAACATCGAACTTTCAGTAAATGTAACATTCTGCCAAATATGAAACATACAAGAAAGTAGCAAGAGAGCATTGGAAAATCTTTTCACTTGTTTTGCCCCCATTACTCTTGCTTCATCTCACAGGCATACCAATATGCAGGCCCATTATGCTAAAACGACTCATTAGTTAACACATATATGAGAGGATGAATGTTTTTTTCTCACTTAACCATCAACTTTCACAAAACACTGTCACGAAAACGTACATCGTTAATATCACTGCTGCTGATTAACCATTGAGAACTGTTTCCCACAGAGTGAGGTATTAAAAACTTCTGACGTCAGCCTGCTGACCCTGGATACAATATTTACAATTGATACATTTATTGGCCTGTTCATGTTCCACAGAGAAGAAGAAGCTTGAAAGGAAACCACAAATAACTGGAGGAATGGTCCGTGAAATGCTGTGCATTCCATTGTGTCCCAGTGCACCATTTAATTCTCCAGAGTTCAATGCAAATACAGATTTAGTTTAGCCATGCCTGTCTGTAGGAGAATAAGGCCTTTGTTTCCCTGCACATGAACGGTTCAGTTTCATATTCAGCTTCATGTTTGTGGTAATGTACCAGATCTTATTAATGTCACCAAAGGATTACATAACAGTTTGAAATACCCTAGTGAACTACGTGAACTACATTCAACAGTCACTGTAAAAACAGTTATTTGCAAAAGGATCCACGCCCTTTTATTTCAAACTATTAACCTTTTTCAGCTGCACCAACCGACAAAATCTGATCTAAAACAGTTATTCATTTGCTCCTACATGGGTACACAAAACATCCAAACAGCTTTTGAAGTGGTAGATGATTAAGAATAGATCAGAAAAAAGAAGAAAATCTGTAATGCTAAAATGTGTAACACGTTTTACTTGAATAGAATGTTTATTTTTAATGGCTCTTGAACAAATGCTTTCGAAACAGTTAAACATCTATGCCTTTCAGGCCTATGCATTGTAATTACTCTTCATCATAGCACAGAAAAGTAAAAAGCCAAGCCCCACATACACCATCAGACATAATCAGGACCGTAAAAATGCAGAATAAAAAAAAATATGTAAAAACTTTTTCATATCTATCAAATATAATTGCATTTCCATAAGCCCTTCTTAAAATAACAGATGTCACGTAAGAAAAAAGGGAGTATTTAAGTATAGAAAAAGCTCACTCCCCTTTTTACTGTGACATGAACATACATTTTAAAAGATATTCAAACATTTCAGGACTATTTTCAATCCAAAAACATAATTGTAATTGTTTTTCCTATTTGTATCAAATAATCAATCTATCATCTTTGAAATTTGACAGGGCAAATGTGAGTTATGGAAAGCCTCCAGATGAGACATCAGAAAGAGAATAAATGTATCTATGCAAGCATACATTAACTACCAGTTTACTGTACTGAAAGGGAACTTGTGTTGTTTAAATCACTTCTTTGAAAATGTCCTTGTGTCTTAACTGTTGGGACAGATGTAATAGAGATAAGGAGATGATATGGTTATCTTTCTCACATATTTGAACAATCTACCATCTGACCTTCAGTAAATATATGAGTAGAGTGCATAAAGCAATGAAAGCATCACAACCTCCATCCCAGCTCATAAACAAATCTGATAACTTGGCTTAACCTTTTGAAACCATCCCCAGCACCCTTTGCTTGATGACACAATGAAGTGAAAGATGTGTTATTCATTAATGTTTTTTTATTTCTTCGATCTGAAATTAACATAAAACATTGACCATCCATGCATTTTAATTATCTGAGACAATATCACTACAATGAGAAGCAAGGAAAAGACGGTTGATGCAATATAACCTTTGATGTATCTTTCATGTGTGTATTGAAGAGATTAGAACAAATGAAGAAACATGAAAGATTGCAGGAGTAAATATACAAGAGTGCATAAAATATATTTAATTAGTGAACTCAATCTGGTATCCACATTTTATATCAGTTTATTTCTGGTGCAAATTTGCAATTTACAATAAATCGTATTATTTTAACCTAATATACAAAAGATACCAGTTGATTTAATACTCTTCAAGTTAGTGTTGTTGTTGAGGTATACAGTATAGTATGGTTCCTTCCTGTTTCGCAGGTAAAAGCATAGACATATGCTAATGTCTATGGATAAAAGGCCCCACAGTTAAGTCATGTATGGTGCCCTCTGCAGGCCAATATCCCTATCCCCAATCTTCTGTTGACTTGTCACCAATAAATGACAACTGGGACTTCATTTTTGTCTGGAATGGCGTTTTTCAGAGAAATGTTTTACTTGTGATAATTTCATTCGGGTATTTTCCTTTTTATTTTGGATAGAGGTATTATTCTTTTTTCTTTCTTTTTTTCCACAGAATTATTAAGTAAACGTTTTTTAAGTGCTATTACTGCGCTATCACTGTTTGCTTTTAGAGTTTTGTTACCAAAAATTAGGGGTTTTATGTGTTTGAGGGTCCTTGTTTTTGGGGGGGGGGATCCGATATTGAAATAATGGCTGATGTTTGTTTCGAATTTCGCGCAAGGGATTTTTTATAATTCAGTGGAGATTTAAATGGAGTTGTCTGGGCTTTGGTCTTAATGGAGTTGGGGGGAACATAAAATCCCACCACCTTCAGCCTAATGTAAGCTTCTGCTTTCCCAGCCATATTCTGAGCCTGACAGCGGTACTCTCCTGCATCTTTGGATGAAATTCCATTTAGGCTGATGATGGACGATCTGCTTCCTACTCGAGGAGATTTCTGCATAACTGTAACGAGACAGGAAGGGGGGAAGGAGCAATAAGGCAGCAAGAATGGCAAAACATGATCTGGTTGTGGAGAGATCATACTTACAGCTGTCTAAACTCCTGGGTAGATTTTCAGATATTGCTTTGTTTTCCAGTTGTTGGCAACATTCTGTTGAGATCATAAATAGTCAAACACATCAAAAACTACAGAACAATACTTATGAAATATTATTTTGTAAAATACTCTTTTGTAATACTCAAGCATAACCTTATTCTTCTCTGCATAATCATCCTAAACTAATTTGTCTCCAGTCTAATCTAGACCTGCATTAAAAAACAACCTGCACTGTTACTCCTCATCCTTCCTTACCAGTGTTGATGACAGACACTTTGGTCCAACTGATGGTCGGTGTGGGGTGGCCAGTGGCATCACAACGGAGTATGACGTTGCTACCCAGTAGGGAGGTGACCTTAGTGGCCAAGGGTTGAACGGAAGGTCTCATGCACTGGGATGGATCTGTCTGAGGGACGGAGACCCCAGGCTGTTTATCAGGTGTGCTGCAGAACAGTAACTGATCCGTCAGAAATACAGGGCTTCCTGGGAACTTGGAGAGGTTTGTCAACACAGAGATCTGGCAGTCACACAGCCAGGGGTTATCATGGAGACCTGGGTATACAGACAAAATAGGATATTAGGCAAAACATTAAGTTTCAGAATACTAGTTTAAACTGCTTTTACGTATAGTCATAGTCAAATCATGCGGCTGACAGTAGAATGACAACTTTCAGACCTGGAAGGAAGAACTCTTTCAGTAACAGTAAAGAGTATACACTTTTCTTGACAATTTTGTCAATTGTCAAGTATTTACCCATCTAGTTAGACAAAAGAAAGTATTCTTGATTATGGATTTAATTTGATTTGGAGTTAATGTTAAAACAAGATAGTGGCCTTCCTTACCTAACACTCTTCTCAGCGTTGGCTCTTCTGACTGCCTAGGGAGAGGAAGCCAAATATCTAGAAGCTCCGAGGGCAAAGTGGTCAACCTTGACAACAAATACAACAGAGGGAGGGTATATATTATATACTAGAGCCAGACTGATTGGTATAACGAAAGGGACTCTTTGCAAATGTTAAATGTTTTTGCCAATAAAAGCTTTCAAAAGTTTTTTTTCCATGTATTCAGTGAAAATGTGTAAAAAAATATATAAATACTTAAGATAAACTAGAACATTTGTCACTGCCAATACTTTAGGACATGGCTGAATATACCATCCTAATGTTCCTTTTTTTACAATAGTTTCCCCTCCCAAAATATAGGTAATCCCCGATGAAAGAGGTCAGCATTTTCATCAAATAGCCAGTATGACAGATAACTAAATATTACATTTATTGGCATGTTAATACATACAAATCTGCAGACATCACAAGTGTCTAACTGACCTGTTGCTGGAGAGGTCAAGGTAGGTGACTTGTGAAAGAAAGAGAGAAGATTGGGCCGGGAGGCTGGAGAGTCGGTTGTTGTGGAGGCTCAAACTGCGCAGGTGAGGCATGTCCCTTAGTGCTTCCCAGGGAAAAGCCAGGAGAAGGTTTCCATCCAACCTCAGTTCACGCAGGACTTTTAAATTGACAAAGCTGCTAGGATGGATGGTGATGATGGCATTGTAGGTCAACCACAGATACTGAAGCTCAGACAGGTAGAAGAAGGCAGCACGAGGCACCCTGGAGATGTCAGTCTTCTCCAGCCGGAACTTGACTGTGTCGGCTGGGGCATCAGAGGGAATTAAGGATATGCGACGATCCCGACATGACACAAATCTGGAATTGTAATGACAAAGCAACTGAAATAATGACTGTTCTTTGATGCTGACCACCAAAACACTCTTAAAACTGTGTGCTTTTGATCTGTGATCTTCTGCTGTACTTTCAATATGCACTGTTTGGATGTTGCTTTGGATGAAAGCGTCTTCAGAGATTGTACATGTAGGCCTACTGTAGTTTTAATCACAGCAGCATTAAATCCAGAACATATGTTAACCAGCTCAACACTCAATATTTATGGCTTTGTAGCAAGACATGTGTCAAACACACTATGCACTGCAACATTATGTATTAATTACATCAACAAACCAGCATGGCAAATCGTGACACGTTACTCTTCTATGAATAAATCAAGCAGGCAGTTTCTCGGGAATACGGAAAATGCACATTATAGATCATGTACTATATCAGACAAGCAAATTAACTTCAATGTACCCAACCTGAGTCTTGTCCCATTGCTCCCATTTTGAAAGACACACAAACACAGAGACGGACAGGAATGGACTAATAACATGAAACACTGTAGGAAGTGGACAAAGAGAAAAAGATACATTATTCAGTCTACACCGCAACCCTTGTTTATCTCCATATTCCTTTGTAATGTCCCAGTGTGACTTTCATGGTCCAAACTATCTACCACAAGAGAGAACCTGGCAGATTATCTGGGGATTACAGTAGTGGCAGGTCTTAATCCAGTTTAATCCTAGGTAATCACAACATCAATAGGTCAAATTGTATGGTACAAAACAAAATTATTTTGGACAAATGAAAAGTAACCTTTATTCATGTTTTGGCTATATATCACACATTGTTGATAAATGTACTACTCTTTTTATTCAGACTCATTCTGCAGCTATCCATAAAGGTTTCCATTAGAAATTAAATGTATTTGAATAGCAGTATTTACAAATTAAATGTATTTAAATAGCAGTATTTACAAGTCAATGTCACAGAGGGCCTCACATATGCCCATATAACTGCACCTAAACGAACTTAAACCCTCCAGGAAGACAAGGAAAAAGTCTCAGCCTCCATAGATTGAAACATTAAGTATTTTACAGAGAAGCTCTATCTGTGAGTGCGGTGGCTCAGCGGTTAAGAGAATGAGCTAGTGCCTGGAAAGTTGTGAGTTGGATTCTCAGCTGTGTGTCCTTAGGCAAGGCACTTCACCCTACCTGCCTCAGGGGGAATGTCCCCGGACTTGCTGTAAGGTGCTCTGGATAAGAGCGTCTGCTAAATGTATCTGTCTTTTCATCTTGCAACACACCACAACTCACCACAACACCCACATGATATGCAATTACACATCTAGAAAACTGCTGCACAGTAATAAAAGTTTATATTTATTTGTCCTTTCAAATTGTACTGTGTAGTTCAGACATACAGGCTTCAAGCAGCACAAAAGTTCAAGTTTAATTTATTTGTCATTTTAACCTATTCAGTACAATGCAGATGTATAATGTAATATAATGTCATTCCACACAGGCACTCGGTGTTGTATAACCATGCTACATACAAACACATTCTTCAGCAGGCATGAAACAAGCTGCAATTTCTGCACCCGTTTAACAGTAGATATGTAGCACAATCAGTTGTATATGCCACCCTGAAGGAATTATGATTGTGGGGTACACAAAGTCACTAGTTTAAACTTTTCGTCATTGAATCTTTCAACATTATTTTCCATTATATAGACGTTTATTCATGTGCAAGACCACCATGAGCTATTCCTTATACCAGTATTATGAATCAAAAAACATAGATAAATATATTCAAATTCAAATAACAAGTTTTGAATTAAGTGAATAACAAACCTCACTGTGATATCACTGCACTCCAATTAAAATAAAACATAATGAAACCTTACTAGAGATCTTAGAACAACATACATTGATTCAATGCAAAACCTTATTGTTCTCAGGCCCTTGACCAGCCAAGAGATGGGATCTGAGCTGAGACTGTCAATATTCCAGTCCTTCCAAGGAATCAAGATTAAAAGGATTCATCCCCTATATACTGATGGCAATGTGTGATCTTAAAGATACAGCTAAGTTACAATTAGTAGGACCTTGACTTATATGCTGTGCCTTGCAAAAGTATTTAAACCCCCGAACAATTTTATGATGGGGTGTGCATTTCAACTTTTTTTAATTGATTAGTGTAAGGTGACGTTGGTTTTGTCTGAAAAATATTAGAGAAAAAATGTTGGTCAACCCCTAAACATCAATATTCAGTAGAGCCAACTTTTACTGCAATCTTGAAGTATTTTGGGATAAGTAAATACCAGCTTGGCTCATAAGGTCAAGAGTGATTGTCAAACATGTTCTTGGCATATCTGTACCAGGTTCTTCAGGTTGTGGACCACCATTTTCTTGTAGCAATATGGATTATAAATGGCATTGTGATCAGGATTTTGACTGGGACACTGTAGGACAATCACCCTTTTATGAACCACTGCAAAGTAGCTTTGGCCTAAAATCATTTTCAGCCTCAATGATTAATTGTCACCCAAACTTCAGTTATAGTTGACTTAAACAGGGTTTCAATGTATTTTGCTGCAGTCCCACTGTATAATGTTGCCACCATTATAGCTCACTAGTGATGGTGTGTCTTGTGGCATGGAGAGTGTTTATGTTTATGGCACACAGTACTAAGTTTCATCATATTAAAATAGAATATCAAACAGAACAAAATCTAAAAGTATTCCCCGAGCAGCAACATAAGATTAGGGGTTAGGGGTCTCAAACCTTTTGAAAAGCACTCCATGTACAGAATAATTGCACTTGTCAATGTAGTGATTTCAAAGTAAAAAATAAGAAACCTTATACTTTAATGGCCATTCTTTGGAATCACCCAGCTCACAGTATATCATGAGTTGTTTGTTATGGTAAGCAAAAGTAGGCAATTGTATACTTTTAGATGGCCAATTGTAATCATGCTTCATCATAACCTCATTAAAAGGTAGCGTTTGTATTTTTTTATTAACAAAATTTGCACAACATAATTTCCTCCCGAACTGACCTTAACATTTAGATCTCCCTTTTAAAGTGTTAGTCCAAGTCATCCCTGGATGTAAAAACATAATTTTCCAGTGATATCTCAAATGTCATGAGATGGAATTCATGCAGGGAAATGAAAGTCAGATTTGTGTGGTTAACTCTTAAAGACATCCTGGACAGCTGTTATTTGCATTCAGAAAAATCTAAATTAAGCAAACCCACATTAATTACATATAAAAAAATATAATTATAGCTTCTGATTTCATGTCTTCACATAGCAATCTAATGAAAATCTTATTTACAAAATAAGAAAATCTTCAAACGACAACCATTCACACCTAGTATTTGTCAGTTCAGTACTATTCCTATCTGTCAGTGTTTGACTTTCTTTTCAAATCAGCCATGGCTGTATTTTTCCATCCATAATATGGGCTAAAAGAGAATGAGAAAAGCTCAATTGAGTGCATACAGATAGGGTGAGGCCCATGTTTCAAAAGAGCAGATGCTTCAAAACTATTGCACTGCAGTCCATTGTTGGGTGGCACAAATATTCGGAGAATGCCCATAGAAGCCTGTGTGAACTGATCTGTAAAAATACGCCATTGTGACAACACTGCCATATTGATAACCTGATTTAAAGTACCATAAGTACAGTAATTAAAAAGAGCAATAATTACATATCCCTGCCCTTCTTTCCATCACATTTCACCACTGAATTGCATGCCAAATGAGAATGAGAGGCTAGTAAATATCATCAGGTAAAACAACACAAATTCCATTCCATGTTATTTTCCTCAAGAGAATATTTGGTTTGATTTTAAATAAAGACTATGCTACATTTAGTTAAAATGGATACAAAACAACTTTGGAACATTCTAGTATGCTATAGGTTAACACATAGCACTAATCAATATGAATGTTGCCAACATTGATCCATCCACATTACGTTTTGAAGTGGCTGTATCTCATTCTGTATCCTGGACCTCTTCTGAGTTTAAAAGGTCCATAGTCCTAAAAAACATAAATTAATTTCACACCCTTTCTCATTTGTCACTAGAGTAGATGAGGAAAGTACATTATTTAAGATAAAGCTAATTTATTTTAGTGAGAATTCTGAGCTCCCACATTCCTCCTGACAACATGCATGTGAACAAGCCATTCCTTAGTCACTCTACAACATCATCAAATTATTTGGCTACTACAATCCCAAGTGTCCAGTCCAAGGATGCTCAATAAACACTGTAGCATCAGCAAAAAGCCAAGCAGACAGTATAGACTACAATTCGTATAGTTGTCTCATTATTAGAACAGAGCTCTACACTGTCATTAGAAATCCTATGTGTTTACTTCTGAAGATAGATGATGATGATGCACAGAGTTCCAACCAGGCCTAAAGCCTGGATACCCAAGAACCACAATAGGATCCAGAAGAAGATGATCACCACAGGTTCCACAATCTTTTCCCCAAAGTACATCTGGGAGAATCCAATGTTGCGAAGACACTTGTTCAGCTCTCCGAACAGGGTCCCTAGACGCTCGCAGTCATCCACCTGGGGTTGTCTGGTTGTGGGGTCATCTACATAGGGCCACCTGGACCCAGGGTCACTGGTGGGGCGTGAACTGGCTCTGGTGCCATCCTGAGAAGTTTGGGGAGAATTAGACAGTTGGCTTCCAATCATGTCACCTTATAGACTGCATCTTTTCTATCATTTCAGGCTTTTGAGGTACAATCTCTCAAAACATAAGTGATTAACTTATTACAACACGTTTATTTTATTTAACACTGCTACGGTAAGGTTAGGTTTCATTAGCTAGGCTGAGGGTTAGGGTTACTGCTGATTACACTTCAGCTGGATTTACAGCCTGTCACACAACAAGCCGGGACATGAGATTTAAAAAATGATTAAATATAGACTAGTGCAGGCTAACATTCAGCCTTCTTCGGTCCTTAAATTGTGATCTTGGTTCAGGCGAAACACGATCAAAACGACCAATTCAACTTACTTTACTAGTCTAGCTAAATAAGATATTTATTAGTAGTACAAGTTACTAGTAGTACTTATTTTAAATGACAGCTGCGAACCACAGTATAAGTGTGCGGTGCGGAACGTAACCAATGTCAATGATACAGTTGTTTCTTCATTAAGACATTACTGTATAAATGCAATACAACTGATTACTGCAATCTAGGATTGCTACACCACCACATATGATCATATTAATTAACACACACTGGCAGGAAGCTACGATTATTTATGATAATCTACGGGGGAAGGCAGTAACTATACCAAACACAATTTGTATTGCATAGCGAATAAAATCGATTCTGATTCTGATAATCTGGTGTCAGTCTAGGGGAGACTTACTGTTAATAGTCTTGTAGTGTAATTAGACGGCTGAGAAGAATGCCATCTTCTTCGATCCTCAAGATCTTCTAACTCACGCCGATGTCGTACAGAATGGTTATTAACAATTGGCGTAGTTTGGCTTGACATGTTCTTCATGACTTTACAATAATTCGTTGTTCTGACCGGTTCTGACTACCTTGAATTTGTTTATGAAACTAAAACATATCCGGGTTGCGTGACGTCATCGAGAGAGTACCTTCAGAGAAGAGGTGCGTTTAACTTGACGCAGCGCCGCGGGCGAGAGGGCGGCTGCAGCCAGCTGAATTTAAGCAGCCGGTGGCATTTAACGCTTCAAAGTCATGTCTTTCAAGAAAGTAATCGGACATTATTTTGACTCAATATCATTCTTTATGAAGCAAAAAGCATACCACTTTGTAAATAATATGCCCATAAAACTGGCCCTCAACCAACCTAGACCCTAGAGAGAAATGTGCTGAGAGCTCAGAACCCCCATACCAAAGGGAGGTATGGAGGGACAGAGAGAGAGGAGAGGAGATAATAGTGCCAAGAGCAGCGAACAGTTACAGCAATATTAAGACTGAGGACCCGGTCAAGTGTGGGCTAGTGCAGGGTTACAACAGGTTGTAACAGGTTTACATGAACAAAACAAATCCACACCTACCACCGTTCTTTTTCAACTGTAGCTTTGCTGACAACATAACACTTGCTGGAAAAGTACATATCTCTCTGACGTTTCATCAATCCTTGCTGATTGGTTTACTACTACTAATGCATAACATATGACTGTGTATTCATCAACAACATACTATATTTAATTTCTTAAATGTGTTGGTTACATTTATGAATTTTTGCATCTTCTAATCAGAGGGCAGGTTTGTCTTGACAGGGGAGGAGGGAAGAAAAAGCAAGGTCCTTCTGCCTCCCCACGTCCCCAATCATCTTGAATGTGGTTTGAAGATCGAGAGAGAACTACAAAATATCATCCTTATACCAACACTGCCAATCCATAATTTTGCTTTGAACCTGAAAATATGGGGCAAAGGCTGTTGCATGTATTTTAAATATTGACTGACAGATTCATGCAGTATATATCAAACTCACAAATTAATACTGACAGAAGCAGCTAGGATCAAACACGCACACACATCAAAGTGGATCACTGTGGTTTTATTTTTCCAGAAACTGCGAAATAAAATAGTCAGGATGCCATAGTAACATAAATTATGTATTAATACTGAAAACATTTAAGAAATCTTTGGATTTGAGCTGCAGAAGAGTGCTGCTGATCATAAGACATACAGTGTCTTATGTAGTGTTGTAGCATTTGGTCTTTTCTAAACAACAATCAATCAATCTAAAGACATCATTTACAGACTCCACAAAGCATCCCTTCCTGGAGAACAGAAATACAGCTGTCTTTCTGTTTGATACCCATCCTCGGCTCACAAAATGGCCTCCTCACAGTTCTAACAACAGGTCCCTAGATCAGAGTCTCCCAGGTCTCCATTCATCATCTCTCCAAATGGTCCTTTACAATAAGATTAGCCATAAAACCTTCACCAGCATCTGTTCCTATAAGTCATTTACCTCAGAACAGACAGCGAACCAGTCTAACGTGAACAATCCCCCAGCAGCCTCTAACGCTTTACAACTCTTGACTTGACTACATTTTCCCTCCATCCTGCAAGCTACACACGTTCTCACCGTGTATGTCTCTAACCAATGAAACCACATTAATTCCACACAAACTAGCATTCCATTACAATCACAATGTAACTTCCCATGCCATTGCACAATGCAGAAACGGAAAGACTCGTCTAATTTTGGAACTGTGCTCCCTTACACAAACACACACAGAATACCCAGGGGAATATGATAGGAGACTACTGAATAATATGTAATGGTGGCTTAGAATGAGGGTAAAGACATACATGATAATAATACAGCATATCAGGTAATATAAGATCATGAACAGAGAATGTTTAAGCATAGCCATGTTCGACATGTATGAACAACCATTTATCTACATTAAAACAAAGCAGATATAAGTGGTTTGTCATTAGTTTTGAAGGAATAAATCCATTCCACTATACGTGACACTTTGTGTCCCAAATTTGAGAACATTTAAGCACGTGCTTCCATTACCTTAAGCACATGGTAGATAATGTCCAACCTTAGTAACAACTCTGCTACTGTCAGCTGTGCTATAATAAACTATATTATTGTTACTTAGTAACAGGCTTACTTATATTATAGTCAACCCTTGTTCTTATAGCAATGTCAAACTGTTGTGAATATTGCAACAAAGTTGAAATTAAGAAAAATGAAATCATGCTGCGTATAATATTTTACAGGAAGTGTCCAAGCAGATGGGGTCCAAGGGATAGAATAGGATGTAGCCCTGGTCCGTAAAGTGTCCACGTTGTAAACATCTCACCAAGGTAAGAGCCAAATGTATAATTTCTCACCCTGAGATAGGTCATGGGCTGGCAGCTGTGATTGTCTTTCCTTGTGACTGTAGTAAACCAGCTGTTTCTACCAGCTTTGACATACGGTATGTGTGCCATATAAAGGTTTCAGCTTTCTAAGCTGAGCTGTAAATGAGACTTAGTCTGTTATTGTGCTGTCATTTCATGTCACAGGTCTGGATTTTCATGTCAGATCTCAACAGTCACTTCTTATTAAAGAAATTGACAGAACATCTTCTTCATCAATCTCCTTCAATACACTCACATTCACATAACCCATATGACTTCAGCTTTAAATCTAAAGTGTATTAGTACGCCTACTGAAATTTCAGGGGTCAGATGTATGAAAGTGTACCATGTGTAAAAATGGATGCCATGTCATTTATTTTGTATAGCCAAGCATTTGATATCCCACTGCTAACTACACTGAACAAATGATCCTTCCACTGTTTTGGTTGTTTAGACTGTATACTTTCATAGTACGTTTTTTTATTGCCTTTGACATTTCACGTGAGTAATCATTCATTGCTCAGAATAACTGAATTGAGAAGTAGATGGGAAGGAGTTGATGAGGCATGTGGATTTTTTTTTTGTGCATGGGCCCTGTTGTCATGAAACTGGGTTGAAATATTACATCTAGACTGCCTGTACTCACAGCAGATCAACTCTTTTTCCTCTTTTTCTCCACTCCTTTTTTATATTTAATTTTACCGCAGATCTATTCATGTATTCTTTTCTCGCAGCTTCAGTGTGCAGACTGCAGGTTAATGATTATGTGATTCACTGCCCCTGACAGCGACACTTTGCTTTAAATAAAAGCAGGGAACAGAAAGCGTTAATACGTAGAGTAAAAAAGAAAGCTCTAGAAACTGACTCGGCGAAATATTCTAAGCTGGTTACATTAAAGACAATGAAACGGCCGGGAAACTAATGTTAAGGTAGCTAAACAAGGTCTGCAAACCACCATTCATGTATCATGTAACTTTTTCTTATTCAGCGGCAGCAGCAGCAGCCTCCAGTCCTGTTTCAGCCAACTGTTCAGTGAAGAGCCAAGCCCAGTAACGTTACGTTACCAAGCTCCATTCATGAGCCCAACACACCCTGGTGGGCAGGTAGGATTGTCATTGAGTGAATATAAGTATTTTAATAGTGAACTAAAGTGGGTTTTTTAAAGGCATGAAACTCCAGGACTGAAAATGGGTCTCACTTTGGCCATTTAAGGGTTTTAAGGGTTTCCCTGTCTAAGCATGCATGCTTTTACAGATTAATCAACACTTCGCCCAAAGTGCGTTTTCTCTCCAATTGTTTTCTAAACTCTTTCGTTACACTGACTTCCCTGTATTCAGAACAATGAAGGAGAAAAAAAAGATATCTTCAACCATTTACGCCAATTGGACATTGCAGTCAACCATTCCAGCAGCACAAACTGACCCACGAATAAATATAGAACAGCTGTTTATTACGCCTTTGTAGAAGAGAACAAGACATACAAGATAAACAGTTAAATGAGCATTGCTCACACCAGTAAACCAACAGCGTATTACGTCAGGGTTGACAACACACTTGCCTGGAGCTCTCCAGGCAATCTTAATTAAGGCTTCATGAGCTACACCAGGACTACTAGATTCTCAAAAATCACTGTCCTTGTATGCGTCTCTTTCTTCCAATGACTGGGCAAACTAGTTTGTGGGTTCTGGACATTAATGACTTCACAACCATGGGGAGATTTTTAAAACTCAGCATTGCTGCAGACGTCCTGAGACCAAGCTCCTTCTGTACATCTGATATAATTTGATAAAGAGGTTTTCAGCAAGCTCGAGAAACACTTATCCTACTACCGAATCCTCCCATTTCAAAACTCTAGGGGGTTACAGGGACTATGTTTTTCTACACAGGACCATAAATAGACAGCCTGCATCACACACGCACACAACACAACAGGAGCTCGACATGTCCTTCTCTTGGCCACATCTGATTGGTCCAATAGGTGGCTGGGTACCATGTTGTGAGGCTCACAGGCAAACCAGTAAGGTGGCACTATTCAAAAGGTCAAACTGTTAGTCTGACCCGGCTCCCATTACATTCCTCCAGCCAACATATTGACAGAAACCAAGCTTGCCAGCCAGCCCATGATGCATCATCTTATAAATATACTTTCATATTTTTTTTCCTTTTTCCTCATGTCCTTGAGGATACAGTTCTATTTTAACAGCTTTGATAAAACAATGCACATGGCTGAGATGTATTCAAGTACTCCCTGTAAATTTGAGAACAACATTACATTTGTAGAACAGTGAAAGCCTCATATGGGTTGGCTTTCGGGCTATTGTGCCTCAGGTTAGAAGTGGGTGTTTGTGTACAAACGTGTGCATTTGTGACACAGGGAGAGAAGAGAGCGTCGTGTGACACTGCGGTTTGTCCAATCCATCACACTACAGTTGGTTCAGGAAATGAGCTCTTCCGTTGTCATCGAGCCGGCGGGTCAGGATGTCACATCCTGTCTCCGTCACCAGCAGAGTGTGCTCAAACTGGGCGGAGCGCTTCCCATCCCGCGTCACTGCAGTCCAGCCATCGGGCCATGTTTCATCCTGCCAGCCACCTGCATTCATCACATGTGGGGTTATTCAAGGTGAAAAACAACAGTTCTCACCCCGCCTTTCCAGATAGACAATATCAAACACACACACACCTTCACAGATCATGGGTTCGATAGTGAATACATGGCCTGGTTTCATCACTCCGACTGCCTTGTTTTCTAAAGAGAAGAAGAAAATATGAAAATAAAATAACATTTAATTTTTATATTGAATTTTAAATAAACCTACACTAATGACATGTTTTACCAACTCGGAATAAATGCAGCACTAGACCACCATGCTATAGAATGGTTTTAGCACAACATACTTATAATTTTTTTTTTAAATGAAAAATAAAATAAAGAAAAGAGATCTAGTGGCAGTATAAGGATCAGGTCTTATTGGTGTATTAAACCAACCCCGATCTCCAAAGTCTGTAAGACCATATTCTTACTGTCCCAGGGAACCAAGCTGAATCTAATCTAATGTTCCCTCAATTATGGAATTATAAATGCCCAGGTCCAAAAACAACCAGGAATATACTAACACTAAAACAGGGAACCTACTGGCATAGTGTGGCACATTGGGTGCAGTGTGGAACAGTTTGTGGATGCCATGGCCGCAGTAGCTCCTCACAACAGAGAAGCCGTTGGCCTGGGCGTGTTTCTGGATGATGTTGCCAAGCTCTCTATAGCGGATGCCAGGTTTCACTGTAGATGGACACAAAAAAAGAAATATTGCAATTACCATTATTTTGATAGCCAATAATAATGTGACAAATAAACCACTTAAGGTACACATTTCTCTAATTTAGAAACATGTTGATAATCAAATATTTAAAGGTGGGGGGGGAGGGGATTATAAGGAAAATATCAGACCATGAAAATGTAACATTTTACCAGAATCTATAGACTGCATAAGGCATTCGTATGTGGTCTGGACCAGTTTTTTTGCCGCTTCATCTACATCTCCGACAAAGAAGGTCTCATTAAGGTCTCCATGGTATCCATTGTGGTAGACTGTGATGTCCACTGCAACAGAAAGATACAAAAGATTAATGGTTTGGTCTCGATTTGCCACTTCTTGCAAAACAATACCGCTGTAAGACTGGAAAATGTAGCTATGATCAATCTAGCTACGAGCGTGTTTAAGACATTTAATGATGCATCTATGGTAGATTAATGGTTGATTAATCTAGACACGCCAAGAACAGGCACATTTACGAAAAACAACATCTTACACATTCTATTCAATTCTAATGCCGAATATTAATTTAACCATTTGTCATGTCAAACACAAAGCTTTATCCCATCTCATAAACCTGTATTGGGATTTGACAGGTGATAAGACAGCACCTTTGCCTTCCATGAGGCTTTCATTATTAGCATTGTCATTATTGTTAGCATACCATTAAGGATATCGCCATCCTGGAGAACTCGTCTGTCTGGGATACCGTGACAGATGACCTCATTGACAGATGTGCAGCAGGACTTGGGAAAGTTGTAGTAGTTAAGAGGGGAAGGGTAGCAGTTCCTCGCTGTGCAAGCCTGGATACAATGTGGAATTGGGTGATTAGGTGGAGCAAGATCCAATTGTGATAGGGAGATGGGCAATTAGGAATGACTGGGCCAGAAAATGGAATCGTACCAGATGCACGGTGTGGTCAATCTCCTCAGTGGTTATCCCAGGTTTAACCATGTTGGCAGCAATATCAAGCACTTCTCGTGCCAGCTGGAGAAAAAAACATATCTCTAGTTAATAACCCCATCTATTTCACAAAGCTCTGTATCTTAATGTTGTAACCAAAATATTCTGTGAAAGGACAGATTCATCACTGAAATTGGCAGTTGCCTTTTTACGACAACATTGACCTTATGTGGCATATAAAACTGTGGTATCTTTATGAGAAGTGCTGGAAGGAAAGAACCAACATAACTACCTTGCAAACAACAACCATGCCTTCAATGTCTTCAGGGGACAGAGTCTTTATCTGGGATGTCCCTTTCAAGGACTGTTCTGCTTCAGACATCCCTGTGAGGAAAGAAATCTGGGTTGTAGACTCCTCAATCTACCAGTTAAGTACTGATAAGCCTTGGAACTCAGATCAGTTCCCGTCATTTATTCAGTCTACCTGAAATGGAGTATTTATGTCTGCAATATTTAACCACAAAGCATGTAGGCTGTATACAACTTGCTAAATTAATACACTACAAATAAGATTTAATATTGAGTTTGCCAACTCGAAGCCTCAAAATCTGCAAGAAAGTACTGTAACCTATATTTTGTCATCTACTACTGTTTAACACCAAATGTCCACCCAGTTTGTTTCCCAAAAGTATTCCGTACCATCAAATAAAACTGACAGAAGAGAGAAAAATAAAAAAAGAACATGTGAACTACATGTTCACATGTTCACATAGCAGCAATGACGAGGAATCTCAAAGAATACTCACTAGTGAGAAAAGACCACTGGCAAGTACCTCTAACTGATAACAAAATAGTGCATATAGACCATGGCATTTGGACTTATGTAGACAATGTAATTAAAACATCAATGCAAGTTGTCAACCACTTGGCAAAGACCACACGATTATCTCACATGATTACAGACTACAAAAAAAATAAACTAAATAAAAAACTAAACAGATCACATCTCTACCGCAGTAGCAGATGATAAAAAGAAAAATATGGCATGCAAAAAAAAATACACGTTGGCCATGCTTCCATGTCCTGTCACTGGGATTCACCGATGGAGACATACAAAGAAAGGAAAACAAGTACAGTTACACCAGCAAGAGGAGCGACCTGTGCATATGTATGCACTGGACGTGGCATGAGGGAGGAACTTGGGTTTGTGGGCAAACATACCTGCCATAAGACCCACCTCTGCTGCTGTAGTGATGAGTAAGAAAAAGCTTCAGACTTGAACGATCAACCTTACATTTTTGACCTTACCCACACTAAGAACGCATGTCCGTTTAAACCTACAACCTTTTCTAGAAACATATAAAGCCAGAAAAAGAGAAACATTTTTCAGTCAAGCTGATAAAAATGAGCGCAAAATACACGTTAAATCAGTCAGTCCATTGTTACTTGGATACGGAAAACATGGGAGTCACTGGACCACCATTTAAAAATGACTGCCTGAAGCAGTAGGGGGAAAAATAGGATTAGCTGCTAATAACTTGTACATGATTTGTATACATCTGAATCATGTATAGGTAAAATCTGAATCAGGTATAGGTATTTATTAACGTTATATCAGCTTGGTGTGGTCAAATGTGTAATAAATACTGACCATCATTGGATTGATTGTGTCAATAATTTAAAAAGGGGACACGCCACCTGTTGTCAACCTAATATTTTTGTACCAGCCTGAACCAATACAGAAAGGTGAAAATTAACTATAAGAACTACTAACTCATAACTTTACTGCAGGTTAGCTACTACTGGGCTCACACTTTACCCTGGATGGCATGCACGACTAGTTCTTCTGTACTGTCACCAACGTGACACAATCAACACCTGATTTCTAAAGCTGCATTTCCACCACAAGTTCCAGCAACTTGTTGTACTAGTTGTTGTAAAATACGTCCAATAATGAAATGTCTGGGTGGCACCAAATAAATGGTTAAATATATTTAATATTCAGAAATAACTCACTCCCTCGTGGAATAGTTCATGTTGTGAAAACTATGCAGCTGGTTTAAAAATTCAGAGATTAGTACTAAATTAATTAAGTCAACTCTTAATCGCATATTGCCGATTTCATTTGCCAGTGCATTTGTGAAATGATGCAATCTTTACAATTTTTGGAGTTAAGTACAAATGTAAAGGTGAGACAGATTAGGCTACAATATGACAGTGTGACAAGTTCAGATAAATGCACCTGAAGTGTCAATCTTGTCCGCTATCAGGCTTAAAATTTAGTTGCCATCCAGACAAGTGTGAATCTACGATGTAACACTACGCTCTACCGCTTACTTACACTCAGATTCTGCAGCTTCAGTAGCAAATAGGAAAAAAACATTACAAGGGTATCCTGTAAAGGTTTGAGTTCAAATCATAGCTTTTCTATCTGCCATTCTGAAAACACAAAAGCGACAGAAAGCTAACACTGCAATGGCAGACTCGGTTGATGACAGCAGAACAGTCGTGACTATATTGCGTCTATATGCGCCTCCATCGGGAGAATGAAAAGACAATGTAACCATGGCTCCCTTGCAGGTTATCTGCACTGTGTGTTGACTCAGCACAGATACGTAAAGACTGATCCGCTATATGAAAATCTATGGAAGATGCAATCAGCAATTTCTGTTGCTGATTGTTCAACAAAGAAATTACAATATGCTACATGGTCAAATCCAGCATCCCGCTGTGTAAACAGATGAACTGTGTCATCAGGTGGCACTGTGAACAATGTCTTCATTCATTTTGAACTTGGGACTCTGAGAAGAATAACCCATGGATTTCTGTTGACTAACAAAGTCATCCTTTACAGGAACATACTTTACTGGGAATTTCTCATTTTACTTACACTGTACAATTTTTGTCTTCACAATAGTTATTTTAAACAATTCTGAATAAATGTGGGTTTAATTGTCAGTTACCTAGTGGATGATCAGCATAGTCCGGTCTTTGAATATCACCAGGCACATGCCTCATGGGAGTCTAAATGAAAATAAATGAGAATACAATTGGATTAAAACAAAAATACAAGTTCTAATGACAACTAACATTATTTGATAATAATAATGCCACAATGCCTTGTTCAAACATCCAGAAATGTATGCATTCAAAAACAAGTCTTTTGATATATGACTAACAAAAAAAGACAATTTATGAGAACAAAACTGAAGATTTGATCCTCCACAGGCCCTGAGCTGTTGAACCCCTTATTTCTTGTTTATCTTACGACAGGGACCCTAATTTGTCCCTCCGCATTTTATAATCCTACCTTCTCTCCCTCACCCTGCCACACCTACTCTGTGGTGTGCGTGTTTGGAGTGGGGGGTTGCCAGTTGCCGGTCTGCCAATATTGGACCTAGCTGCCAATCTTGCGATGGACCACACTAACGCCATCTACCGGGCATTGTGCTGATGCTAAACTTCCTAGCCCTGTGGCTTCCACTTCCTAAACTGACATGTGCCAACTCAGGTCACTGAATTGAAACTCTGGATATCTGTTGGAACATCTCTTTGCACATTTAAAAATACATCTCTAATCTTGATGCATGACTATATTCAGCTATGGTATGCACCTCTCTGTGACATCAACTGTCTCTGTAGGAGGCAGCTAGTTTGTTTGTGGCAGCTAGTTAGTTGTTGTCCTTTATAATAACAAGTGTAACCAACAACAAAATTTTACCAGTTTTCTTTTTTAGTTATCAAATTCAATAAATGCAACAAACTAAAGTTTTTTTTTGGGTGGGTGAGGGGCTAAAATAGCTCTTTTAATAGAGAAGGTTGTGTACCTTTGAGCTACGTCATTTAATTAGTTAATGTAGATAGCTACAGTTTTGTAAGTAGTAACTGACTCAACCATAATTCCAGCAAGAAAAAACATTAGTGTCAACCAGACCAAACTTCATAGTCCTTAATGCAGTATCCCTTACCAGTGGGTAGTGAGGGCGTAGTTTTCCTGTGTAGCGGTAGCCAGGCCATGGGTCTGTGTTAATGTCTTTGTCCATGCAGTTCTTCCCCTCATCCTGGGGCTGATCCTCCTCTACAAAAACAAGATACGATAAAATGTGTTAAAACATGTATTGTGACATTATCAGTAAAGGTAGTGACAAAGCCCTTCACTCCCACCATTTACTCCCATCACAAACCCCCAAAGGTTATTCAAGCCAAACAAAAGATGCAACAGATTAAGATTAGGAGAATAAAATTTAAAGGATACATACTTGCTTTCTTGTGTAGAAGTTTGTGAGTAACCCAGCTCCCTTTGAAACACTCCTGAATGAGTAGAAAAACAAAGTTTAGAAACCAACGAGACTAGATTATAAAGTTTGGACAGCAATGATTAGTGATATTTCTTGTCTTGGGCTCTTTAATGACAAGTATTTGTAGGCTTGTTGCTCCAAAATTACAAGTACTAAAATATTCCACATCTTAAGACATTCAAAAGGGCTGCATTAAGATGACAAGTGCTGTTGTCTCAAAAAGGTCAAAGGTGTCATCTTAATGCCAACTCAAAATTTCAGGCTTTGGCAAATTTTCCATTGCAAATGTTGTGTTCAGGTAGGTTGCTTAGTGTTTAGCCTGGCTCCCCTCTCCTACATACTTCCGCACAATTTTCATTCAGCTTCTCAGTCTGGGATTTCAATGTTCGTGCAATTCAAAGAACAGAGGGAGTGTCTGAGAATGATGATGTTGATGTTGTGCGCTAGTTGTAGTTCTGTAATGTAGGTAAAGAAAGATGAGAGGGAATCCTCTTAGTCCGTTGTGGCAACGCTGCCGAATATCCATAAGTTAAAAGCCAGAGCAAGAACAATCTTTGCTGAGTTTTTTTATGGCCGTGATGTTGTGGCCCTCCTCCCCAAATAGTCCTGTTAGTGGTGACAGAGTTGGCTAAGGCAAAATCTAGTGATTGGTTATGAAGTTCCAGAGTGGCTCTGGGCAGATTCAACAGTTGGTACCCACCTTCAGATAAGTTAACGTTTGTCAATAGGCAATCGATCTACATAATGGTTTGACACTAACATAAAATCAATCCAACGGGCCTTGCAAGACTGTAATAACAGCAAATCATTAGGCCATACCCTGACTAATGATTGGATGGGCAACCTGTCTGCCTGCCTACCTGCACTCTGCCCCTGCGCTCAATGTGCGTTACTGTAGTTTTGTGGGAGTGGTCTAAAATAGTTACACAAAACTTGATTAACCCAGGCTTGATTAGACATAGGACAGATTCCATTTTCATGTTCAAATTTTGCTCTTAAGAGAGCGTGGTGACATGGAAATCGAAATGCAATTGACCGGAGTGTTGTTTCGCTCATTTTAATTGAGACTTAAATACTGCTTACACAAATTGAAAATTATCATTCGTCATTTTTTATTGCATTGCCATTTTCACATGTGCATTCATATTTTAATATGGCCAACTGTAAAGAGCCAGATGCATTTAGTAATCGTTTAATAAATCTAATCGGAATCGTGATACCTAGGGATTCCTAACCTACCCCACCCACACCAGAAAGCATTTTTAAGTGGAGGGCTAAGGTTGAAACTGGGGTGTTTAGTTACACTTTAAAGTTGCAGACCTACCGGCACGAGTTACATTGACGGCCGATCGGTTGTCAGTTGAAACCTTAAAACGTTGGATAAAAGCGTCTGCTAAATGATCCCACTACTATTAATATTATAACTGTTGTCACACGTTCGTTGTCTTGAAAAGGATGTCTGAGTGACGGTTCATACATCCATGTGGTTACAGGCTAGCAAGCACTAGCACAAGCAGTAGAACATTGTATAAATATATACATCACGGAGTGTAGCCTATTAAAGTATGGTGAACAAGACTATCGAACCAATAAATTATATAAATCAGATTTAATCTGCAATATTTTCCCCTGTTTTGGTAGCAACAATTAGTCTAGCTAAATTAGCTATTTTGTCGGCTTGCTTGGTAGCTAAGCATTAACGCTGCAGTTGTTTGCCAGCTTTTAGATGACTGTCTTTAAAAATGCACCGAACATTATCTTCAGATATTGCCAAAAAACGATTAATTCATATGGATGTTGCATTAGCAGAAGCAGCCTTTTTTGTGGTCATCTCCAACGTTGCACGCTCAGCCCTCGTGACGAAAAGACCTGGGCCCCATGTCATATTACAAAGATGAAATACAACAGTTAAATGACCGATTCATGCTACCTGTGAGCAAAAGTAAGAGCCTTGAATCCCGAGCTTGATACAGGTTGGACATTGAAGTTTGGCCTCCTTACAACAGCCTTCCGTTTCGCATTCACGAGTCTCTATAGCCGCCATGCCTTCAGTCAAGGGGAGGGGTGGAGGAGCAGGAGGAGTATGAGGAGTATGGACTCCTCCGTCAATGAGCCTGGCCAGTAGGATAGACATGGATTGAGCATGCGTCCATGTTAACTACAAATATGATGATTAATGGACATAACAGTGAGATGTAAAATACATTATGCGTTAAAACTGCCCGTTTGCAATCTAAATGAATTCATTTTAAGTGTTTATTGGCACACCGCGACGAATTATTTTATTAGAAATATCCCCGAATGTGCTGTTTGAAGTCTCGTTACTGTTGATGAACTTGTCAGCCAACTTTACTCTTCCTACCATAAAGTTTTTACGGAAACAGAAGCGTCACGTTGTCGGTCCAATGAACTTCAGCTTTATACTCGCCAGAAACATAAGATGGCGACCGCGGAACCGGTTAGTACCTATCATTTTACAAACATTTTTCCCAAAATGAATCATAACTCGTTAATTTATGGTCAACTATCATACTAAGGCATGTTAATGTTGTTCTTCTAAAGACTTGCTATGGGCGGCATGTCAATTTCAACATTATTTGGTCTGTTTTGGCCTAGAAAGTGGAAGTTCCTCTGCCACGACCTAGCTAGCCAGTGCTACTAGCTGTAGTACATCACTGTTTGAAGCCCATGATAACTTTAACTTCAGCACTAGCTACATGCTACATGCTACACTGAGCTAAATCGGGTTAAGTGTAACAGCTGTTTGATTGGTTGATCGGACGTTTGCGCTATAATTTAAGATTTTTGGTGGATTAAGTCAATGAATACCCAACATTAATATGAACAACAACGACACTATCCCGTGCTAGTATTGTAATCGTTAGTTCGTGATTTTGACAGCAACATTTAGTAGTGGCTCCTCTAGCAGCACCAGCTATTGCTGACGTTATGAACTCTAAAGCCGGCGTTAGTTACTGTCTACATAGGCAACTAGTCGCTTCATGTAACATAATATTTCGCGTCACACCAGGAATGTTAGTCTAGTAGCTACTAACCATTACATTTAACTACTCTATATTATCCATTGAGTCCATTAAGAGACAGAGATTTACAGTTTGCTGTTTTGCATGTTTTTTTTAATTCCTCATTTTTGCTCCCAATCTTTCCAAACGATACCACATTGAACACATAGAGATACCTTGATCTCATCCCATGTCGTTGTTACTTAAACTAGGATATCAATTCAAATCCACCTCAACGTTCTGAAGATGGACCTGAGGAGACTGGGCAGGAGGTTGTGAGCCCTGAGAGCTATATAAAACACCCCCTCCAAAACAGGTTGGTCAGCCTTCAAATACATGCCTGTAATAGATTCAGATCATCAGGGACAACAATGTTTTTACCGTGATTTCCTTGCTTGGTCAACCAGACCAAACTTCATAGTCCTTAATGCAGTATCCCTTACCAGTGGGTAGCGAGGGCGTAGCTTTTCTGTGCAGCGGTATTGCTTCTATATGCATAGTTTTTAATTGTCTTTTTCAGCCATGACTTTTTTTCTGAACATCAGTTGTGAGCTCCACAACTCAACACACAAAGCTAGAAAATATTTCCCTACATATTTATGTAATGAACAGAACAATTCTTTGTATGTGCTGGTGACAATAATGCAAGGCAACTCCACATTATAATTAGCAATAATATAAAAAATTGGCATGGCTGAATATTGTTATTTCTAGATAACTACACAGTTTACATGGTTTCAGGAGTCTTCAGGAGGTTCGCACCTCCGAGCACACATGCTGGACACAGACAGCAAACGGATTTTGATTATGATCAGCCCACTCTGGGAATCAGTGCCCTAGTCAGCAAATGCCACTGGAAAATTCTGGTGTAATAGAACATGGGGAAAGTTAAAGCATTTATTTGCAAATAGTGCTAATGAAAACCATACCTTTCTGATGTCCAATGAGGCATATATACGATGCTGATCACGCTCTTTACCATGTGATTAATTAGCGTTTTTGGTGTTTACTTACAGCTAATTCAATTGCTGTCTTGTTGCCTCCTCCCAACAGATGGTCTCTCTGGTTCTTTAAGAATGACAAGAGCAAAACGTGGCAAGCCAACCTCCGCCTCATCTCCAAGTTTGACACAGTTGAGGATTTCTGGGCGTAAGAATTCATAGTTTTTGTTTTTGTTCATTTAAACAGTTCTTTAGTCAGTTCAGCTTTGTGAAACTTGTCTACTCCAGCTTTTGTTTTTTTTGTGGAAACTTTCTGTGAAGTTTACACCCCTTTGCAAAATGATTGGCAGTTGTATTACTTGCGTTCACAAAATGTTCTTGCCATTTCAGCCTCTATAATCATATACAGTTGTCAAGCAACCTGATGTCTGGTTGTGACTATTCATTGTTTAAGGTAGGTTTTGGGACATTGGTATAAAGCCACCAAGTTGACTAATTCAATCTTACGATTGTCTGATCATTGTAGATTGACATTGGAAAGACATTCCTTACAATTTGGTAATGTTTCCCCTGGTTTATCAGGATGGCATTGAGCCCATGTGGGAGGATGAGAGGAACAAGCGTGGAGGCCGCTGGCTGATCACGCTGAACAAACAACAGAGGAAACAGGAATTGGACCGCTTCTGGCTGGAAACGGTTAGAGAGGTTTTCCGAGTTTGGTATATTGAATTGAATAGCTATGATATGGAATTGGTGTCATTCTGTCATTCTTCCTGCCCAGCTGCTCTGCCTTGTAGGAGAGGCATTTGATGATTACAGTGATGAGGTGTGTGGAGCAGTGGTCAACATCCGCGCAAAAGGAGACAAACTTGCCATCTGGACAGCAGACTACGAGAACAGAGACGCTATCACACATATAGGGTATGTCTTCCACTCCAATGTTGTCACGTATCTCAAGTCACAAAATAATTTCATGTGTCATATTTGACATGTATTTAATGAGGCAGATTAATTGATAATGTTTCCGCTGCAAATTATGTACATTTATAAAACATCACTTAGCTGTAGGGTACCCAATTTACATGTGTTTTTGAGTGTCACTGGTAACTAGCTAGGATCCTTTGATGGCTAGGATAAAGAAGCATAAAGGAGGGATGGGGACGTATGGCCCCATGCAAGTTTGACAAGACAGTTTTCAAACTAAGTGCAATTCTTAGAGCGTTTCAGAATCATTTAAATGTGTAAGGCTGTAAGTCAATTCTAATACCTTGTTTGCATCAGCTTTCTTATGCTCTTTAATATCTCCCCCCCCCTCCCCCCCTTTTTTCAAAATTACGTGATATCTGTGAAACTACAGGAGAGTATATAAGGAGCGCTTGGGAATCCCAATGAAGATAACGATTGGCTATCAATCTCATGCTGACACAGCCACAAAGAGTGGCTCCACCACCAAGAACAAGTTTGTGGTCTGAAAATATCTTGTGCCTAAAGTGTTTATTTTTGTTGTGGGGGCTTGTTTACTTCATTGCAAGAACTGCGAGATACAATCTAGAGAAGAAGAAAAATATATACATCTTAAGACTATAAACCAAAGCTTCATCTGAAATGGACCCATACTGAAATCCAGGATAAATAATTGTGTGCAGATCCACAATTTCTCTGGAACAATTTCTCAACTTGCCAATGCCCTTAATTCATATGTCGCACAGTTGAACATGTAACTGTAAAAATGTAAACAGAGACAGTATGTATTAAGAGATGTTAATGTTCACCGTGCTCTTATATTGGGAAAGTAGTTGTGATTTATTTAATGGCAGGGACTTTATCTGAAATGTAATGCAAAAAAACGTGTGCCCTTTATACAGCATTATTATTAATATTGCTGTAATCTTTAATAATGTTAATCAATTTTAATTTATTATACAAATTTTCCTGTTTTAGTCTTTGTTCAACACTATAGCCGTAAACAATTAGTACATGCAGTCAAGCTAATCAACCTTTTTCATAGAATGTTAAAATGATTATAACTGGGTTTGCAATTCAATATAAGAGGTTTTATATTGTGGGATACTTTGCAATTGGAAATGTGTACATTCCTTGAAGGAAATTGTTTGATATTTGACTTACAGTGTCACTGTGTTGCAATGCATCCATTCATGGTTGATTTGATTTATGGTGATTGGATTTGATCTCATTTGATTGATTGCTTACAATGGAAGAATGTTATTAAGAGTCTTTTAATAAAGTGTTTTGTGACCTTAGCTCTTTTTAATCTAAGAATAAACGATGACAAGTATTTGTTTCCCAGTCAGATTGTGTACATAGTTTCTTTGTCTATTGTATATGTGGTGTTTTTTTATTTAGGATGACCTTAATAATCCTTACTCCGGTTTTAATTTACCGTTTTTCTACCTTATTGACATCTGCATTACTTCAATTCTCAAAATGTTCTCGCAAAGGGAGCACATTTTGAAACAAAATAATTCAATTTAGGCTGACATAGGTTTTATGCACCACAGCTTCTGGAAATGTGCAATTCTGTAACAGAGTCGACATGGGTGAAAGAGCACGGCTAAATAGACGCCTGTGGTATAAATACATTCCTATTTAAGATTTGTCATGACACATGTTGGCCATTTTATAGGTTTATCTCTTAGCATTATTTTGTCTAATATGTTAAATACTTTCAGTTTGGTGCCTTATGCACTTAAGTATTCTTACTCTATGGTTTCTGTCCAGGACAATGAAAGCTTAAGTTTGATAATGATCTATGTGAAAGTAAAATTGCAGAATTCTGTCACTGATGGATTCTGTGGATTCTGAATTCTGTGACTGACTGCTCTGTCAGATTTATATAACAAGTTACGTTTTTTATTGTTTCCACTAGAGGGTGATATTTTTGTGTGCAATAAGCATATCTGACTCAAATATGTACATTAAAGTTTCAATAGGTGAATTCAAATTCCAACTCGATTTAAGTGGTTTAGACCAATCTGTTTTGGCTTGATTGTTCGAGCATTTTCTTAATAAAATATCGTAATATTATAGACATAAAAGACACAGAATATTTTTTTCTTTATGAACTTTTTGGAGCCAGTCGAGACTCATGTTTAGGTTTTATTACAGGATTTACGAAAATTATACCCTCCAATAAATGACTTCTACGTCTGGCAACATTTTTGGAAAAAGACAGTTTAGCATTTCTTTGTAAAATAATGCAGGGTTTCATATGTTCAGTTAGGAATCAATTAGAATTGTAAGTGGATATTAACACTTTTTAAAGACCTGTACAGTAGATGATTCATTTCCCCCGGGTCTTTGACAGCTTAGTGGAATTCTCACTAGTGAAAGGATCAATGGTAGGATTTGTTTTCCAAATTAAATCAATAATATAGGGGGTTAAAACTAAATCTGTCGAAAGTGGTTGGAAGCTATGATATCCAACGTGTAAGGAATTTTAAACACCATGTATCCGACGGTGTGGACTTACATAATTGATTGAATTAACATGTCTGGTTAATATTTGTGTGAGATGAAGGGCTTCTGTGTGTCATACACAAATCGTCAGTATTAAAATAGCAAAGATACAGACCTCAATCAACATTGGTTCTATTAGCAATTGTAATTGAACCTGGAAAAGACAACTGGTTTGCAGATAGCCATTTCCCTGACATAAATGACAGACTTAAGCATTAAACCAACAGCCAACACACTGAAAACAACAAACAGGAAATGTGGTCATGGAAATCTACACCTTAGGGTACTGTCTGTGTTGATGTTTATACATGAATATGATATGAATGTACTGATATATTGAACTGCAGAGCGATGGTTCAGTTGGTTTTATGATCTCATAGTTGACACCAGCTTTGCTCTGCTCTTTCTATTTTTGGCTCCTTCCCTGGTCTTCTGTGTCAGCTGTCTCATGAGGCGGCAGCAAGCAGACTGTCAGCCCAAATAATGACAGTATAGGCTCGCAAGATCCTAATAAAATCCACCGAGACAGCCAACCCCACAGGTAAATGTTAACATAGCTGATCCAATGTTGCTTTAACACCTCCTCTCCTTCTGGTACCTGCGCCACTTACCAGCTGTCCCAAAAGAAAGAAGGGGCATGTCAGAGGAATAGACACAACTGAAAGTCAAAAATAGGACGGAGGGGGAAAAGGTGTACAATTATAAAGGGGTCTGCTGAACATTTGTGTCATGAAGGAAGTTGTCAAACAGAGAAGTAGAGAAAAAGTGGGAGGGAACGAACATTTTGTTTTACCCAATTCAGAGCAGTGAGGTTGGATCAGCTCACAGGTGATGAGCAAGAGGAAAGTAAGGAGGGGAGGAGGAGGATCTGGAGAAGAAGAAAAAAAAGAGAGGAGGGAGCTGAACTGAACCTCCTCCGCGTCTAAACTAAGGAGCTCACACCGGTAAAGAAACCCACGATTTTCTTTCGGTGCTTTCTTTCTGCTTCCTCATCTCCTCCTCATCCTCATCTCGATCGGTGCCCTAAATCTCGCCTCGCTCGGGGGTTCGAGCGGCGACAGGACAGTGCGACCCTGCGATGAGATATGCCGTAATCAAAGAGAGGGAGATAAAAGGATATTGTTCCCATGAAGGGCAGAGTGGATGGATGACACAAAGAGGATTGAGCGGCCACTCGGAGGGCTGTGCATGAGCGTCAAAGTGTGTGTGTGTGTGCAGCTGTGTGTGTAAGTGCCAGCTCGGCAGGGTGCCCCTCTCACTGAGATAAACCAGAGTATGGATTTGGGAATTGGCAGCAGCACTTAAAAGGTAAGAATACATTTATGCTGTAGTTGTCACTGAGTATACATAGGGAAGATTATATGTTCTTATTCGAGGAGGTGAAGGAAAACCAATTGTTGTTAATCTGTCACTGACAGATTGTGAAACGAAATAACATCGAAAAGGCACATCAGTTTAATCAGTCAGTCAGTCTTTGGCGTGAAAGTACTTTGTGGGTGGGTGATTTCATCATCGTCATCGTCTCCTTTGGGGTGGCGGTAAGTGATGGGGGGGGGGGGGTGGATAGGCGTAGTCTTGTTCTTTGAGTGAGGTATTAGATTAGGGGCCAGTGCCAGTCACCCTTGTTACATTTAACGGGGGTCAATACTTTGCATAAACGGTAGGGAGTCTGAATGGGAGTGTGCATGTTGTGAAACAATGGCAGTTCATAGTAGTTGTGTGTGAATAAAATGTTCTATAAATGTTATAAATGTTCTAAAAATGTTTGAACATGATGATTTATGACCTTATAAATGAAGTACATTGACTTGACAAATTGACATTGACAAATTGTATTGTTTTTTAAGAAAAACTATAATTTGTATTGTAATCCACTGGGTTATTGGTAATTATCTGGACAAAGAGGCTATAGACGTATTGATGAAAGTTTCAGACATGACATAGATTTCAAAGCATCAGACATCAAATGATAATTCCTTTGTGTAGACATGGTCTTCTGTGTACCTCCAGTAAATATAGTATGAGGTGAGATTCTGAATGGCCACAGCTCTTCATGCAGAGGATAACTTGTGGAAACCTCACACAGTTCTCTCCTGACCTTAAACATGAGATATCAAACTGAATTATAAATGAGCTATGGTCCTGAAGAGGTCTCCAGCCATGGCCTGCCGATTTCATATGTCTGCTATCGACAAGCTAATGGAGAGGAGCGAATGAATAACCAGTAAAAAGCGTTACCACGGCAGCCATGCAGGCATGACTGTGTCGTGCGTGTGTATGTGTGTGAGGTGTTTCCAAGGCAACCTGTCAGGGGTGTGTTTTCTCCCTTGAGACAGTGGGGAGCAGAGAGGAGAGAACTGTCTCTCCTTAGGGGGGGGAAGGGAATCTGAGAAGTAAAGTGGGGGTGGTAGATATTGTTATCGCTTCCTCTCATGCCCCCGTCTTTTAGCCTGTCCATCTCTGTCCATCCATTAAAAAAGAACCAATTCACAGTGCATGTGAGGCTTTTTAGACACCACAGTGAGGAGAAAGAGGATATGAGCTGAACCCCAGGGAGTGGCAAATAGATGCAAATTGTGATAAAAGCCTGCAGAGTTGAATGTTTCCCCCTCTCTTGTTTGCCGAATACAGATGCATGGAATTGGCTGTGTTTTAAGCTTGCGCAATGTAGCTATGACACCCTGCATCAGGCCACAGTGTTTGTGTGAGTGATTGATACTAGTGACAGTATTTTCTAGTTTTAACAAGGGAAGATGAGGTTCCTCTGTAACATCCTTAGTTTTGGATGATTAGCATTGCAAATGTACTTTCCGTGGGCGTTAGATTCAACAAACTCCCGATCTGTCTGCAAAAGAAACAGGGTTCTACATTCAGCACTGTTGTGCAGATATGAATAGTGTTTAACTTATGCCCTCAAAGGGGCCACATTGACATATCTTCATTATCTTTACTTACATACACTGAAATTAGCAGGTGTGGATTGGATCAATTCAAGAATAATGACTACTCAGAGGCCCTAACCAGGAAGGGGGATAGTCATTCTTAGATCATACTGGTCTAACTACAGTTTTTTCTAGCATGCATTTCAACAGTTTACATGATTCAGCTACCATAGAATATCCGTAACAAGGAATCAGACATACATGACTAACACTGGTGAAAATGTAGTTTCCAGGTACAGTCCAGGAAAAAGATTCTATGCCACAGGTGTTTGATGAATACAAATGGACCTGGGTTATGTATTTTGTAAGGGCAGCTGCTGAAAACCGCCAGGACCACGAAAAAGAAACCGCAATGGCTGCAGCGTATCGTCTAACATTCCATGTTAACAGCCGAGGTGCTGGTGTATCATCTAATGCTCCATGGTAACAGCGAAGGTGCTGGTGTATTGTCTAACGCTCTACTGTATAAGTTAAGGTGCTGGTATAATGCTCCATGCTTATGTAAAGAATTTAGTATCTTGCTCTCATATATTATCTGTAAGTCACAGAAACCATAATAACTGCATATTGAGACAGTAACTGGTGCCTCTAACCAATCAAGGGACAAATGATACAAATTGAAGAGTAACGATGCAGAAATGTATGAATTCCAAATTCACAAGGCTGAGATTTATTTAATTCCTTCTTCTTTTTTTCTTTATGGAGCTGCTCAACATCAACCGTGTCTAGAACCACGTGCAAGGATATAGCAGTGAATGTCAATGCATGTCAGTCTTGAGTCTCAAGATATTTGATGACCCTTTTACCCAGCTTGCTAAGATCTTCAAGGATGCATGTTTTAATAGTTAATGACAACAATAGCAAGGATGAAAGGAGAAAACAAAATCAGGGCAAATAAGGGTCAAATACAACCTCAGGATTAGAGTACACAGACCACTGTTGCCCATTAACCTGTTGCAAATGTCCAGTCATTGGACCCCCAAAAAATACAGACCTCAGAGAGAAGCTCAAATATCACCATGAAACCAGCATGAGAAAACTCCTTACAGTGTGTCTGTACTGCGCATGAGTGAAGCGTATGTCACGTCAACGTTGATTTATTTATTGTTACGTGCAAACTGACATTAATCTTTTAAGGACAAGGCCTCACACACACTCAACAAGACACAGGTGCCGGTAATCAGGCACCGAGGGACACAAGGGCATGGAGGAACATGAAAACTCAACCGGGTGGTACAGCCATGGGAGTGACAGCAGGTGTGTCTGTTCTGCTGGATGTCATGGCCTGGACTGACCTGTCCAACAGCACCCTCCTTACAGGTGGCCTCGTGGGAAGGTGACAGCTCGAGCCACAGCTTCAGTGACATAAAGGATGAGTAGTGTACACCATGCTGCCCTAGAGTTCTTAACCTTATCATGGCAGTGACCTCTTTTCATTGTTTTTCGTCATTAAATACTGTTTACGCTCTGGATAAGAGTGTCTGCTAAATGATCTGATCTACGTTTAAGGCATCTAATTTGTCTGTGTCAACAGATCGGTTTGAATGAGAATTTTGTTTTAACGATAGCTCATTTGAGGTTTGGGAACATTTTTTGTCTTCATTTAGAACAGTGGTGCCATGGAGCGCCAGCCAAGAAGGTGCAGGTTTACGTGTCAACCAAGCACCACACCAGCTGATTTCACTAACAAGTTTCTCTACTTAGTGAAATCAGCTGGAGTAGTCCTTGGTTGAAGTGAAAACTTGCACCCTCTTGGCCCTCGATCATACAAGTTTGACACCAATTATTTAGAAGCTGATCTGCAAAATGAAGGCAAGCAAAGCAATTAGAAAGAGTTATAGCAATGCAAATCAAAGTCTGGAGGAACTAGTAATACATTTTCTAAAAGGAAAGATGGGGGTTTTTTTTAAACGGAGAATACATGTAATGAGGGGGAGAATAGCTTCTATGAGAACAGAAGATCAATTGCTCTGCCCAGATAAACATAAAAATAACCACTCAGCCAGACTCCCCATTGAAAAATACAATAAGCAACGTTTAACAGTAGGAGTTAAATGAGGGAATAGAATTGCTGTTGGAACAGAGACTATTTGCTGAGTAGATGTTGCAAGTGTGTTGATTTTTCCCAAATATTTTGAAAGTGTTAACATTTCACATCACCACTTGGCTTGTCAGCGACTTGGGGGTGGGGGGGGATTAATTTGCACGCCAGTCCCATCTATCCACTTCAGTGTTTAACTCTGAACTCTTTCAAGATGTAAATTTAGTTTCTGTCATGCTGGGCGGTTCTTACTCATACTTGCATTAAAATTAATATTATAATTCGACAAATGCATGAACTGCACATCTTGAATGGTGTTAGTAAACGGACTGATGAGTACATAAACTGATCAAAAAAACTGTTAGGGAGCTTTTATAATAGAATGCAGAAACGTTTTACTCACCCAAGTTGTGTTTAGTTCACAAATTACAATTTAATTGACGATTGTCAATTTTACTGTTCCTTGTGATTTTTTTGGTGTGAATTTATGTCATCTGCTGAAGTTAGGGTGAAGTGTATGAATATATGAAGTATTATAAGTAACTATCCTTTTCCTAATGGAACAGTTATGTTTCCGTCATGGGGTAACCTAGGACACGGATGAAAACCAAAATATGGAAACGTGGTAATTTGTTTCTTATGTTATTTGAAACCTTCTTCTTATTTTACTTTTGAACGCTTTTTTTGCTGCTTTATTATGTTAAAGTATTTATATGTGATATTTAATATTTATGTATTTAAATAACCTTAATAAGCTTTTGAGTAAGAACTTAAGTCACTGACAAAAAACTTTTATGTATGTACATCTTTTCTACAGTGCATCAAATTCTGCAAGTGACAGTAGAGACTTCTAATCCCCCAGAATGATTTGGTGACGGGAGTTTGCTAATCCTCAGATACCATTCAGAGCCAGAGAAAACTGCTTAAGCCCCCTGGTATGCATCAGATGAAAGAAGAGGGGACATTAACTGGCTCTCCTCAGGAATCCAGTCAGGAAATAGGACTAGTCATCCAGAAGGAGATAGCGCTAACAAACAGAAGCTGTTGTGAAGATGTACACTTGACTGGGCACCCTCATTGCTTAAAGTGTGGTAATTTTAGAAACCTTACGAGTGAATTGCATCAATAACCATACATTGAAGTACCAAACAGTTAGAAAGTAAGAAAACAAAATAGGCTGTCATGTGATGTAATACAACAGCAGGAAGACAATTTAAATCACATACATTTGTCATAGAGATATTAATAACAATCACATTTTTGCTGTAGACCTGATAATCCTTCTTGATAAGTGCATTGATCTATTGATTGTGTCTTTGTTTATGTGGCCATAAACACTATCTGAACAGTGTTGTCAACTACGTTGTTAACTAATACAATTGACCTTTTGCAAAACCCCTCTCCAAAATGGCCTGGACCAAGTCATTTCCCCCCCTTTTTAAAGCCAACCTCCCAGAAGAAAGATACAGGCAGTGGATGAAACAGTGTGGAAGGTTCCACTCTCAGTTATACTTCATGATTTAATGCAAGTTAGCTAGCTAATATGGCAGTTTGTCAGCCCTTGGGGATCCTCAAATTGGCTGTAGCCGACCTTGCGTATGTAAAAGATATGCCTTTTAAATCGACACCAAATATTTTATTTCTAACTGTAGTAGCAAGATACTTGAGACACAGACACACACACAAATAACCTCTACAAACTGAAAACAATCATCAAAGCTTCGTATTATTTTCATAGAGCAGGCTCAAAACCAACAAATTAAAACAGCATCTGTCTCTGTCATGCTATCACTGATTCACAATTGACAATTTCAAATGACCTTTCCTCCATTAACCAAATTGTGACTTTAAGACTCTAGACACAAAATAGTCCTACATTTCTAATTTATTTATTGATCCATTTAGAGTGTAAAACCAGTAATACTGACATTTTACATATTAGACTATTTTCTGCTCACATTTTCTATGAAATACCATGATTCCTCAGCCGACTCTTATAACTTGGGATTCAATACATTGGATCAATAAGGCACCACATAATTGCAACAGGCATCCACTATAGTACAAATGCCTCCCAGGAGTTTTGTGGTAACTATAAGATAGTTGACAACAAAAGAACAAAGTAACAGAACAATGGTGCATTAATTAAAGTTTAAACTAATGCATGAATATACTAATCATAAGTTTATACATAATTCAGAAGGAACTGAGCTATGTATTCATGTTTAACATCAATAGTTAGAGTTGCACATGGTTTACTATTAATTTAATCTGCCATCATGGGTCAATTTCTATCGATAGGTTACTATGTGAACAAATACTGCTGTTAACCGTGTACGCTAATAGTTAATCATGTAAACTAATATCGTTGGTTCATGTGTCAATTACCACAATAGATTAATTCTATGGATTTCAACTTCCAGACATGTGCCACCGGACTGAGCCACTGTAGATCTACCAGGCGAACAGGGAACTTCAGGGTTGAAGCAGAACATGGGCAACGCACGTTCAGATTTTGGTGCTGGGATATTTGCGTGCTGAACTCAAGTGTGGATGGTGTGTGAGCAACCATATCCAGTAACCGTGACATTTTCTTAATAGTCATGACATAATTCACAAATCATTGTGTGATTATTGATAAAACAGATACTGATCATAATTTTAGATCAGTATCCATTCATAAACAACATTTGCATAAACTCCATAATGAGTTATAATCCTGCATTCCAGTCACGTTGACATTTTGACTAATTGCTAACTACCATACTGTAAGAACTTTTACTCATCTGAATGAGTTTCTCGTTGTCTTTCTTGAGGGTTTAGGTTGGGCAGGGTGAGGGTACATAGCATAGGCCATATGCTATGAAAAATCCAAAGCAGAGTTTTTCTAAAGTCAGAAAGACATGGGATATTAGAATGTCTTCTACTGCACCTGATTTATGGAAAACAACAGAGGCAGGATTCTACAAAACACTTTCGAAGATTGGTAGGAAAATATAATACTGGCTGACATTCAGCGGAAACTTTTATGATTACCTGCAGCTGCAAAAATAGATGATGAAATGGAAAAAGTAATTAGATCTTTCCAGCATGTGTTAAATCAAGACAAGTTTATTTTTTACTTCGCTGTTCGGATCAGCCAGAATGCTAAAAGGGGCTGATTATCTTTTATATAAATGATATGTTGTCCTGCATAATACCGTACAGTCAAACACATCATTAGAAGAACGATTGCACGGATGTGAGGGTAACGTAGTTTTGAAAAGAAAAATACACCTTTTTCTCTAAGTGTTAAAAAAAACCTGAAGATTCCTTACAATATATTCTCCTCCACCTCTTATATAGTTTATGAACCACTAATGCTTGAGTAATTTCATCTTGTTCAAAAGCTATGAACAACATAGCAAGAACAAACCTTAACAGACCATGGAAGACATGGCACCCAAGAAGGAGGATGTCAGTGGTCCTTCCAATCATTGCTCCTGAAGAAAACAGGTCCACTGGTGCAGAAAGGAGCTGTTTAATTAAGTTCAGCATGCACAGGCACTAATTAGCAGGGAAACACAGTTCAACTGTGAAATCTCAACTGCCTTCTGATAGCGATAGCCGGCTTGACATTGGCTCTCAGCTGGGTGTTCGAAATGCAATATTTGTTCACAGTTTAGCACGCCTGCTATTCTGCACTTAAAAAAACATACAGGCTACATAGTATAGTTGTTCATCAACAATGTACAGCCCACAATAGCTGTCCCATTTAAGAACAGAGTAGAATGGTACATCCAGAATTATAATAGATAGCCTTATGATTTATATTTCAGGTCAGTCAAGCAAATGTGTGTTACCATGCAGAACATGTTAGGGGTTGTGCGCACATTGCCATGCTAAATGCTTACATGTGTAGTCTCATGTATAATACTTGTATTATTCATGCAGCTATATACCGTAGTACATGAAAAGCTAACTTTTGAACTTGCACAGACAGTGCTGACTTCATGATACATTGTGTTTATAAATCCCTTTAGGGACATTCTTATTCTGTGCTTTTGATATGCGTAGTAGTTATTTTAAAACACTTATTGCAAGAAAGAACTAGCTGAGTTGTGATTGTTGCACTGTAGTTGAGATATTGTTGTTGCATTGGTCAACATAGACTGCAAAATACAGCAGGCAGACAGTATCAAAACGTTTGTATTTTTTAAAAACCAACCAAATAATGGTCCTATCCTAGTGTAACCAAAACTCAGCTGACCGGAACGGGACAGGGTCACACAATTAGATCACACAATGGGAGCAAGGACACACATGGGAGGAAGATGACAATGCACGACAGCTGGGTGATTCCATATGAGACAAAGGTGTGTTGTTGGAGCTAGGAACCAGGAGTGAGTGGAAGAGACAGACACGCCCACACAAGCACACTGCACATGACAGGGAACAGAGGCAAAACACAAGGGAAACACTGGGGCAAGGTTGTGGTCAACATGAAAGCTCACTGAAATACTGTGACGCTGACGTACTTCTAAGGCTTGTTTTCTGCTGTACTTTCTACACGCACACTTTTATGTGCTTTTCTTGAGGATAAGCTATCTGCTTAAACAAATGGTGTAAACATAAAACCAAGTAGTTGTGAGCGTTCCCATGATTTGCAGGTACAGCGCTTGTTGGATTACATGGTTTAATCCTCCCTTTCCTGCAAAGTGAATAGTGACACAATTTTTGTATAACATGTAATCTAATTATGCATGCAAGTTCTTGCGATGAATGTTTCATGATGTAAAGAATCAGAATAAAACAGTTGAGGTGGCAGAAAGCTCAGCAGGCAAATAAGACATAACTAGTGTATAACCGGCTTTCCACAGTTTTTCCTTCTCATATTTCCAGTTCATCTTCAATTTTACTCTCGGTCACTCTTCCCTCATCTCTCTCTCTTACTTCCTCTCGTTTTCACAGTGACTCATGCATCTCCTTTAGGCTCTCATTCACCCGTGAGATTTTCTACAGTTTCGCTCCACCTAATCCAATTCTTAACATAATCCCCCCAAGATATCCCCTCTAGGCTGCCCATCCAAATGACCTTTCACCCCTTTCATTCTATGCTTGCCTTCTCTGGGATTCAACGTTACCCACATCTCGACAATTACATTAGCCTCACAAGGTGATCTTAATATGACTGATCTCTGTGGAATTGTGACTTGATGCTCTAACCCAGAGTACAGCAAGCAGATTGTCATACAATGCTAAAGAGAGACCAGACTGACTGCCATATTTTTTTACCCAACAGCTAAAAATACTGACAGTAAACCTGAACTACCAATGACAGGTAGACAGATCACAAAGACACAAAGGCTCAAAAATGTATTATTGTAAATGTCTTATTCCAGTGATATTATCACAATCAGACACCTATCTAGTAAGGTGTGTGAGTGATGAGAAAAAAAACCCAGACAGGCATACTAAACACAGTAATCAATGAATAGGGAACCAGGCGGACTTGACAGTTAAAACTCTCTAAATGCCTGTACACTAATGAAGGTAGAAATCCAAAATGTAATAAATTCAGTTTTTTGGGGCTCCTCATGTAGATCAAGAGAATATTAAACACGTGGCCTTCCTCTCCCTTTTTTCTCTTTTTCATTAATTTGATTGGCAGACCACATAGAGCGGATGGGAGGGAGGGTTTGTGGTTGCTGTGGCAACTGCCTGCTCTTTGTAAAAGGCTACATTCCTGGCATCTGATGTGTCTGTGTCTCGATCGATAAAAACACAGCCTGCAGGGAATAGAGTATGGAGCGAATGGGGATTCTGCCAAGCCAATGACGACTGGAGAAGGGGAGCGAAGAAGATGTGCGAAAGGGAGAATGGGGAGATAAGAGAGCGATAGAATAGGCAAGAGAGAGAGAGATGGTGGAGAAGATGCGCAGAGTAAAGCTTGGGAGTCTCTCAGACTCAGTGGGGTGAGTGCTCAGTGTGTGTGTGCGTGCGTGCGCGCGTGTATGAGCATGCGTGTGCATCTGCGTTCTATTTAGTGAGTGTATCTCTCACCTTAACAGCGGAGTAAAAGGCGTATATATGTGTCCGTGTTCAGATCATCTGCTTATATTGGCAGGATTTTGCATTTACGTTTCAACGGATGACAGTCTATGCAACCAGTCCACCAGTTGCTGCAGCTGGTGCTCTGCATCCACTCAATAGCATGCTAATTTAGCATCAACAATGTTATTTTATTAGGTGTATTTCAAGTTAAGTGTATGATAAAGTGGCTTGCATAAACATGTGTAAAAACCCTCCAACTGAATAGGCTATGAAGCATTATGTTTGATCTACTCCAACAAGCCAATTAACGACCTGTTGCCTACATTTCCATCATCGGTTCTGTGTGCAAGGTGTGGCTTTCAGGGTGCTAGGATCCCTTGGTTCAATATCCTCTTTTCTCTGTCTACCTAGTCACTCCCACTATTTACAGACCTTGTTTTACATATCCAGAGGGAACACAACCTTCATTTTTTTCACCTTGCTGGATTAAGGCTCCATCCTTCTGCCATGGGAACCTATTTCTCAGTGACCCTCAAAATCCCCGTTGCTCTTAAACCTTTGTACAGAGGAGAGTGGTGACTTTTCACATGCCATCACTTCTGAAATAGAGCTATTCTACTACATTATGTAATGGAATTCTGTCTAGGTTTCAAGGTATTCTTCAGTAATTGCAGGAGAGGACTATTGAAAAGTTTGAGAAAATGGATGATTGACTAGGGGGAAATCAGAGGATGAATGGGTGAATCATTAGGAAAGAGAAGCATCGAGGGAACACGTTTTCTGTAATAATTTGTTTTTACAGCCAAGCTACGTAGAACAAATTGTGCTAATTGAACAGGCAATATGTGCTTTTTCACAAATCTCTCTTGGTTTCTCTCTTTAGTGCTTTACCGTGATGGATCTCTGGACAAGTAAGAAGTTGTGTTGTGACGGAGGGCATCGTGGGTAAAAAGTCATGCAACGCTTAGCCCTGTACTGCTGCTATCTTCTTCTGGGTGGGGCTCTGGCACTTTTGTTGGCCAGCTCCGCCCTGGGTTGCCCCGCCCGCTGTGACTGCTCCCCGCAGACCAAGTCTGTCAGCTGCCACCGCAAGCGCCTCCCCACCATCCCTGAAGGTATCCCTATTGAAACCCGCGTCCTGGACTTAAGCAAGAATAAGCTGCGGATCATAACCCCAGACAACTTCTCGTCTTTCCTTCACCTGGAGGACCTGAACCTCAGCGACAATCTCATCAGTGTGGTGGAGCCTGGATCTTTCCGCTGGCAGATGAGCCTGCGCTCACTTACCCTCCGCAGCAACCTCCTGACGCTAGTCCCCCCAGGAGTGCTCTCAGGCTTGGGGAATCTCACCACGCTTGACCTCAGCCACAACCGCTTGGTGGTTCTGCTGGACCACGGCTTCCAGGACCTGCGTCAGCTCACCTCCCTGGAAGTGGGCGACAACGAGCTGGTCTTTATCTCCCAGCGTGCCTTCAACGGTCTCCTGGGACTGCGAAGCCTGACGCTGGAGCGCTCCAACTTGACCGTGGTTCCCACGGACGCGCTCACGCACCTTCACAACCTGGTGGAGCTCCGCATGCGCCATCTCAGCATCGGGGTCTTCAAACCGTACTCCTTTAAGAGGCTGGTGAGGCTCCGCCACCTGGAGATCAGCCACTGGCAATGGTTGGATACCATTCCTCCTCTCTCGCTGCACGGCCTCAACCTCACCACTTTGTTTATCACCAACACCAACCTGTCTGCCTTCCCTGGTCCTGCGCTGCGCAACCTACCCTACCTCACACACCTCAACCTATCATACTGTCGCATCCAATACATTCAGTACGGGGAACTTGGCCAGCTTCCGCGATTGCAAGAGTTGTATCTGCGAGGAGCCCAGCTGGCGTACATCGATCCCATGTCCCTTCTGGGTCTCAGTGCTCTGCGGGTGCTAGACGTGTCGCAAAACCAGCTGGATTCCTTTGAGAAGACCGTACTGGGTTCGCCGGAAAATCTGCGAGTGCTAAACCTGGGGGGCAACCCGCTAGTGTGCGACTGCCGCCTCCTGTGGTTACTGAACGAACAAAAGCCACCAATGCTGCAGTTTGGAGACGTCCAGCCGGAATGCAGCGCTCCGGAGCACCTCCGGGGGAAAGCCCTGAGGGATCTTAAGGAGCCTCTAATTTCCCAGTATGTGACCTGCACAAAGCCCAGGATTGGGCCCAACACCACTCAGCTTCTGCTTGCTGACGAGGGCCAGCCCGTCCATTTAACCTGCTATTCGGAGGGGGCTCCGCAGCCCTCTGTGGCCTGGGTGACCCCCCACAGACGCTTTGTCACAGCCAGGAACACCGGCAGAGTGAAGGTTCTGGCGGACGGAACCCTGGAAATCAAAATGGCGGAGCTACACGACAGTGGCGTTTACCTCTGCATTGCCAGCAATGCGGCGGGCAATGCCACTCTGTCGGCGTCGCTAGCAGTGAAAAGCCTGGGTATTAGCGACAGGTCGCTCTACACCAATCGAAGCTCCAACTATCTCACAGACAACAACAGCACTTGGACTAATGGAACTGTCTTGTATAATATGACGGTCCCCATAGACCTGAAGACCATCATTATATCTACAGCGATGGGCTGCCTTTCCTTCCTGGGTGTGGTTATTTTCTGCTTCCTGTTACTGTTTGCCTGGAGCCGTGGTAAAGGCAGACACAAGAGCAACTTTGACATTGAGTACGTTCCCCGTAAATCAAATGGAACAGCCGCCGAGGCGACCGAAACGAGCGGACCAAGGCGGGTCAACATGAAAATGATTTGACCTCACATCACGGGGTCAATTCATATGGCAGTGATAGAACATCACAGTGCACATATCAATAGAATTAATTTCCCAGTATGACACAGTGGATTTGTGAAACTGAAAGTGATGTACCGATATAGTGGATAATGGTGGTGGTGTTTTGACACAGTGGACATGTGAATATAAAGTGATCTATGATACTGTGGATGTGTTTATATAATGATGTTATCATACAATACACTGGATATAGTACTATAACCAACTGACATATCAATATGAGAATGCTATGCGGGGCATGTGTCATGTTACATAATTATGCTGCAGACTTACCTTCTCGTTGAGGTGAGACAGGACATCTTGGGAAGTCACAGTTAGACGTTAAGGTGACAGGGGAGCAAACATTACTGCGCCATGCCAGATCTCAGTTCAAATACCTATCTGAGCCGCAGAATGGAATGTGTGTGTTGCCTTTGTTGTAGGAAAGGGAAATCATAATAGGATTATAGGACTAGTCATTTTACAGGTCTTTGTATTTGTTAAGTCATTGTAACAACAGTATTGTCTGTTGAGTAAAATTGAGTATTATATATGTTTGTACGCAATTGCACATCTCTTATAACAGTGTTGAAGAGACCCTCTGTATTACTATTCACTCCCTTAACTAGGTTATTGCTACCCTTTGAATGATCCTAAGATTAGGTAAAGGGACTCTTAGCCAACTCAAGGAACATTTACATAGTGAAGGTATAAAAAAAAAGACCAGAAAAACAAGGCTATCTTCTTGGTGAAGAACCAGTATCAGCCTAAATGTTGGCATTATTTTGGAAAGGTTTGAGACAATGAAGAATTTGTTAAATCCATTTTTGATGACATTATCAATCATGGGCAGATTTTCCTGCCAGAAAACCCCTTGATGTAACGTAAATAATTGTTCAGTGGCTAGACACAATGGTAAAGCTTTACTGGCCAGTGTCATCCCTTGAAACAAGATAAATCTAAGCTTATGTGTTGAGTTATGTGTTGGCTTTCTCCCCTCTCTCCTTTTTCTTTGAGCCCAGCATCTCAAGCTGGTGTCTCCAGATGCTCACCCAAGACATCAAGGGATTCTGGGTATTTAAAGGGATGCATTGGAACATTGTGTTGAATACGTTTCATTGTTGAAGAAAAAAAATTAAGGGATTAAATTAAGGTAAATCTTTGTAGTACAGGGAAGTTGATGTCAACATGTGTGATAAAGTTGTGATACAAAATTACAGGTTGTATACATGTTTTCTTAAATAAATCTATGGGTATATTTTCAAAAAGACAATAAATTGTAAGTATACAGTATAATGTGCTGATCAACACTGTCAATATTGTTCACATATTGAAAGTTGAAAAATGGTTTGTGTCTTGTTACTTGGTTATATGTTCTGTGATCACAATTTTCATGTCACCAATATTCAAATAGAACCAAGAATTCCAGTTGTTACAGCAAAACTGGGATTATAATCATTGTAATCATATCATGATGATTATCTGTGAAATGATCAAGCAGCCACTACAGTATATTATTACAAACGAAAACATATTTTTTATCTCTTCATAAAGTTGAATAATTATTTGACACAAACGCAGAAACAAAATGTATACATTTTACCATGTTGCTGCCCATCAAAACATCTACAGAAATAAGTTTTTTTTATAACAATAATTCTAAAACATTCTCCACACCTACTTTATGGACCTTTCAATAAATAGCTTTGAATTCCTTGCATTGAAGCAATTATGGCATCCTTGCATACATTAACAAGGCAAGTAGCATACAAAGTACATCTAAAGAGGGACAAGGAGGAAATGGTGGATGGTGGAAACCATATGGATGTCACAAGGTTTCACAGAGCCCGACAGATTGGTATGGATGACCAACCTCAACCATCTCAGAAGACAAGGAACAACACCCTAAGAATCTCAGAAGAAACATCTCAGTGAAGGATCCCCTCCTTCAGAGACAAGAGACAGTAACAAAGAACAAATCGTGGTTGGAGAAAACATGTTCAAAAATTACATTTAACATCACCAGTAAAAAAGTAAGTAAAACCACACACATAGTTGCAGGACAGAGCATTTAGGGATGAGATTTGGGGATGCTACAGGCAGATTGTATGGCAGAGGAGCCAGTTGGAGAGAATGGAATCGATAGCACAATATCCAGGTACATATCAGCTCCTGATGAGCTTGTGTATCTGTCCATGACAGTGTGCAGCATCTGTTGCCTAAAGCATGCAACCCAACTCTACTTTCACAACTAGATTTTACCATAAATGGTAAAATATGTACAGCATCCAACAGAGAGAGACAGCCCTTGGATTTGTTATTGGCTCATATTTCCTTCTGATGAAGCGTTTGCCAGTCAGTGCTGAAATATGAGACTACAATTTGTGCCCAGATGTCCTTTATTTGAGACTTAAAGAAACCTGTGCTTAGTGATGTGGAGAGGAAAACCTTTGTAAGTGGTTTCATTAAATGCCTGTAATTAAATGGGATGTTCTGGGAAGATGTGCGCTGGCAGAAGAATTACATATTCTCCCAAAATAAGAGGAAAGACCCAGAACATTTAGTCTTTGGATGGTTTGAAGGCACTTCCACAGACAAAGACGAATAATATCACTGTTGCCATCACTAATGATGTATGTTACTATGATGTCCGTAGCTCAACATGTAACGAGCCCTCTGAGTTTACCCTGAGCTGCATACGTGTTCATGCACTTCCAGAAACACCCACCCTTCATCTTAGTTCAACTCTCACCATTAAAACATGGCTTGTGGCCAGTGTCGGCAAGATGCACACTGTGAAAGATGAAAGCAATAACAATGGGAGGAAAAACATAGTATATTACAATGCAAGTCAGCGCAGTTGCTGATAAGAATGTAGATTAAAACTCAAGATAAAGGCGTAGAGGACTAGCGTAACGTCATTACAGATATGTCTTTAATTTTTTTGGTGCATGTTGAAAGCAAGGTTCTTTCTTCTAACTACCTTGGGCTGTGAGGCTGTAAGAACTCCTCAGTGTTACATGTAGAGAGAGACAGTAGAGGTAGCCCGAGGCAGGGGGTGTGATATTCACTGGGCTGCAGAGAACAATACAATCACATTGAGGATGTCCCCTGGGTTTTGAAACAAACATACCCCAGCAGTGTGTGAATATTAGAGCCTGTAGGTAGAGGAACAATGTGTCTGTATTTAGCTCAACATCACAGTGAGAGTTTCTTAAATACTGGAATATATTCTATTCTTAAGCACAAAGGGTGAGAGAGATGGAAATAAGGATATAATTAACATAGTGATGATAATGAAATGCATTCTATATTGCTGCACTGAAGTTTGTCTCTGAGTGATACGAATGATTATGAATCATTAATTAATGAGTCATGACTTTCTGCAAAGTCATTTTCTGCATATATTTTCTGCATATTATTTATAAGGGAGGGGAAAAGCTAAACTGAGGTTTTATTACCTTAAGCCTTTAAATGTTTTGAGTGTGAGCAAACAGTAATGTGTTTGGATGTCACCCCAAAAAATTAAATTATCCTGCTTGTTTATGGTTTTTAGATAGAGCAAAACACAGGCACTGGTATTCATCCGGGAATTCTTCAACACAAGTACTGAAGACAACATTTTGGGAATGGAAACCTGGCAATGATCAATGCTCTACTTTTGAAAAAATGAATGCAAACAAGAACCCTGCCCCTCCCCTGTTTTGTAAAGCTTGCATGCCAGACAACAGTCATGAGACACAAGGTTTGCCCTTTAAGCAGATGAAGATCTTAGCACTTACGGTGTCTAGAGTGCTAATTAAAAGGTAATGAAAGACGGCCCTGGAGCCAAACATAATTAGAGACAGAAATAAAAAGTATCACGATGTGATACTATTATTTTAACATTTAACCCTAGATTTGCTGAAGTTAAAGGAAACAACTGTCATTGTTGTTGTTTTTTTCTCTGCTTGTGCGCGATTTGAAATCATGCCTTCATGGCTTCTATCGCTTTGAAATTGGTCAGTTGAGCCCTCTTGAGTAACCAAGGCAAAATCGACCATCATCACTTGAAGGAAAGGATGTGATTTGTGATCCTTGGCATAAGCCCTCTGTCTGTCTATATTAGATGATTTTAGTATTCCAAGGTACATCAATTTGATGTACTCCAACCTTAGAATTCTATTGCATGCGATGGGTGTTTTTTGTTTCCAAAGGAGAAAGGAACGAACAAGGGGGTCATGTATAATAGAGAAGAGCAGAATTAATTCACCCACAACTCCATGGTTGATTCAGTATTTTCTTCAGGTGGAAAAGGCAGACGTGGAGGGCATGCATAGGCCTATTCCAGACACTGTGCCAGTTAGCTCAAAACTTCTCATGATTCATATTAACAGGAGTCAAAAACAGGGTGTGTCACGTTAAGTCTCAAGAGAGCAGATTCTAGTAGTGATAGTATGAACATTTGAACACCCCTAAAGGGAATTCAAAATCTCTGTGCACTGCAATCTTTGTGCACGGTTCCGTAAGCCTGGTATGGGAATCAGTCACTATCAACACAGTTTTTCTTTTAATTTGGGAAAATAATGACGTCATCACCGAAATGCTGACGTACACTAGGGGGCGTTTAGACGTCAGAAGACGACGATGACGTACTGACTAATCAGGAAATGAAGGCGATGCGTTGGAAGAAATGCTAGAGCTAGCTAGCGCTTCGAGAGTCAGCGTCTTAACAAAAGACAAACCAACATGACCGTATTTCAGTAAGTCACTCTCGGTCATGCTTTCCATGTGTTTACATGTAGACGTGTGTTCAAAATCAACCATTGTTTTTACTGGCTACGCTGAAATGTAACTTTCTAGAAGGGCTAGCATCATCTTGCTGACTTGCAGGAAGGACGGTCAGCAGATTGGCTCAGCCAAAAAAACGCTTCATAGAGCTAACTGTTCCTTGAAAAACATGTCAACGATCATTTATTTAAGTGTTTGACACCATAGCTGGACTACTTCAGTGTCCAGACATACCCAATGTATCTGTATTTGGCCAGCTAGCGTTAGATAAATCACTGTTACGTGTACCCATGTTGTTTTGAGGAAGATGTCATTATGTATGTAAACAGTCAGGCCTTTTGACAACATGATATTGTCCACCTGACAGTTTGCTTTCTTCTAGCTCCAATACAGGTTGAAGAACACCGTACATCTGGAAATACTACACACATTCTGACACCTCACTTGTGAAAGTTTACCCTTTTGGCTCCTCTCCCAAGCAGTCATGTCCTCTGGCTGCCCACCCCAGTCACCAGCTGTGGCCAAAACAGACGTAGCCGTAGAGGGTGAATGCCCTCTCCTCGCTGCCACCTTTGCCTACTGGGACAACATCCTCGGTCCACGCGTCCGCCACATTTGGGTGCCCAGATGCGAGCAGTCGCTGTTCTTAAGCGACGGCGAGGTGACCTTCTTAGCCAATCACACGCTGAACGGGGAGATCCTACGCAGCGCCGAGTGCGGGGCCGTCGACGTCAAGTTCTTCGTGCTGGCAGAGAAAGGCGTCATCATCGTGTCCCTCATTTTCGACGGTGAACTGAAAGGTGACAAGAACACGTGTGCCTTGTCGATCATCTTGCCCCAAACAGAGTTGGGCTTCTACCTGCCTCTGCACACGGTGTGCGTGGAGAGGCTCAAACACATCATCCGGAAGGGACGCATCTGGATGCAAAAGGTAGATGGCTTAAGTAGTTCACTTCTGATGGGTTCGTCCAGTTGGGCCAAAATCGAGAGTGCTAGAACTGTATCCAGAATCAAATCTATTGACCAGCATTGGATGTACTATGGTCTGCTATGATCAGGGAGAAGTAGTACATATATTAATCAAAGTTACATTGGTCACATTAGTGATTTAAAGGCTATGTACAGGGAATAAGACTGAAATGACTGATGTCATTTTCATACAGCAGTCATATTCAGTGCATTCTTTTTCGCTGAAAATGTTCCTTCACTGTTCATGCTTGTGAAGAGGATTACCAAGATATTGTATTGTGTGTGAAATGTTTTGTCTTCACCGTGTAGGGCTACAACATAATCTCAGTGCTGTCATCAGAGATTGTCCCAATTATGGAGCTACTGTCCTCAATGAAGACACACAGCGTTACTGAGGACATAGACGTAAGCATGCTCTGCAAACCTATTTTTATTCTTTGCGGGGCATTTTCTTGATATGAATTGCTATGGTCTCATCTTGAGTTCCTTGGACTCATCATAAGAGATTTAATTAGTTGTCAGTGAAGTTCTTGCACACTGTATCCTGTCAGTCGATAGAAGTGTCAGCCCAGACTTTAGTGTTGAGATATTTCAGACATGACTGCTTCTTCTTGTTATGTTAGATTAAGGACACTGTCCTAAATGATGACGACATTGGGGACAGCTGCCATGAGGATTTTCTGCACAAGTAAGCTTTCTGGTTAGCCTAAGATCACTAGATCAACAATCAAACGTGTCGTAATCTGCAACCCCATCTTTGCTGTTGCTGAAATGCTTGATCAATATAAAATCCCAATAAGGTGACGTATGGTGACTTGGACTGCTATCTTTTTTAAACTAAGTCTGTTTATTTGTTGGTTTCAGAGCCATTAGCTCTCACCTCCAAACCTGTGGCTGCTCCATGGTGGTTGGAAGCAACCCGGACAAAGTGAACAAGGTACGGATACGTATCACAGATAACAATGTTTTCCTCAGAATTCTTATCAGTTTCTCCTAACCGATACTTGCTGTGATGAATACTGGCGTAACTGATAGCAGTTAGGCATCCAGCCAGGCACGAAAGCCTATAGAATGAAATACCTGGTATTGTTTGCGTTTGAAGGCCCTGGATTGTGTGACACAAGTACATGTTTGCACTCTGACTTCAGGTGGAAAACCTTACGTTTGAACCAAGTAGGTTCATTCTTATAGTCATGTAGCTTTAGTTAGGCAGTTTGTGTAGTAGGGATGCAACAATTCTGTCTGCCCCACGGTTCAGTACGTACCTTGGTTTTTAACCACGGTTTTCTCTCTCAGTTATGATGGCTTGGCAAATCAAATTTCTTTTTATTTTCTTTGACGTTTCATCTTCTCTGTGTGTAGATTTACGAGGCACACGAGCAGAGCCAATAAAACAAAATGATTTAAATGTAAAACCCAGAAATAAATGTAATTCACAAGTGCGTATTGAACCATGGCTGTCATGACGACCGGTTCAGTATGGTGAGAATTGTGGCATCCCTTATGTGCAGTGACGCCTGAACTCTACACACCTATTCAAGCTCTTTAATTGAGAATATTTGCACAGCGCCAACAGCAAGGTTGCCTAGTACATGTAGTGACACATCCCCTTCAGAAAACGCGTCTATTTTTGTGCTGCCCTCCACGACTTCCCCGAACACTAGTCAGATGTGCGCTGAACCAAAGCAAGCCGAACGAGACCTTAACGCGTTCCTGTTTTGTGTGCGCTAGATTGTGCGCACGCTGTGCCTCTTCCTGACCCCTTCGGAGAGGAAGTGTTCCCGTCTATGCAAAGCTGACTCGTCTTTCAAATACGACACCGGGCTGTTCGTCCAGGGCCTCCTCAAGGTACCAACAGTCACCCAACATGTATTATTTAGCCTAAAATACTTTGTGAATATTAGATGAAATATTTATTTATTCAGTTTTCTATGCAAGATCAAAAAGGATCAAAAGATCAAACACTCAATAGATAAACATGTTATCTGTCACCATATTCAGGGGGGTGGGGCATTTTCATGAATTATATTATATTTATTATATAATATTTCTTTTGTTTTGCAAGCTCTTCTGCTATACAAATTGGACCACAGTGAAGTTCCCTATTTTAATTTGATTTGATCCTTTTGTCATGCCGATCCTTTTGTCGTTTTGGAATTGCCAATGACATTTTATTCAGATCATTATTGTCTAGATTAGATATTGGTGACAAGGGCTTTGGTACAGCTAGGACAACCATTGCTGCTGTGGCATTGCATGAAATGGTTTGATAACGTTTAAGTGCTCTTCATATCTTTGTGTTAACAGGTTTCATGTTTTCATTTTCAGTGTTATAAGACTATATAAAAACGTTACCAACAATATTACGAACAAATCTTGTGCAAAAAGGGATTTACATTCACTTATAAATGCCACAGGATGACAATGAGCCGCACAGGGTATCGTAATACCAAGCTGCTAATGCATGCGGATGGTTCCTTCCCTGTCCATCCTCCAGGACTCCACCGGCAGCTTCGTTCTCCCCTTCCGCCAGGTGCTGTACTCCCCCTACCCGACAACGCACATCGACGTGGACATCAACACCGTGAAGCAGATGCCCCCCTGCCACGAGCACACGTACAACCAGCGCCGCTACATCCGTTCTGAGCTCAGCGCCCTGTGGCGGGCTGTCAGCGAGGAGGAAGTCACGCCCGAGACGTTCATCCACACTGCTGAGACCTTCACCCCGGATCTGTACGCTCTGTTCTTCTACACTGATCAGCTAGTGCTGCCAATTCACTAGATGCACGTACTGGTTACATTGATATAGATTTTTCATCCAGAATCACTATTTTACTGTTGAGCCCAAATGATATAGAAATATGTTGTGCTGTCAAATAGAAAACCTCTTGGATGGAAATGGAATTGGAAATGGAATTTGAGGATAATAATCCCACTCAAATAATAACAATGTCAGTGTTATCAGTCACTTACACTATAACACTCTCCCTTTTAGAAATATCTTTCAGGACGTCATGCACAAAGACACCCTCGTTAAGTCATTTATAGATGAGGTAAGAACATGCGGCAAAAAGATTTTGTTTTCTTCACAACCACAACAAGGATCCAGCGTGTGTGAGCTCTGAGCGCTAACTGATCTCCTGTCCCCCCCAGGTGTTCATGCTGAAGCCAGGCCTGTCCCTGCGGAGCACGTACCTGGCCCAGTTCCTGCTGCTGCTCCACAGGAAGGCGCTCACGCTGCTCAAATACATCGAGGATGAGACGTGAGTACAGACCCCCGCCACTGCCCCGCCTTAAGATGAGCTCAGCTGGTCTAACAGTGTACTGTACTTTGGAGATGGCAAGGTTGTGTTGTATTTCTATAAACTGTGGGAATTGTTTTGTGTCTAAACCTCTTACTTCCACTGATACATTACATTTATGAAAAAGATTTATTATAAATGTTATTATAAATGTGTTATATATTTTAACCGAATATTGAGCAAGTGTACACATTTGCCAATGCAATGTATGTTTCGTTGTTAATCATGACACTGTATGTTCTCACAGGCAAAAGGGAAAGAAGCCATTCCGCTCCTTGCGCAACTTGAAAACAGATCTGGACCTAATGGTGGAGGGTGACCTAAATATCATCATGGCCTTTGCTGAGAAGTTGAGGGCAGGACTGCACTCTTTTGTTTTTGGAAAACCTTTCTACACCAGCGTTCAAGAGCGGGATGCACTCATGAGCTTTTGAACATTTTAGACTGAAGTCTCTTCCTTGCAGAGGCACTTCAATATTTGGGATGATTGGGTTGTTGACGGTTTCTAAATCCATTGTTACAAAATGATCAAAATTCTTTATACCTTCGCAATGCTTCTCCAGTGTATGTGCTGGACAAGGGAATTCATCAAACTCATCTGATACTTTGACGGACATTGTGGTGTTATTTGATTGCTTGCAGTGAAACTTTTCAAGGAGTTTGGTGTTGAATGAAGTAGAACTTGAATAGCGCTGACAATAGCTGTTGTTTTCCATTATATAAACCAATGTTTTGGTTATGCTGCAGGTCACGTATGGACTGTAGCTGATTAGCAATTTCAAATAGGCTTTAAAGATATTAAAACCGACAAACTGTCTGAACATTTTGCCTTATTTAATGATCATTTTGAAGAGCCTTTTATTCAGCATTCAGTTTTTCAAAGCATGAGTGTCTTACAGTGTGTTTGTTACTTTCTTATGTAATATGTGTGTATGTTATGACTGCTGTACCGGTCTTTGAGAACAAAATGCTAAAATTATATTGTGATAGAATTATTGATCAGTGTCACATCAGTGTACAGGCAGTTGATAGCCATCTTCCTGTACTTCCTGTACTAATTTGCTAGTGGTAACTTAATTAACCAAACCAAAAAGGTCTCGCCAATGTGTCTCCATCAAAGGATGATGTAAATGTATTATAGTGTTAAGGTTGACAGGCCTTAACGGAGAATCCAAGGACGAACTGTACTTGTAGTCTTGAGTTTGAGCATGACTAGGTACTGAATGTTATTGTTTAGGTATGTAAATATAATTAAATAATAATGTAACTTATTTGATGTATAGGCATTATGTAAAATGCCATATCTTGCCTTGCTGTCATTGTCAAATATGTTGAAATATGTGAAATATGTTGTCATGATGGATATTCATAAAGACAATGATTTAAACAAAGTCGTTTTCTATGTGCCAAACAGCACACATGCATTGACCAACACAAGTTTACAGCTAGTTGGGGTGTCTGATTATAAAGTATGCTAAAAAGTGCTACTTAGTGGACTTTCTACAATTTTAAATCTAAACAAATATTCAATACAGTATGTCACAAAAGTGAGTACACCCCTCACATTTCTGCAGAGATTTCATTATAATGTCTCATAGAACAACACTAAAGAAACATCGCTTTGACACAATGAAAAGTAGTCTGTGTAAAGCTTATATAGCAGTGTAAATACATTTTTCAAAATATAGCCATTAATAGCTAAACCCCTGGCAACAAAAGTGAGTACACCCCAAAGACACTACACCCCTAAATGTCCAAACAAAGCACTGCTTGTCATTTTCCCTCTCAAATACCATGTGACTCGTTACTCTTACTTGGGCTCAGGTGTGAATAGGGAGCAGATGTGTTGAATTTGTAGTACAGCTCTCACACTCTGTCATACTGGTCACCAGGGGTGGACTGGGGGGGGGGGGGGGGGGTACGGGACGGGGACGTGAGTCCACTGTAGTCCGATGCGAGCTAGCCAGCGATTCCCAAAGACGTCAGGTTTTTACTTGTTTTCCGACATTTAACCGAGAGCATCCGGTTAATTTTTCATAATAAAAGATTGTTATTAATTATTGTTTTTCTTCGGCGGCCCGCAGCCCCGGCACACATTGGGTCAACGGCCCACCGGGACGATGCCCGGTATGCCAGATGGTCAGTCCACCCCTGCTGGTCACTGAAACTCCCAAGATGGCACACCATGGCAAGGAACTCTCTGGGGACCTTAAAAAAAGAATTGTGGCATTACATAAGGCTGGCCAAGGCTACAAGAAGATTGCCAACACCCTGAAGTTGAGCTGCAGTACAGGGGCCAAGATCCTCCAGCGTTTAAAAAATCAGGATGCACTCACAAAAGGGCTTTTGGTGGACGTCCAAAGAAGCTGAGTGAACGTGCACAGCGTCACATCCAAATGCTATCTAAAAAAGAATGCTGTCAGCATTGCTGCAGAGATTGAAGAGGTGGGGTGTCAGCCTGTAAGTACTCAGACCATACGCCGCACACTTCATCAAATTGGTTTGTATGGCTGTCGCCCCAGAAAGAAGCCTCTTCTGAAGGCTGTCCACAAGAAAGCCCGGCAAAAGTTTGCTGAGGATATGTCAACAAAGGCCATGGCTTACTGGAAAAATATCCTCTGGTCTGATGAGACAAAGATTCATTTATTTGGCTGAGATGGTGTGAAGCATGTGTGGCGGCAACCAGGTGAGGAGTACAAAGATGTTTGTGTCGTGCCTACAGTTAAGCATTGTGGTAGGAATGTCATGATTCGGGGCTGCATGAGTGCAGCTGGAGTTGGGGAGTTGCATTTCATTGAGGGAAACATAAACTCAAGCATGTTCTGTGAAATACTGGAGCAGAGAATGATCCTCTCCCTCCGGAAACTGGGTCGCAGGGCAGTGTTCCAGCATGACAATGACCCCAAACACACCTCCTAAGATGACCACGGCTTTTCTAAAGGGGCTAAGGGTAAAGGAGATGGACTGGCCAAGCATGTCTCCAGATCTAAACCCAATAGAACATCTTTGGGGCATCCTCAAGCGGAAGGTGGAGAAGCATAAGATCTTGAATATCCCCCAGCTCCATCATGTTGTCCTGGAGGAGTGGAAGAGCATTCCAGTGGCAACCTGTAAGGCTTTGGTGAAATCTATGCCCAGGAGGATTAAGGCGGTTCTGCAAAATCATGGTGGCCACACAAAATACACTTCAGGAACTTTCACTTTAGGGTGTACTCACTTTTGTTACCAGGGGTTTAGCTACTAATGGCTATATTTTGAGTTTTTTGAGGGGAAAAATTAATGTACACTGCTATATAAGCTTTACACAGACTACTTTTCATTGTGTCAGAGCGATGTTTCTTCAGTGTTGTTCAATTAAACATTATAATGAAATCTCTGCAGAAAACATACCAAAACATACTAGGATATCCAACTGAATCCGATTGGAAATAAATAATGAAACACTGGAATTGTACTGAAGTATTTCAAAGGCCCATGTTTTGAGCACCAAAACAAACTTTGAACAAAATCTGAAATGATGATGCTGGAAATTCTTTCCAGAAGTGTGTTTTGACTCAGAATAACCCGCTTGGTTGATTTTGAGCGCTGCGGCCTCCTGTAGGAAGAGACGTCAAGCAGCCAACCAGCATCCATGTAAATACTGCGGACAGGGGCAGCAGCTGACAACATAGGTAGAGCTACTAGCTTGCGAGGCCGATGTCTGAAAGAACAAAAGGATAACTACTGTGGGATTTGAGCAAAATGAAAGCCGATGACACAGATAGTGTGAAAAGGTGTGTACTGTATTACTTTGCTTTTTTTATTTCCATGTTAAGAGATAAGAAGTCGCTGGGTCGGCCTCGGTTTATGCTAGTAGTGTGAGCTAGTTAGCTACTGTATGGATATTAATCGTCTGCTCTTTAGGTCGTCCATCATATATCTTCATTAACTGCTTTTCTAAAGCTGTATCTGTCCACCCTTTTAATTAGTCAATAGCTGGTTAGTCATCCTTTCATGCTGTAGACAAGCCTAGATATTTTGTGATTCATTTGGATGTCATGCCTGGATGACAGATGCTGGGACAGGTTCACTGCCTGCTGACTGAATGATGCTCTGCAGTGCTGCATCTTCTCAGTTGTCCTACACAGCAATAACTACAGGTTTAAAAGCAATGTGCTCATTCCTAGCTAATGTACATTTTTCATTATCTTCGAAAACCAGGATTATCATCAGTTTTTCGCAAAATAATCTTGGAGTTGGGTTGACCATTGGTTAGAGCTAGTCCTACTTAGTGTGCTAGCTTAGCTGAACTATTTTAGCAGAGGCAGAGCTTCATACAGTGGACTTGTACTGTTATTTATTATTTACCAAATAACTAGACTAACAAATTAACTCGGAATTTGGACTGTAGCGAACTGACCTAGTATAAATATACAGTTAATGCCTAGTATTACGTTTAGTTAGCGTTTCACCATTCGTGCCCTTCTAAAGCACTAATGTTGAACTAGCTAGTAGCTAAGCTTTTGCTTCTACACGAATGGAGGCTTTTTAATCGTCTGGTAAAATGACTAGTTGTCGTTTGTTGAACATAATCAAGCCTTGACGTTGTTTGTACAATGTTTTTGCAACATATGATGCCGGCGTTACAATTGTATCACTACATGATTGACTGTTTATCATTCCTGTGGCAAGGGGAATTCTGGTGAAGACAAAGTTGCCATTTACTACCAGACCTGCAGTCATATGCCAATAGAAAATACATCCCCCAAAGAAACGTTGGGCTACTAAAAACATACAACCTTTTATGTTTTGTTAGTTATAACAACAACTACCATAACTATCAGCAAGTGAATAGCAAGTGACTGTGAAGGAAATGCTAAGGATACCTAAGGCTCAATGTCACACCAACTACAGTAGTGTTAGGCCTACAATTGCTGTGACAAGACCAGTTTTCTTAACATAAAATCGTTTTTGGTCAAATGAACTGAATGCTTTGCGGTTGCTTTAAGATGTCTTCGCTCAGAAGGTCTGTTTCACTCTGTGATGAACGTCCCGTCTTATCTGGTTATGCAGGTTTCTGCTACTGTCAACTTAAACAAGTCTGTCTGGAATAGCTTGGATTTCAATCTATGCTTGAGATTTATACATTCTATTAGACATGACATGGAACCCAAAGATGAACAGGCCAAGGCTGTAGGCTACATCCCTGTATTTCACCACCCTTTGTGTTTTGAGATTAGCTTGTGTTTGTTTGTGCATGGAACACTTCTTGTCTACACTTTGACGTGTACACACACACACACACATTGACACAGTTACTAAACAGACATCCACAAGTTTCTCAATAAAGCTCCTGGTAGCCTGAATGCTTTTTGACAATGTTTTTGTTCTCTGTGCCCTACTGACCATAAATAAACTGTAAACTGGGCTGCCAAACATTCTTGTTCATGACTAGGCTTGCAGGCATGACTACATACTTAAGAACTTGCGTACTGACTTTTGTATATCTCTCTTGGACACTCCATGCACGTGAATTGATCAAGTAGCATGTACACAGGTAGGCAATTTGATCAGTGCATGGATTGGTTTACACGTGAAATCTTTTGGCTGTGAACCACGTTTTTTACGAATCATAAGCTTTTGTGGGTCAAAGTGTGCGCTAAGAAAGCGTTACGCTGTTGAGGAGAGCTTAGATGTCGTGCTGGAAAAGAGGAAGTGTGACACGGTGGTGACATGGCAAGAAATCACAAGGTTGTTTACTTAATCTGAGGAAGGTGTTTGCTTAAAGCCTGAATAGTGATGAAGGTTTGAGAAAAGCTAAATCAGGACATCTGTCTTTAACTGGCATTATGTGACGAATTCCATAGATTTCCTTCTACGAAAAGAATACAAATATCAAGATTTAGGTTTTACAGCTGTAAACAACTGTATGTTGACATTTGAGTCTGTAGCTTAAAGATATCTAGTGATGCAGGGGAGTACCCAAAACCTATTGAGATCTTTGAGAACTTTGAGCTGCCTAGCTGCTAGAATAGTTGTTCAGATTCAGATTCAGAATACTTTACTGATCCCGGGGGAAACTCCTTTACAGCAACAGCACGCAGTCTCGCAAAAGCACACAGGGGTAAGGGTGTGAGGTAAAAGATTAGAAAAGTGTACACAGGGATAGAGGGGTGGGAGCAAAAACGGTAGGTGAATCCACACAAGGGGGGGGGGGGGGCAGAGGCTTGGATAAATGATTATGTACGGACTATACAATTACAATTTTACAACTATTGGTCTTGGAGAATATACAGTGTCACATTAGAGAGCATCTATCAAAGTAAGTTGGAACAATGTTTTTTTGCAGTCTTACTACGTGGATGAATAGTAGACCTATCTTCCATTTATGACTGTTCTACATCAAAATATATACATATACATATATATCTATATATATTTTTTTTACATTAAGGCAACCATTTCCTTTCAACAAACACACTAGGAGAAGTACCCTGTAGGATTTTTGCTTTCAACAAAGACACCAATTAGCCCAACTGACAATGCCACAACACACAACAAAACTGATGTTACAAAGGACACGAGTTGGGTTTATATTCCTACTGAATAATTTAGCCGTTCAGGTTTTGCATTCCCATGCCCTGTGTTTGTCTCTTTGTTTTGATCCATCAGTCATGCCTTTAGTGTACTTGTTTACAACAACAAAAAATATACTGGTATACCATTATGTTATTTTGGGCTTGTAAAATGCAGTCACTCTATGGTGATTCATGAATAAACTAAACTGGTGTTTTTTGTTTTTCCTTCCAGTTTTGGGTGTCAGACTGAGCCACTGTAGCAATGGAGGGGCAGAAAGCCAATGACAGCACCTTTCCCAGTCTGGATGACTTGGATGACTTCCTCACCAAGCATGATTCTAATTTTGTATGGCTCCTTGTGGGTAAGTGTCCACTGTTCGGTGTTCCATAGAAACAGGTGTTGTCTCAGGTCGTCTGTAATGTTTTACCTGAACGTGTTGTTTTCTGAGTGGGGGCACTGTAAAATGAGAATAATGACTGTCATGTCAAAATAAAATGCTTGCAAGCTCGTACTACAATGTGCGTTGTTTTAATAAAAAGAATTAAGCTTCTGACTTGTTGAAATGAACAATTAATTTAAAAGCATCATTTAGTTTCATACATACTCCAAATTCATTTCTTAGTGTTCATATGTGTTTTTTTTTATAGTTGCGTAGTAATTCCATATTTTACACTGCTCAGCTGACTAATGTAGACTGATTAAATGTGTGAGGCTATGTCCATTTTATCATCATGATGGGGTGTGTAGGGTCACGTACACCGATAACCCTGATAAGAGAAGGTGTTATTAGTTGTTGCTGAGAAACATGTACATTTGTCACCCTTGGTTTTTATGACAGTGCTAATGAATCACTGAAATATGATTTCCTGCTGTTCAAAAAATATATTGGATTATGTTCTGTTCTTATCTCCTAGCCACCATTCTGTCCTGTGGATGGATTATATATTTAACCTATTACAACTCACGCAACATTGGCCTCATCTTAACCCTCATCATCAACAGACTGTATAAGGAAGGATACATACACATTGGTAAGTGGGCTTTATTGAATTATGTGTGAATAGGACCTGTAGCACCCAATGCAATGAACCTAATCGAAACTGAAGTTAATCAAAAAATACATAAAACTTAATGAAACGATATCCATACTGATATAGCAAACAATTACAAATAAGTTATTACATACTATATTTTTTTTAAATGTTAGTCACAGCATTCTCGCATTATTGGTTAATTGCAAGTTTGATTACATTCATAGGAAATTATCACATTCATTGCAAATTATTACAACATGTCTAACATTTAATTCAGTTTGCCAACTCATCCTCTCTTAGACAATATGGTTTTAAGCAGCGTGCTGAGTCCCACTTGATGTGCATGGGCAGTCTCAGATCCCTTCTAATGTGATGCAGTGGTGTTAGTGCATCACTGGTACTCAAGACCATGTTACACTGATGCAACACTTTGAAACTGGCTCCAGCTAAGGCTTCATACAGCATTCAGGTCCTCTATGAAGCTCTGGATATGCATTTAGATTTTGTGTTAAAATCTTGAGACAAACGTGGATTATAGGGCTATACTGTCAGATTTTGGAGCGAAGCAACAAGTAAATCTTTTAATCCAGCGGACGTGTGTCGGTTATTTGTATTTTTTTTTTTAACATACTAGTCAATTTCCTTAATCTTAATCTAGATATAAAATCACATTATTTGTCCTTTTCAGAGAAAAATTCTTGGTTCATTGAGCAAACACAATTGGTTGTGAAACATTTTGTTGACACCTCAGTTTACGAACAGATGTTCTGACTGCGGGTTGTTGTCATGTTCTGCTGAAGGAGACTTGTTGCATCTACCAGGCAGATAGATTATCATTATCAAGGTCGCACAGATGATTATTTTGGGAGCACGTACGACCAATATAAAAGAAAGAGTATAAAATGAAATTAAAGACATTTTTCCATTGTCTAACAATATATACCGTCATATGGATCAACCCTGTTGTACAGAGCACTCACAGTATTTGAGTTCCTTTCCTATTGTTGGGGAAAGGTCTGCTCTCTCTTGATACAAACTGTGCCAGGGTCACTTTGAAGCAACACTTAGGTCTGAATGACCTAACTGAACAAGTCTTATTCAAGAGAGAAACACTTCTGGATACAAATGACCAAGCTAGTCGCAAAAGCCCCAGAGTGCAGCCGGCAACACACACACCATCAGCCTGTTCCTTGTCTCCCCTTAAAAAGAGTTTGTTTCTTTTGTTCTTATCGGTGATGCAAGTATTATAATTGAAGTTACATTCTGTTAAGGTCCCTTTAGCTTGTACTTTGTATTTGCAGAGAAGCACCATCTGTTAAGAGATGAACATCTGTCTACATTGGTATATTGTGTGTATATATATATACTGTATATATATACATATACAGTATATATATATATATACAGTATATATATACATATACATATACATTTATATGTATATAAATGCAAATCCAAATCCTTTTTTCTCTTTCCAGGGTCCTTTTCCTTCTCTGTTCTGTCAGGGAAGGTCATGTTCAGGGATGTGTACTTTATTAATGAAGACATGTCCATCAGGTAACTTCATCCTAACTTCTTAAATGTCAGTTTTCTATTCTACATCAAAGTTTCTTTCAGTTCTACACTTTAAGTTTATTTACTTTACTATATTCATGCAAACATTTTTGCTTTACTTTTACTTTGTGTTCTCCCCAGGATACAAGATGGCTTCCTTATTTTTCGCTGGTGGAAAATGTATAACCCCAAACAAAAACAACACGGTGAGTTGTTGGATAATAAAAATATTTTTAAAAATGTGTGTTCGTGTAAATAAATACAGTTCTTTATTATTATTATTTAGGAAGAGGTCGGCTATTGCCTTCCTGTGCCAGATAATCATTATACCTGCTTTTCAAAATTGTCATCGATCCTTGATCCCCTCAGCTATAATTCCCTTCTCTTCTCATTAGATCCCAAAGCAGAAACCAGGCTTTACATGACAGTGAATGGATTTGAGTTTCATGTCTACAACCGCACAGACCTCTATGCCAGGCTACAGGAGATCTTTGGACTGGAACCCACCCTCAAACCTCCCCAAAAAGATGAGGAAAAGGGAAAGGATGAGCGAGACAAGACCTTGGATAGGTAAAACAGCTGCTCATTATACATTCAACAAGGTCAAATGAATTCAAATGAATTTAATGAAACGACCGTGCCTCGCATTCCAGGGTTGAATGTGATAATATATTTTTTTTATCATTATCAGCCATAATGTTTATATAAATCTCTTTCCACTCCTTTGTAGTATCAACATGAAAGCAGAGACTCCAGACCCGTCATCTTCATGGAGGTCCCTTATACCCGTGATAAAAGTCAACATTAGCGCTGTGAGTTCTCATTCCCCACACCTATACTAGGATACTATGGCACATGCACGTCAGTATGAAGAATCTTTTTTCGTCAAAAAATATACAATAATATCCATTTGTATGTACATACAAATATAATAGTATTAAGAATTATTATGATACATTCTGGAATTTTGTGGATTTTATACACCCAAACTTAATGTTTATTTTTGTGGTGGTCAACCAGGGTCGGCTTGCGTTTGGGAACCACCACCTCCCCCAGACGCTGTGTATGAACTTTGAAGATGCTTTCCTTACCTATGCCACCAAGCCACCCTCCAGCCACCTTGACCAGTACATGCACATTGTCAAGGGCTCTCTGGAAAACGTCCGTGTCATGCTGGTGCCAAGCCCACGCTACCTGGGCATGCAGAACGATGAGTGAGTGTAATTCAAAATAGAAAACCAACGGAGAAGCAGTGATTCACCATGTATTTGAGTTGGTCACAGAGTTCTTTGCATATAAATTGATATTTGAAGTTTTGCGTGATAATGGCTGTTCAGTCATTCATGTTCATTTTCAAGAGAAGTTGTGTCAAATTAGAGGATTGCGGAAAACTTGTAAAGGAGATTGAAACAGAAACAGATTGATGCCCTTCCATAAACACACACCACTTCCTACTTTGTAAGGAGGGATTTCCAAACATTTTCAATTTTGCAATGCTACATGATGATTTAGACTGGGTGATACGAGTCACTTGAAAACATTATTGTCTTTGTATAATTAATATTTTTGTACGTTTACAATTTAGCACTTGTATTGTTGGGTAGTAACAATTCCATGGTTCCATGCTAGAGCACAGTTTGATGTAAAAGGGGGGCTAAAGGCTGCACCAACCCAATAAAGGGGATGCTGCTAGTCAGACTTCCTCTGCTTCTCTCTGAAGAAAAGTATGTCGATATTTGTACATTTTGGAGGGGTTCCTCCCAAAATACCACTTGTTTAATTTTTCTTCTCTCCACAGACCACCAAGACTGATGGGAGAAGGCTTTGTGGTCATGCAGTCTAACGATGTGGACATTTACTATTACCAGGACGAACCAGGTGAGCCCACTCACTGTGTGAGCACATGGGTAAGCTCACGGCTAAGCCTTGCAGCGAGGCTAAGCTCTCCATAGTCATGCTCTGTTTGCTCTGAAAGAAAATTACTGGAGGGATTATTATTATTATTTGCACTTTGAGTGTCGTGTGTCAGTTATGCTTGCGTTTCGATTGTTGTCGTCGTTGGGTTCGTGTTGACCCATGGTTTATTAAACTTTTTGGGGGAACACAATTATCTTTAATTAAAAAAATAATAATTTCAGTCAGGTGGTGTTTTGGTTTTCTTTAAGCTGTAATGCAGCTTGATCTATATGTACAATCATCATTTTTTGTGGACTGAATTTGCTGATGGCCAGTAGCTGTGTGTTACTGAAGGGCCAGTGTACGTGTCATATGCAAACCTTATTGGTAAGAAACTGTGACTGTTTTCAGGCCTTGTCCCAGAGGAGCAGGAAAATGGGGACACTGATCCGTGTGGTGACGGTACCAAACTGCAGGACCTCCCTCCATGCTGGGGCCTCGACATCGTCTGTGGCAAAGGAACCGACTTCAACTATGGGCCCTGGGCAGATAGACAAAGGTCCGTGTCCTCAAAAGACATTGTAGACACATGTTTTACGTGTGTAAAACTTTTCACTAAATTCTTGCAGTGTTCAATTGTTTGTTGAAGACGTTTATGTACCAAATTCTGAATATGAAATCTCATAATACTGGATTTTGACCCTTCTTGTGTTTTACTAGGGATTGTCTGTGGAAGTTTTTTCTTCCAGCAGACTATCAGACGATGAAGGTAACAGAGGTGGCTGAGCCTGGTAAACCCAGACAAATCTTGGCTTTCGAGCTGCGCATGAACATAATCGCAGACGCCACCATTGACCTACTATTCACCAAAAACAGGGTATTGAATTTACTGCTTTTTCACCATGTTCTTCTATTATAATATAGATAATTAAAAAAAGATGTATGTATATATATACCATCATGTAATATTATTCAATTCAGAAAAAGTTCTATTATTTTCCTGTCACTTTTATTTTATTTATTTATTCAATTCTATTGTCTATATTTAGTCTGTATAGATCATGTTCATCAGATATATATACCATCATGTAATATTATTCCAAGTGTAATATTAACACAGTTACGTACATCAATACGCATAGCTTCATAAGGAAGGCTTCTTTCTCATCGCATAACTACAGTCCTTAAATCTCTTGCATGCAGGAAACCAATGCTGTCCATGTTAATGTCGGCGCGGGATCCTATCTGGAAGTCAACATCCCTATGACTGTTGGAGAGGATGGTAAGTGTGACTGTAGGGTGAGAAGGAAATAAGGCCTCAAATAAAGTTGGTGAGTCCACACACATACTCAGCACTCTAGTCACATACGGCTTGTGCACCTAATTTTACACTAATCACAAGCACCTGTTGTACCGCAACGGAGGACGAACAACCAACCTGCCAACCTACCATAACCCAGGAGAATAATATAACAATGTTGTGTTCGCAATTTTCCAGTTGTTGAGGCATCTCTATGGGCCATAGAGTGAAAGCTTAGCAGAGGTTTTGTTTTGTTACTGAGCAGTTGAGTTTCCCCCTCTGACTTCCCCAGGATACTCTACAGCCATCAAAGGACAGCTCCTCCATGTCGACACCACCAGTAGCATGCAGTACAGGACCCTGCTGGAGGCTGAGATGCTAGCTGTAAGTGGCAGCTGGATAAGCTTAAATTCAGACTCTTAAAATTAATTAAAAAAGAAAATTATACCACAAGTTTTGTTTAACAGGCGACATTCATATATGACCTATTTTAATTATCAATGAAAGGCTATTTTCTTAACATTCTCCCCTCTTTCTCACTCTCTCTCTCTCGCTCTCTCTCTCTCTCTCTCTCTCTCTCTCTCTCTCGTTCTTCTTTATCCTCCAAGTTCCATGTGATAGCCAGTTTCCCACGAGTGTGGAACATGCCTCAGTCATGGCAGTGTGAAATCGAGGTGTACAAAGCCACCTATCACTTCATCTACGCTCAGAAGAACTTCTTCTCAGGTAGCAGAAACCCACAGTATTCTGTACCTTGACTGTGTGAAGCTGGCACAGGGCTTGAGCTGTTTTGGTGATGTTTTGCATGCTGTTTCCTAATTAAGACTGTGAATGTAGACTTGAATATGTAACGTGCATCTATTGATGCCAATTCTTATCTTCTCAGATGAAAAATACTGTACAATGGACAAGCAGTGTAGCAGGTGGAAATCAAATGCATGTAGAGCTAATCGGTGTTGTCTAACATCCTTATCTCAGACCTGATCCAAGACTGGGCCAGCGACAGTGCCCCAGACATCTACTCCTTTGTCCCCTACGCGTGGAAATTTAAGATCCTCTTCCACCAATTTGAGATGATCTGGGCAGCCAACCAACATAACTGGATTGATTGTTCCACCAAACAGCAGGAGAACGGTGAGAGAGAGTTCGTCTAAGTATACGTTGCAGTGTGCTGTGAGCGTACTGTGAATCAATATACGTGTATTTTTTTATTATATTTCCGAGATCGAATATATAAATATAGCAACAACAACAAAAAGAAGTTAACTACAGATATTTAATTCCCAGACTGATGGTAAAAGATCAGGGTTAACGGATGACATCCGAATCCTTTTTCCAAACCACTGCTCTGCATACAATCGATAGTGGGATCCATACTAAGCGGGAGTGTCGTTGCTCTCCCTTTTCAGTGTATCTGGCTGCCTGCGGTGAGACGCTCAACATCGATTTCACGTTGCCTTTCAACGAGTTTGTCCCCACCACCTGCAACACGCGTTTCTGCCTGAGGGTGAGAGTCGCATCGCTCAAGCTGCTCCGTCTAGCATCCATCCCTGCCCTAATCACGTTCCCCCAGCCTTGGCGTCGGTGTTGCTTGGCAACGGCGCCGCGTGCTCCCTCATTTAATTAACCGCGCGCCGGTGATCTGTGTGCGCGCCATCCACGGCTGTCGCGCGAGCCGACGGGTGGCTGCCAACGCATATCTTTCCGTTTTGCCCTCAGGCTGAGGACACAGACTTGCGTCTCTCCCTGCCAGACTGCCACCCCAGCAAGTACCCGCTGCTCACGTTGGCCAAAGACTACCAGAACAGCAAGATGCCCCCCGACATGTGCATGCCTGGGGAGAACCAGGGAGCCCCCCCGCCTAAACCCAACAAGTCCCGCTGGAGGAACATCACCCGCGCAGAGTGAGTTGGGGAAGGGGAGGGGGGAGGGAGGGGGGGGGGGGGTCTTTTTTTGTTGCTGACTGGAAGTTGTTTTAGAGGAGAGTAGGGGCCAAGTTACACTTGTGTTTGCGCTTGTACTGTGTTTTATTCTTTGGGAGTCGTGTGGTGCGGTGAGGGTGGTGGGCTGGTAATCTGAAGGTACCCGGTTCGAATCCAAACTGCGCCGTCATGACGTTGTGCCCTCGGGCAAGGCACTTCACCCTACTTGCCCCAGGGGGAATGTCCCTGCGCTTGCTGTAAGTCGCTCTGGGTAAAAGCATGTGCTAAACGACTAAAGGTTAATGTTTCGTCTCTCGGGTTTCCAGGTCTGGATGGATCGACTGCTGGTTTGTTCCTAACTTCCTGCTCATCATTGATTACACCTGGCATCCCATCTACCCCCAGAAGGCTGATGAACAACTGAAACAGTCAAGTAAGTGCACCATCTCTAACTAGGGGCATGGTATCAGAATCAGAATCTATTTTATTCGCTATGCAGGATATACAAACACAGAATTTACTTTGGCAGGAAAGAGCAAACATAGAACATATATGTAACATAATAATAAATATAATGTAAAATTCAAATTAGATACAAACAAGTTAAAAGTAAAAGTGGGCACTTGCTGTACAGATTGGGGGGAATATAACTATAGTAAGAAATTGTAAAGAATAATGGGTATATATAGTACAGGGGTAGGTGGGGGTATATACACAGTAGTGCAACATCACAGTGGTAAGTCTTTAAGGTGTCGTGTGTAGTATGAACCCAATATACACCAGCTTAAAGCCTACATCAAACCCAAACGTTTCACAAGACATGCAGAGAAAAGACACATTGGCAGGGTACCACAAGGGGTAATGTAATGCCATGTGCAGGTTTTAGTGAAGGGTACCATTAAACTATACATACAGTAAACAATGATTTCCCATGTACTGTATGTATTCAAACACTTCTGTCTGGGTTGATGCCTTCTCTCCCGCTGCAGTATCTGAGATCGAGGAGTCTATGCTGTCGGTTCTTCGCCCCCCCGAGCACGCGTCTACCCCTCACCCGGCCCCGCCTCCCTACACGGCTGCCTCCGCCCCCAACAGCAGAGTTCCCATGGACCCTTCGGAGCTACCTCCAGACCGGCTCCATGTGGAGATGGAAATGTCCCCCGACTCCCAGATCATCCTGTACGGGCCCCTGCTGAGGGCCCTCGTCTCCATCAAGGTACCCACCGCCCTTTTGGTAAAGTGAGAGAGGTCATGGAAGGTACACTGTGTTAAATGTTAAAGAGAAAATAAAAAAGTCTTGTATTATATTGTAAATGTTAAAGAGAATGAAAAGTTTTGGAACACCATAGAGATTACAATGGCTTTCAAAAAATCAAATAAAGTAGGAATAAAGGATGCTAAACCCTTGGGAATGTCTTTCGGCACAGCTGTTGCCATGGCTGCCGGGGGAGATTTTTTTTCCCCAAACTCGTTTCCTCAATCGTTTAAGCTTGACCTATAACTCCTAATCATCCGTCCGTCTCCCATCAATCTTCTCCTCCGCAGGAGAACTACTTTGGGGAGGACGACATGTACACGGACTTTGAGGAGGCCGTGTCCAGCCCTGTCCTGTCCCTCTCCACGTCCTCCGGCCTGGGCTGGTCCCCTCTGGGCATCGAGGACCACGACAGGAGGGAGGCGGCAGCCGTCCACCCCCTGGCCCTGCGCCCGTGGGACATCACCGTCCTCATTAACCTCTACAAAGTGCACGGACGTCTGCCTATGGTAAGGGGCCCCCCTGGGAGAAAATGGTGCTTGATGGATCACTGACTACCTGCACCGGAGTCAACAGGCTCAGACGCTATAAGAAAAGCTCTCGTTACCTCAATTTTAAAGATAACTACCAACATGGCCAGTTTTCAAGTCTAGTTAAAGGAATCTGCCATGCCTGACCATTCCCACGCAGCCACCGACTCGCAGATAAACCTAACCCGGGGTGCGTTGAACGTGTGTGTCTGTGCAGCACTGTGGCAGCGACAGCCCCGAGGGCCCCTCGGGCTTCCTGGAGAGGCTGTGCTTTGAGATGAAGAAGAGCTACAAGGAGACCATGCTGCAGCTGGTGCTCTCCCCGGCCCACATCTTCCTCAGCGACAACTACCAGGTCGGACGTCCACACACGGACGACAGACATCTTCACGTCGTCTCTTTCTGAAACGTTAACAGCCAGTTACACCCGATTCGTGCATTCATTAATTAATTTATTTCAGGGGACAGTGCATATTAATCCACATTTGCATGTAAATATGCCAGAATTAGCCACAAGGCTATTTTTCATCTGTAGTCCCTGGACAGATGTTAAAATGTCACCCTAAACATAGTAAAACATAGTAAAAGTACAGTTGTTATGACAAAGTTACAACGCATCACTCTAAAATCATACAATAGACAGACACTGTCAGCAGACAAACATTGAACACGCACACATAGCAAAGAAAACAGCAACAAGGCAAACAAGTAACAGCAACCAACCAAAAACGATACACATTGATATGATTATATGAATATAATTAATGTGGCTAGGTGGTTTTAGGTAGCAGGTTGTTTTGGAGACACGTACAGGGTTGAAGGAAATGACTAAGCCATTGAAGTGCATGACTAAGCAGGGGTAAAGCTTGGAGCTGTTATTACCAGAGCCCTGATCTGAGCTCTGGTGCCCCAAGTAATCTCTAATCTCATTCCTCATGGCGAATTACACCCGTCTTTAAATCATGCGTTGAGCATTGTTCTTTTCCATAACCATGACGTAAACCAAACCCGATTATTTGGGTGAGCATTGCATCTATTTTTGGCACAAAATAACATTTTGAAATTAGATTAAACCTTTAATCTGCATCCAATAGACTAGTATCAAGAATCTGTCTTGATTCTAGAGTGTCAGGGCGGGAAACAAACATGGCTGACTCTGCCTCCTCCCTCTGGCTTCAGCGGCCCACGGCGGACAGCGTTCTGAGGGACGGCCACCTGAGCCTGTCAGGCCTGCAGATGCGAGCTCACGCCATGTTCTCAGCCCAGGGCCTGCCTCTGGGCAGCGACACCCTGGAGTACGCCTGGCTCATCGACATGCAAGCCGGGGCGCTGACCGGCCGGGTCACCGTACCACAGGTGTGTGTGTGTGTGTGCCTGCGTGTGTATGTGCTTTTGTGCATTGGAGAGGACATGGGTGTGTGTGTATTAATGATCGCAAGATTTGAGACTCTAGGATCAATTGGGTATGACTACAACAGGCCAACATACAACATGAGAGCCCCATAAAAATTCAGCCACAGTAATATGCACAACATGATATTTCATCTAAGAGGACAAGGGTTTTATAATGCAACATGAAAATGCATCCAGTTTAGCCAGGTGTGTAAGAGGCTACCATCATATTTTATCAAGCCTACACACTATAATGGAGAACGTGCCGTGTTCAATTTGGATTATATTACTATGCTGAATGTAATTGTCCATGTTTAACTAGCAAATGGTGAAATATTAAAGAGTATACATACATTATCTAGTTTCTAGTAATTATAGCTTTTTTCTTTTCTTTATTTCTTTCTTTTTTCCCTTTGACAGAATATTGGTTCAGCTTTATTTGGGATGCAATTTGTGGAATGTTCCAAATATATTCACGTTCAGATAGTAAAAAGCCTGTTTAATCAGGTTTACCACTATTAATTATTCATGGCTGCAAACGTGTTCACTGTTCCCTATTATCATTCATTTCTGTATCTTCAAAATACACACAGAAAGATTCCACTTTTACATTTTCCTCCTGCCAGCATGCTTCCCATGATATCATAAATCCACAACAACAGATTAGCTCTTTCCCTACTTAAACACCGTGCCCTCATTTAAGGTAAAAGGTTTTCACCCGTTTTGTAAGATGGGTTTCAATGCAATCTGTATGCATGAGTCTGGAGCCTTTTAAAAAGGCAACAGACTGTTTGTCTTACAAATCATATTAGACATGCATTTAAACCTCATGCATACTAGTTCCCTCTCATTATCTCCACGTGGCACTTAAGGGACAAGCTTGTTGTCCACACCACCCTGCATGATTGCCAACAATGGCTTCTGTGAAATGGAAGATTAATTGGGGACACAGCATTAGGTCTAGGTTAGCGTTGGAACACTGAGACCGTTATTAAGGCTACATTCAAATGAGCTTCACAATCAAAACCCCCCTGCATTCTACCTTTAGACTCCTTCCATTCAGCTCCCTCAAGCACAATTAAATCTCAGTGCAAGGTGTTCGAAACACCACATGTGAATATTAACGAGTGTGCATTTGGAATATTTGTCTTATTTAGATGGGTCACAGGACTACTGCCATGGCTGTGTTTGTGCCAGAAGTTGTGTCGAAGCTGTCTCGGTGTGTGTTTACACCCACGCTGCCATATGTGTTTGTGTGTGTGCGGTTGTGTGTGTGTGTTTTGAGGCTTAAACAGCAAACAGTGTCGGGGAAAGATATACATGTTTATTATTACTGGGAGGCCTGGACTCGGCTCATTGACATGTGTAGTGTCAAGTTAATACGTGTTTAATATCGTAAATATTTAATATGGGATGGTTGCGTGTGCGCCCCTCTGAACTTGTGTTCCTTTCAGCTGGCCAGTGTGATGGAGTGGGGGGAGACCTATGTGTTCCACGTGGTGTCTAGAGAGTTCCAGCTGGAGCAGCCCAAACCCTCGGTCATCTGCCAGCACGGGGTGGACCGCCGGGCATGCGACTCTAAGGTACTAATCCAGACCGGAAGGGCCTGGATAATGGCGAAGCATGAGGGGGTGTGGGGGTGGGATGGAGGGTGGGTGTGTGGGTGGGTGGAGGGGAGGAAGGGAGGAAGGGCGGGTGGGTGGGATAGAGGGTGGGTGGGTGGAGGGGAGGAAGGGAGGATGGGTGGGTGGGTGGGAGGGAGGGTGGGTGGGGGGGGGGGCGAGAATTAATTGCAGACAGTGGTAGTTAAAAAAAAAAGACGTAGTAGTTTGGCTGGCGCTGGTTTGGGGGCCCCAGGGCTCTGGAGTGGACCTGCAGCCATTACCGATGCTGTGTGTGTCCAGTGGAGATCCGCAGGTTCAACAGTCCTCTGTCTGTTCTAGATGGCTTGTTTACCAGGCAACTGCAGGACGTCGGAGGAGCTGAAGTACACCATGACCCGGCTCGCTGTCGATGGAGCGGACCTCTTCATCGTGGAGTACGGCTGCGCAGCCAACATCAAGGTGAAATCTTAAACTTCGAATCCGTCTTTTGAATCCACACGTTGAAAGTGGTGGAAGAAACGATGTTACAAACGTCGTATCAGCCTGATTAATGATTGATTAATACGAGAAAAAAAAAAAGTTTTTATAAAGAAAATAACAACATCTCAGACTTAAAAAACACAAACTGTGATAAAGCAAACTGGTGGCTGAGCTGTAGAAATCCTCACCCTCCTTCTTTGCCCCCCACTTTCCTCCCCAGACGGGCGCAATCCGGCTGGCCAACTGCAACCTGCACAACCAGGCGGTCGGAGAGGGCATCAGTGCGGTCGTTCAGGATGTCCACGTCTACCAGTACATCGAACAGCAGCAGCCCCAGCAGCAGCAGCAGATGGATGGGGCCCGTCTGGGCCCTGGAGGTCAGGGGTCAGGGCCAGGCCAGCCCCCCGTGCTGCGCCGCTCCTACTGGTTGGAGGCGGGCTCGGTCAACTTCGCCCTCATCACGGCCGACGTGGCCCTGGCGGCCGACCACCCTGCCAAGCACGAGGTGCAGAGGAAGTTTCTGGAGCTGCACGACGCCCAGTCGAAGAGGTACGTCCCTCGACAATACTGAGCGGTCCGTCTAGAAGAAGAAGAATAGAAGAATAGAATCTTTATTGTCATTGTCACAGGTACAACAAGATTGAAAGTGCTTCTAGTCAGTGCAACATAGAAAAACCTACTGTTAAAATAACTAGAATAAATATACCTGAGACATTAAAATGTACTAAACTAAATAAGATTAAACATATGCTAAAAGTAAATAAATACTAAATATGCCTAAAGAAGAATAAAATAACATCGTCATACATCCACACCCATTACAAATTGTCAAGCAACGAAAGGATTCAATCATTTCTCTCAGAACGTTATAACTTTATGGTTTAGTCATAAATGGTGCTAGCTGTGACTTGGCTAGGTAATGTGCTCGTACAACATTTGCTGCATATTCTGGTTGAGGTTCTGTTATTTTGACTTCTGATTTGCCCAAAAGCTCTCTGTTGACGAAGTAGGTCATCACAGGTCATTCTTAGGCTTCTTATAACTCTAGGGTTCTGAAATGAATGCGTTTTACTTTTAAGAGACTGCTGCATTGCTGCTACTGCAGTCTCTTTCATCTGGCACAGTTAATGCCAGAGGATTGAGAGCTGAAGTCGTGTCATGACTTCATGAATAAATATTCATTTAGCAGACGCTTTAATCCAAAGCGATTTACAGCAAGTACAGGGACATTCTCCCTGAGGCAAGTAGGGTGAACTGCCTTACCCAAGGACACAACTTCATGTAACTACCGCCGGGAATCAAACTCAGAACCTTCCGATCATGAGCCCAACACCTTAACCGCTGAGCCACTTGACATCCCAATAATAGACTCCACCCTGCGCAAACAACTGGTTAACGACTATCTCTAACATCCCATTCATTCCATTCATCCCATTCCACTCCCTCGACCGCTCTCTTCACCTCAGGCTCTGGTTCCTGTGGCCCGACGACCCGTCCGCTAAGAACAAGCGCAGCAGGAACCGCTGCGGCTGTCTGGGAGGCTGCAGGTTCTTCGGAGGCACCAACGCTGGCCTGGACTTCTTCCGGCTGGAGGAGATAACCCCCTCCTCCAGCTCCGCCTTCTCATCCTCCAGCGCCGAGACTGACATGTGCTACGGCCAATCACTGCTGCAGCCTGGCGAGTGGATCATCACCAAGGAGCTGCCCAAAATCGGGGACGGTACGGAATTGTTGTATTTTGAAGTCTTAAGGTTTGAGTTGATTTTGGTCAAGAAAAATAAGATTTGACTCTTTTGTATTAGTGTATAATTTATATACTTACTATTTATTATACTTATTATTTATAAATAATTATAATTGTATTAATGCATGTTCTGTGTTTTCTGCTCATATTCGAACAACGTAATCTCTTAGGTAAGGGAGGAGGGTTGAAGAAGGAACACTGCTCTCCGGTTCTCCCTGGTCCCCCACCTGAGCTGCCGGAAAGGAGAGGTCAGCACCTGAGCTTGCAAGTGCCTCAGCGCTCCCAGAGCTCGGCCTCCTCCTCGGAGGAAAACAGTTCCTCCAGTGCAGTGCTGCCCCTGCTGGCCGGAGAGAGAGACAGCCCCTCCCCCAGCACGGAGGAACTCATGTTCCCTGTGAACGGCAGGATCACTGCAGAGTGAGTCATGCTTTGGCATTCAGATGCACCTGCTTCAACGCTTTGTTATCCCCACCAGCTTTGACAGTCGTAACACGTGTCGGTTTATATCACCCGCATCGTCCTTTTTAACCGTCAAAAAATGACATTGATACGCACGTACACTGCGTGTTGTACACTTAATCCTTTGCCCTATTTCCATCTCTCAGTACCCTCGGAGAGGTTCCAGAAGGTTCCCCGATATCCCCCAACAGCACCCAGGAACGCTCCTCCCTCCGGTCCCCGCTCCGGTCCCCTCTCAAACGGCAATCCTCCGTCCAGTCTGGAAGGCTGGGCAGCACCAAGAGCCTGTCTGCCGCCGTCTTCGCCGACAAACCGCCCCCGGCGCTCTCCGGCGGCGTCCAGTTCAGCAGCGAGGTCTCTCGCAGCGACGAGAACGTTCTGGACTCGCCACGCCAGCGTCGAAGCTACGGCTCGTTCCCGTTCACGCCGTCGGCAGACTCCAACACCTTCCACCAGTACCGCTCGGCTGACTCCAGCATGTCCGTGGCGGACAGCGAGGCCTACTTCTCCGCTACAGAGGACTTTGAGCCAATCAGCAGTGCCGACGAAGGGCCGGGGACTTACCCGGGTCGGAAGAAGAAGAGGAGGCAGCAGATGCAGCAGCCGCAGCAGCAGCATCCCTATCACATGGAGAACTACAGGTTGGTGGTGTTGCAACACGGTGGAAATGCAGGACTTGTGTGACATCATTTCCCCTTTTATGGGGATATCCCTCAGACGGATAAAACGCTAACTTTGCTCTTTTCAAGCGCAAGTCTAAACACATATTTAAGCAGTTTTCTAACTGCAAAAATGCGATAGTATCACATTTAAATCCCCACCGTTGATATGCCTTCTGGCACATTTGCTCTCAGTGTTTATAAGGTTACTTTACATTTAGTAATTTAGCTGACGTTCTTATCCAGAGCGACTTACAGCAAGTACAGGGACATTTCCCCCCCCAAGGCAAGTAGGGTGAAGTGCCTTGCCCAAGGACACAATGTCATGTTGACACAGCTGGGGTTTGAACCAGGGACCATCTGATTATCAACCCGACAACCTAATCCAGGTGTGGGCAATTCCGGTCTTCGAGGGCCCCTGTCCTGAAAATTTAAGATGTTTCCCTGGTCTAGCACACCTTATTCAAATGAAGAGGTTTTTATCAAGCTCTGTGGAAGCCTGATAATGACCATTCATTAGAATCAGATCTGCTGGAGCAGGGAAACCTTCAGGAAAGCTGCCCTCGAGGAAGGAATCTGCCCACCCCTGCTCTAACTCTAACTCTACACCACACGACTCCCTGACTTACGAGGTTAATTAATCAAATGAATCACTAATGAAAAACAAACCCCCCCCCCCGGTTTGACCTGACACTCCCAGCCGCAGCTCCATCTACCACAGCGTGGAGGGCCCCCTCACCTACGTGCTGAACGGGGAGCTGATCACCGAGCCGCGGCCGCTGCCCATGCCCCCCGTCCTCCCCCCGCTGCCCGCCCAGCCCATCCCCCGACACACCTCGCAGGCGTCCTTCGTCTCAGCCCTGGCCATGGAGGAGGAGGGCTCCGTGGAGGCCGAGAAGACCGCCGAGCCCGGCCTGGTGACCAGGCAGCCGCACGTCATGGCCTGTTACCAGAGCTACATGGCTCACTACCAGGTGGGGCAGCAACAGTCCGTCTTTTATGGATCCTCATCATCGGTTGGTTCACAGTGGTTGATATAATGAAAGCGGTAATACTTTTTGATTGATGAGGTTTGTAAGGAATAGCCCAAAGGCGACAGAATATTGCAATAAGAAACTTGTGGATAAAGTGGTGACATTTTATTTTGTGTGGCGATATTGCAGGTATCTATAGCATTATTTTTACTCTTAATTTGTTGGTGATAATGATATGTTATTTCTGTCCATATTTCGACCCTTTTCAATGGAACCAGATTGGCATCCTGTTACTGAAAACGTCCGTCTTCCCAAAATTAGGTGTCCAATTGGTCCGTCAAGCAGCCGACCAATAAAAGGACGTCCAAGTCCTCCCTGCACCGCCCCCTGGACCTTGACACACCCACCAGCGAGGAGAGCTCCGCCTCTTTTGATCAGCTGTCTGTTCCCAGCTTTAAGGTACGTCCGACAGGCCCAAGATAAGGATGTGACGCACATACAAACATATTCATCGTAGGCAGAACCTTCCAATGTTTCCTTGCTGACCATTTTAAACTTCTTCATTCTTGTTTCACAGGTAGTTAAACAGGGTCTCTCAGCTAGTTCTCTCCTGGACAGAGGAGTTCAACTCATGGGAGAGACAAACTGGTATACATTTATTCCTTTTTCCCCCCTCACTAATCCTCTCAGCAATTTGTAGTTTCCATATGCCAACCTTATGTGATACTGGGTAAATTAAATGAAACCTATGTTCGTATGCTACAGTAAAGTTACTGTAACGCCGCTGAACAGCATGCATTTTCGTGACATCCATCTGTGTGTGTCAGCCCCCCTTACACCCCGCTGGATAAGAAGGCCATGGAGCACGCGGACGACACCACCACGTACGACTGGACCCCAGAGCAGCCTTTGGCCCAGACCAGGACCACTGCTATCGTGGAGGTGAAGGGCGCCATCAACGTGGTTCTCACTCCTCTGGTGGCTGAAGCGCTCGACAGGTTTGTCCTTTCTGAGCATACCAACATCCCCCGTATTGGGGATTTGTGTTGGTAGTCATGTTTGATATTTCTGGGAAAGTTGCCTTGTTCGCAGACGATTATATTATCTTCCAGCTTGTTACGCTGTTTTTTTCTTCCTCAAACTCAACTCCTTGTCCAAAGTAAAAGTTTTATTTCACTCGGTAACATTTCCTTCCGTCTTTGCGCCTCCCCAGGTACATCGAGTCCATGGTCCACTTTGTCAGCATCCGCCACCCTGCCTCCATTTTGGATGACCTGCACGGAAAAGTCCTGAACGAAGCGTACCAGATCAGCAAGTCTACCGTCACTGAGTCTGTGAGTTCACCTCAGCCAGGAACAAATGGATCGTAACCTTAAACAATAAGCAATCATTCTTAACGTGCCTTATCTTGTACTTCATATTTAATATTTTTACCGTATCTTACTGTATTTTTATACTTTAACCTGGTACTCTGAGTGCTATAATATACCCTGCTGCTGTTGTGAACCCTAATTTCCCCACTCACTGTGGCCAAATAAAGGATTATATAATCTAATCTACACATTTGGCAAGGCAAACCTAGCTTCACGTTTTTGTATTTTAAAGTGGACGAGAATCTAGACCGCATGCCGATTGTTCTTTGTTTCTGGTTCTTCCCTCACATGCGCAGAGCACCGCTAAGCAAGAGCACAAGTTGTCCAAGACGGAGGGTCCCACCCCGGGGTTAGGCAACGCTCAACACGGACAAACGGACCTGTCCATCAAGCCACCAGACAACGTGAAGATCAAGGGTCTTCAAGCCAATGTGTCTATCCCCAAGGTGAGCAGAGGAAAAACTAGACAACAATGAACTCTCACCACCGATCGGAAGTTTGCTAGGGTCAAACGGATACCGCTCCAGGTTAATGGAGAGCCTCATCGCCTGTGAATGAGCGTTGGAGGAGTTAGTGCACCGTTGCGAGACCCAGTTGTTTTGGTATTGGGTCAAATTAGCCTTCTTTAAAGTGGGATGAGTACGCACTATTACTGCTGATGGTTCAGCTGAACTGTAGGTAACGCGTTGCTTTTTCGTTCACACATTTGGACTAATTTAACCATGGGTTTGTACCTTCCCTGTGTGTTCAATGTGAACCACAGCTCCTTTAACTTATCCGGTGGAATTTAAGCAAATCTTTCATTTGAAGATGACCAACATTTTCCTTTTTTTCATGGATCGTTAAAGCTGTGACTTGTGTGTCCCCAGGTGAACCTGTGTCTCCTCCAGGCCTCTGTAGAAGAAGGCTCTCCCTCCAGCTCCAGTAAGAATGTCACCCACGTCTCTCTGGTGGCCCTGTGCTTCGACAGGATTGCCACCCAGTTCCGTATGAACAGGTAATTCTGTTTTCCATGCCGGGGGTTGAAGCACACCGCCTATCCTATTCACCACTCATTCCCAGCGCAACATTAGAGGGGTGTATGGAAAGATAGATGAAAGGATAGTGAGAACTAGCTCGCGCACACACACACACACACACTCATACACACACACACACACACACAGACACACACACACACACACACACACACACACACACACACACACTCTTACTCATCCCAAACATTTACCTCAGAGACAATTTTGGACCACCGTGACATCTTGTCTCTTTGCTACACTCCCAAACAAATTAACCTTATTTGTCTTCATTTGGCTCTATCCACTACTTGATAAAGAGAATGACCTACCAGACACGCACGCCCCCAAACATGTCTTCTTCTGTGCGCGTAGGGGCATCGTAGAGGAGAATCCCAACGCCCCGGAGCACGGGCGCCCTTCCGTCATGTTTGAGAAGTACGCCTCGGCCACCAAGATGCAGCCGCAGTCCTCCGGCTCGCTGCGCTCCAACGCGGGGATAGAGAAGGGCAAGGAGATCGCCGCCCGGCTCAACATCCACCGCATCCACAGTCAGCTCCGAGGCTTGGACTCCACTGGTAGGTTTGATTCGGCTTTAGGGTTCGTCCCACAGTGCACCAGTCCTCGTCGTTATGATTGGAAGTTTTGGCAGCTTACAGATGTAAAACACAAACAAAACACAATAAAAACGAAAGGGTTGAATATCCAACCCTTTGGCTGCACCGGTGGTTCAGTGGTAGGATTCTTGCCTACCATGTTCAGAAAGCCTCGGTTTCATTCCCGGTGGGGGTTCGAATCCTGGCCAATGCATTGGATAAATGTGTGCGCCTCTGAAACTTCCCCATTAGGGGACTAATAAGGGATAATTTATTTTCTTTCTCAAAAAAGGGGGTTCAGTTTTGCGTGTATTATTACCAGTTGCTCTGTATATGATATTGTACAACAAAGTATTTCACAAAGAATCCTCCCTCACTAGTGACAGTGTAAATATGTAATTTGACGGTGGGTAGGGCTATAGGCCTATTTCAAACATCCATGCTTTTATTTAATTTGATCCTATTTTATTTATTTGATCCCATATGTTCCAGGGGGTATTGTGTTTTGTGTCTTGTTGTAATGTGTTTATTGATTTATTTGTGTATTATTTTATGTAAAGCACTTTGGGTCAACTGAAGTTGAAAGTGCTATATGGATCAAATGGAATTGAATTGAATGTTGACATTGGTTGTCTACCTCCCGTGTCATCCAGACATAGGCACCTGTGCCATCACGGCCATCCCCTTTGAGAAGTCCAAGGTGCTGTTCAGCCTGGAGGAGATGGAGGAGTTTTCCCTGGTGGATGAGACCGAGGCGCAGGCCTCAGCAGCAGAGCTGGCCCGCACAGCCTCGCTGGAGAAGTGGGGCTGGATCATGTTCGAGTGCGGCATCGAGAACCTCACCGTCAAAGGTACGGTTAAGATCACGTTAGTCCACAGGTGTCAAAAACTCCAGTCCTCTGGGGCCACTGTCCTGATAGTTTTAGATGTTTCCCTGCTCCGGCACACCTCCACAGAGCTTGATAGCGACCTTTCATTAGAATCAGGTGTGCTGTAGCAGAGAAACATCTAAAACCTTCAGGGCCTTGGCCCCAGAGGACTGCAGTTTGACACCCCTGCGTCAGTCTCTTAACTCTTCATCCCTAAAGTCAAATGGCTTTCAAACCCTTCCCGTAAACAGGCTTGCGTTTCGTTAAAAACTCGACCCCCGATGAGGTGGCGTTGGAGGTGGGGTTGGCGATCTGACAATCTAACGAGCCCCCCCCCCCCCCCCCCCCCCCCCCCGTTTGTGGTTGCCTGCAGGCGGCCGCCAATCAGGCGCGGTGCTCTACAGCGCGTTCGGCGTGATGGGCCGCTCGGAGGCGGGCGCTCGCACCGGCACGTCCAAATCGAACGGCTCGTCGGGCTCGCAGACCGGGAGCGGCTACAGTACGGACGCGTCCGATGACAACCTGCAGAACAACGCCGCCAGCCCGTCCTCGGACACCAACGGAAACTCCGACTCGGACGATCAGGTACGCTTTCAGAGCCTCGTTCCGTATAACACGACGCAAAGTTGACGTTTAATGCGGTTTAGCGTAAAAGGATCCATGTTCCTCAGATCTCAGTACGAATTTTGTTGATAACAATGTGTCACGTCACGAATATGGTCGCAAACATTGATATCTGTCGAATGTACGTTATGAAATCCATTTCCAGCTACTATACATTTGAAGCTCCATTGACCAACTTCTAAGAATACACTGTGTAGCACCTTAAGATCCCCCTAAATGTGCCAAGTTTGATGTGTTTCCTTCGCCTCTCCTATAGGATGAAGGAGTGGAGTCTGACGACCTGAAGAAAGACCTCCCCCTCATCCCCCCTCCCCCAGACTCCAGCAGTATGAAACTGACCATCAAAGAGATCTGGTTCAGTTTCGCTGCGCCCACCAACGTCCACTCTCCCTCCCAAGCCATCTCCAGGTACATTCGGAGCAGTTTGTGTTTGACTGTAAATACCAGACAGAAAGGTGCAGGAGGCCAATATGTGAACAAGTTAGTCTGTGGGCAGTCTTTGACCATAAAGACACAAGTGTCAAATTCTAGCCAATGTGAATTTCTGCCATACGAGGTCTAGTGTTTATGGACAAGTGTGTTATTTTCTGCAAGTTTACTTCAGTTCACAAATTTATTTCTTTGAAGTCTGATTAATACTCACCCCAAAAAGTTAAGTGCCAATATACGTAACAGAATGGGCTCTCCAAATGTTATTGAAACATACAGACTGCGCAACGTCTCGGTGTAAGACTTGGTGTCTCCATACAGGATATTACCATGGAAGTCCAGCTCTTGTTGGTGCTCACAGGGATTCTTGTCATGTATAACTGCCCTGTGGTGCTCGGTGTGGTGGCCCTCTGCCCACACGGCCCCCTGCCTGGGGTTTGATGTAGTGTTAGCAGGGTTCCCGGACAGGGCAGCCAGGGTTGGGGTTGCTGTTGAGTTGTTTTGAGTACACTTTCAAGTACCGAGTATTACTAGTCCCTGTTTACCTCCTCCTACTTCTTTTTAAATATATTTTTATATTTTTTATATCTTAACAATTTTATATTTATTATTATGTACATGTTATATTCTATTTTTAAATGCTGCTGCTTGGGGAGTACCCACAAAATTTCGTTGCATCTTGAGTGTAATGACAATAAAGGACTTATCTATCTATCTATTTTAGTGAACACCCTTTTGAAGAAAACCTCCCCCCCCCTTTGTCACTAGGCAACTAAACCTCTTGAGCACTGCCACCCCTGCCATCGGAGCCTGGCTTGTCCCCATCGACCAGCTCAAATCGTCCCTGCGCAAGCTGGACATGGAGGGAACGCTGCGAGTGTGTGCGGTGATGGGCTGCATCATGACAGAAGCCCTGGAGGTCAGTCTGGGTTCGGAGGTCAAAAGTCAGCGGTCATCCACGATTCCCAGGTTTCGATTGATCCCCCCCCCCCCTCCCTTGCGTTTCTCTCCAGAAAAAGAGCATCCACGTTCCCATCCGAAGTAAGTACAACCGGGTGACGAAGCGAGCGCGCTACCTTCACGAGAACCCCTCCTGCATGCTGTGCAACATCCTCTACCGCTACCTGCAGCAGGCCAACTACTCCGTCATAGAAGAGGCCACCATGGTGAGTGTGCTGGCGGCCCGCTCGTTAACGCTATAATGAGGATTTCTAAACTCCTGCCCGCCATCCTCCACGATGCCTGCTTGTCTGATAAGGTTGTCGTTGGGAAGGTGAAGACGTCAGATGATTCCTAATCACAAGTAGCTGATCAAGCAAGTAGGAACTTTGTAATATGGTTGTAGCCAGCAGCACCAAGCTTTCATCTGTTAGACTGAAATGGTATTTCTTTCCCTTCAAATGTTCGGGGCGTCTATCCCTGCCACTCTTCCATGTCGTAGTCTTGCTATCTCCCTCCTTGACATTTTTTCTCTTCTTGGAAACGTATTTGGGCAAAAATATCAACAAAAGTTTCTTCACAGAAACACGGCTGTTTCTTAACTCCAGTGACCCACCCCCCTTTCCTCAGAACGATGGCCTGCCCGCCCTGGTGACCTTAAAGAAAGGTCTGGTGGCCCTGGCCAGGCAGTGGATGAAGTTCATTGTGGTGACCCAAGGCTTCAAGGCCATCGGCCTGATGAGGCCCAACCAGCTGCCCAAGCCCAAGGAGCCCTCGCCCCACCTGCCAGACCTGGGACAGGGCCTGGACAACGGGGCCGCCCTGCAGAGCGACACCAGCGCAGACGGGGCCGAGTTCGAGTTTGATGCGGGTACGTCCCGCTTTGGCGCCGCGAGGACGGCAACTCGCCAAAGCCCGGAGTGTCTTTTAATATAATTGCTGTCGATGCCCCCCCCCCCCACTTATCCCCTCCATCTGCTCACTCCTAAACATTCTGCTCCTTCCCTCCAGCCACCGTAAGCGAACACACCATGCTGCTGGATGGCGCCTGCAGTAAACCGCCGCCCGCCGCTGAGAAATCAGGACCTGTCAGCGGCGTGGAGATAATGAGGAAGCTGTCGAAGTCTCACACGCACAATGAATCCGCGCTCAAAATTAAGGTGCGCGCGTGTTTAATTAGGGGGAAACTTGTCTTATTTCGAAAAGACGGGCGAACCGGTTAAACCGTCGTTGAGTCAAGTGGCTGAGCGGAATCAGGCTAGTAACCAGAAGGTTATCAGGTTCGAATCCCGGTCGTGCCAACATGACATTGTGTCGTTGGGCAAGGCCTGTACTTGCATGTCTCAGTTTCAGTTTTCATGACACTGGATGTCTTTGTCTACCGGTTTCTGCATCTGTGTCTGTGTGTCCAGGGCTCCCACCCCTACCAGTCCCTGAGCTACACCAGCGGGGACACGGCGGCCGACTCCCCCGCCCACGTCAGCCGAGGTCCCCTGCCCGCCAAAGACAGTCCCCGGAAGGAGAGCCTGCTCAGCTACCTGACCGGCAGCTTCCCCAGCCTCCACAACCTGCTGGAGGGCACGCCGCAGAGGAACGAGCCGGCGGCCAACGCCAAGAGCGGCTCCCTCACCCGCACGGGTAACGCGGGATGCTTGAACGCCACGGGGGGGGGGGCGTGCTCGGAATGATGCGCGTTCTGAAATGCGGACAGAACAGGCTTTCGCACCAGCAGGAACGCCTGGTGTTCCCACAACTGAACACTAACAAGACAGACGCGTATATCCCCCCTAAACCGACCGAAGGCTTATACTTTGACTTCAGGCTAAATCCTGGTCGTTAACTTTCTTTTGGTATTCTTTGGTAGCGCTTTCCTGCAAGACAGCCAAATCTACTGTCAGGTTCATTGTAAAGCCGATAGGCCAGGGATCACCAATCCTGATCCTCGAGGTCCGCTGTCCTGACAGTTTTTGATGTTTCCCTGCTCCAGCACACCTGATTCAAACAAAGGGTCATTTTGAGGCTTCTACAGAGCTTGATAACGACCCTTCATTAGAATCAGGTGTGCTGGACGAGGGAAACATCGAAAACTGTCAGGACAGCGGACCTCGAGGACCAGGATTGGTGATCCCTGCAATAGGCGCTTGAAGACCATAGGCCTTATATATATATATAAAATATATTTTAGATTGCTTAGGAACATAAAAATAAATTAAATAGTTATAAAATGTGCCAGTTACTTGAAAGACTGAGCAGTACACCATAAAACATTCATCTAAGTGTGACCGTTTCCTTCAGATCAGTGGTCTTCAACCCTGGTCCTCAGGACCCACTGTCCTGCATGTTTTGGATGTTTCCCCCTTCCCACACACCTGATTCTAATGCATGATCGTTTACCAGGATTCTTCAGAGCTAGATAACGACCCATGCATTAGAATCAGGTGTGTTGGAGCAGGGAAACATCTAAAACATGCAGGACAGTGGGTCCTGAGGACCAGGGTTGAAGACCACTGCTTCAGATTGATCAGACAGAATGATGCATTTACTTGACCTTTTACCGGCTTGATCTCTCTCGCTCACCACTGTAGGAAACAGTCTGGGTACCGACATGCTGACAGAACACCCCCTGCTGTCTGAGCCATCCTCCGTCAGTTTCTACAATTGGATGTCCAACGCCGTAGGCAACCGGGGGGTGGGCGTTACCCAGGAGTCCCCCGTCAACAAGTCCCAGCACAACAGCCTGCAGACAGGTAAAGGCAGGGGCCCGTTCAATATCGCTTCGATGCTGCTCGATTGAAACAAGTGCGTCGTTAAAGGAGACTCGCCGCTAACCGCAAGCAGGCGATTCTTTCTGCGTTGGGTGCTGTCTCACACTTAACTCTCACTCACTTTATATACTACGTTGCTATTTTACACTCTTAGATCCTTATCTTCATATTTGATAGGATTCCTTGGATCTTGTACTCAGTATTTTTATATTTTTAACTATTACTCTGAGTGCTGTACTGTACCCTGTTGCTGTTGCAACGGCAATTTCCCCACTGCGGGACATATAAAGGCTGATCTTACCTTGTATTATATACGGGATGGAACATTCCAGGTTCTTTTGAAGCCACCTTCTCCTCCTGTCACCCCCCCTCAGGAGGCACCTGTAACCTGCCCACCATCCCCTCTGCGTCTGACTTCAACACGGTGTTGTCCAGCGACCAGAACACTCTGGACGGCACCCACTCCCAGCATTCCCAGCACAGCACCAGCCAGGACGACCTGGCCGACGTGGAGGAGGGAAATCAGTGTCCGGCAGCCGTCCAGCTGGCAGACGCGCAGGTACGCTGGAGGGGAGGTTCATCGACCGAGAAGTAACGATCGCTTTTATTATCCCTGCCTTCGATTTGCTCTGCGAAGTGGACCGCTGACCTTTAATTGAACAGACAGGCTTGTTTTTTTCCCCCCCGTGTAGAAATTCCGTCCACGAGTCGAATGGCAAGATAATAGCCCCTTCCATGCCGATTGATTAGGTTCTGGCCTGTTGGAAGAATTTAAACTGGAATGTTTGAATATGTGTTGTAAAAAACCGCCCCCTAAAACAATGGAAGTTTGATTTATTGTTGTCAGTCAGAATTTTTTCCTGCTTTTCTCGTTTGCGTTTATTATGTCTCGTATGATAGTGTTTTTTGAATTTGAATTGTTCTGAGGATGTACTTCCTTTCAATGAGGCGTTGTATAAAGTTGTTTCTGTGTTTCCGTTCATCACCCGAAATCACGCTTTGATACTTTGCGACCTCTCTTCCATCCCACTACCTGTGTATGGGTGCGTCAGTTAAATATGTTCAATATATCTTTGACACGTTGTTGAGGTACGGCTGTGTTTCCTCTCTCTGTTCCTCCTTCTCCTCCCCTACCCGCACCTTCTCTGTGCCCTGCCTCTGTTCTGCTGTAAGGTGGTGTTCAAGCCTCTTCTGAGTCACACGGGGATCCAGGCCCAGGACACCACCCCCCTCAGCTACAAGATGTACTTCGGCGAGCACCTGTCCTTCTCCGGCACGCTGGAGTGTCTCCGGGCCGACATCGTCGACTCAGACACGTCCAAGGAGCGCAAGAACAAGCGCTCGAAAAGGTAGGGCTTACCGGGGAGCGGTTTAGAACCGAAGGGATGAGTTGGTTATGACCCACCCTCTTTCATCAAAGCCCTTTCCCCTAAACACTTAGAACACGTCTCTGCTGTCAGAAGGGAGGTAGACAGGCTACTTGCCCGTCCTGTCATTGCATTTGGTCAGAAATGGTTTGGTCTGTTTGATTTTTCATGTCATTTTTGCCTGAAATGGGCCAGTGAAAATATTCCATTTGTAGATTGTCAATAGAAGTACCGTAAATGGTTAAGTATGAGCAGACAGGAATTGGAAATAATATAGAGTAGAGAAGGAAACTTGCAGTTCCTGCAAAATATGTTTAATGTACAAAGATATGAAGGCTAACCCTATTTCTAGGCTAACTGCTATATACATGCAGTCGTTTCTCATGTTTTCCCCACCTTATCGTGCCTGTGCAGAAAAGGCCTTGTGAACCTGCCTCCGCTGGAGTTCAAACCTGCCCTGCTCATCGAGACCTTCAGCCTGAACGCCGTCGTCATGGAGAAATCCACCAGCGCTCCGCCGGGCTCTGCGGCGGCCGCGCCCCTCTCCTTCCACGACCTCAACCGCCGCCATTACAACACCTTCCACTGCGACTTCACCATGGCGTGCCAGGCCATCAGCCAGCGGGTCGACATGGCTCTGGTGCGCCTCATTCACCAGTTCAGCACCATGATCGACGACATCAAGGCCACGCAGACCGACATCAAGCTCAGCCGCTACACCGCCGGCTCGGCCTCGCCCACTCCCACCTTCAAGGCCCGCCCTTACCGGCACTTCAGGTCGTCCGACTTCAGCCGGAGCTCCAGGGGAAGCCTGAACGGGGCCGGGCGGAGCGGGAACACCCAGAAGAGCAAGAGGGGAATGGGGGCTGGAGAAGGAGGCAGAGGGGTAGGGGGAGGCTTGCCGTCGAACGGCCCCCCTTCGGGGGTTGACACGCTGGGAAGGAGGGAGCCGAGGGGACGGACGTCTCTGGGACGCTCCGAGCGCCGCACATCCAAGGTACGTTTTGAAGGGACGGCACTTACTCGTGCACAGAAGCGATTTCCGGGTGAAAGGTCATTGCTTTTCTGTGGTTCGGTCAACGTTTTCTTTGGCCTCATCGATTCTTTCAGGTCTCCAGGAAGGGCTCCCGGGATGTTGCGGACCACATGGCCATCCAGATGGACGACTCGGACTCCATCACGGTGTCGGAGCAGAGCGAGCCTTCGGCCGAGTGCTGGCAGAATATGTACAAGCTTCTCAATTTCTACTCCCTCATCTCCGACCCCACCGGCATCTTAGAGAAGAGTTCCCCTGAGAACTGCCTCTCAGGTGCGGACACCTCAGGCTTCCAGACCTCCTGTTTCCTCCTCCTTTCCATCTGTCCTGTGTACTGCTTGTCTTGTTGTCAACTCACTGTGGGGTAGGGGAGCTTTGTGGGTCACCGAGCTCTTTCAGTGTCAAATAACGGCAGATTTCATGAAGCAGAATGAGATAAGATAATCCTGTATTTGTCCCACAGTGGGGAAATTGCAGTATATAGGTCTTTTATTTATCTTCGATTGCCAAGAGACAAATGAAGCCGATATGCCTTGCCATGCTCTGAATCACACAATCCTCTGGACGGCCACCCAATCTCGAGATTTCAACTTTGACCCCTGAACGTCTCGTCGCAGCTCCGTGACACTTACTCTTCTTCCCCGACAGACGGCGGACGCAGCCCGTCCGAGCCGCTGTGCCGCGTGATCTACGAAAACGAGCAACAGGATCCCACCACCCCCAACAAGCCGTCCGGGGGCCGCCGGCGCAGCCTGGTGAGCTCGGAGCCGCAGCACGTGACCCTGATCGTGTTCGGGATCGGCATGGTCAACCGCACCCACCTGGAGGCCGACATCGGGGGCCTCACCATGGAGGCGGAGCTGAAGAAGATCCATGGCAGTTTCACTCTCAAGGAGAAAATGAAAGGTGAGTCCGTCCCAGGCCCCCGTTTGATGACTCCAACGAAATAGTTGCAACGTTTGGCTCACGTTTCTCTCTTGGAGGTGATTGGAGGCAGTTTTAAGAAATGAACAAGGAACCATAGCCTTACATGAAGCGAATATGCCTTTTCCTGTTCCGACAATTTGTGGAACTTGAAGTTATCAGCATGTTCCTAAAGGTTATGTTGGAATATTGCATTGCATGGTGTTCACAAATCCACCACTGCAACACCGAATCCTGTTTTTCCAGACATCTTGCACCAGAAGATGACAGAGACGTGTGCATCAGCTCATATTGGAGGCGTTAACATTGTATTACTGGAGGGAATAACGCCTGACATCCAGTAAGTACCAGAAGTAAAGTATCCTCAATGTATAGATTGCTACAACAAGTACAAAATAGTTGTATTTTCCCCATAAATCTTTGCAATCGCTTGAGTTGGTTGCTTTATCCCCCAAAGATTGATAGTGCTACTTATCGTTAACAGCCTTTTCCAAACAAATCGTAAGTTAGCCTGTTCTTTTATCTGAATAATTCAGTTGCTTCCTGGTCCACCAAGTGAAAGCAGTTTGAAGTGTGCCTTAACACCGCAGTTTCATTGAGTGCCGTTGTTCAACCGATTGTTGAAGACATGTTTCTTTGTGACGTCTCACTTCTCGTTTGCTCTCTTGTTTTACTTTCCCCTGCCTTTTCTCTTTCGCCTACTTGCAAAGACTGGAGGATTTCCCTACATCTCCTACCAGCACAGCCAAACAAGAATTTCTGTATGTTATGCTATTACACATTTCAGGGTTTGCACTCTGACACCATTGCAGCACGATACCATATTATTCTTATTAGGAACAGCCAGGTACCGGTGTGCACAATACCACCTGACCTTGTCAGTTGCGTGAGCAAGGAATGACCTTGTGTGGTCTGGTCATTCTGTCGCAACAACAAATCCTCAGTCTGTGTCCTGTTTTGAGCAGCTGTAATTACTAGATTATTCTTAAAGGCCGGATGAACACAATTCCTAGCAATTCTAGTTTGAATTGAAAAGGATTCAAAACGAAATGATCCCACCCCCTCCCTTCAAAGCCCCTCCCCCAAAACGCATAAACATGCGTTACTGCCAGGAGGTAGACATATAGCCTGTCCAGATGCCATCCGATCTTTGGTCGCTATCAGGATGTGAAGTTTATCATAAGCACATAAGTGCTTCTCAACACTCCTGCCCACCCTGCCTTTAATTCATATTTTGAGCCAGCTTTTTACTGTTTACATTTACATGTATTAATTTAGCAGACGCTCTTATCCAGAGCAACTTACCGCAAGTACAGGGACATTCCCCCTGAAATAGGGTGAAGCCATGCCCAAGGACACAATGTAATTTTGCACACCCGGGATTTGAACCGCCAACCTTCTGATTAATAGCCACAATTCCCTAACCGCTCAACCCAAAGACTCCCTGCACTGTTAAACTATCCTTTTCTCACTTTTCTGCTTTCCTCTCTTCACATACTAATAAAATACTGGTAATTAGAACTAGTTTGTCATATCCAATCTCAGAACAGTCTTAGAAAGGACAATTTGGCATTTCTCTAATGAATATTGTGATACTTGCTAAGCCACAACTCCACCAACAGTGCACAAATGTTTGGTTAAAGTCAGTTTATATTGAGATTTTTTCTGTCGCTGCGGGTTGATCTACGTGATGAATCCAAGGTTTTCCCTTCCGCAGCCCTGACAGTTCTCCCTCCGTTTCAGAACCGTGGTTAAATGCAACATTGCTAAGTCGCAGGCCCTCTACAGTGCCCAGCGTGGTCTGAGGACCAACAACGCTGCCGTGTTCAACGTGGGAGCGGTCATGATCAACATTCCCCAGCACCCGGCCACGCTGCACAGCATGATGGTCCGCAGCTCCCACCAGCTCTCCAAACAGATCTCTGACCTCATCCGCCAGCCAGCTAACATGTGAGTGACACTGCAGAATCGAGGATAGATAACTTTTGAGTCACTGCAGAATCAGAGGATAGCTAACTTTTGAGTCACTGCAGATTCGAGGATAGCTTACAGGTGAGTTACTCCAGAATCAGAGGATAGCTAACTTTTGAGTCACTGCAGATTCGAGGATAGCTTACAGGTGAGTTACTGCAGAATCAGAGGATAGCTAACTTTTGAGTCACTGCAGAATCGAGGATAGCTTACATGTGGGTCACTGCAGAATCAGAGGATAGCTAACTTTTGAGTCACTGCAGAATCGAGGATAGCTTACAGCTGAGTCACTGCAGAATCATAGAATAGCTAACCCAGGAATTATTCACCCACAGTCTTGGCACTCCTGCGTCTTGCTATTTCCAAGGGATGAGATTGACTTGGTCTAAAATTTGAGTTCTCAACCTGTAAATTGTTAATTGTTTCAGCATGGGTGTATTCAAGTAAAAAAATCCAATACGCATGCGTATCTTTCTTTTTTTTAGTCCACCACCTAACCGAGAGGACACGCCGACGCCTCAGCCGTCAGACAAAAGCTCCAGCATCAACCAGACGCCAGTGGAGGCCAACGAGTTCCCCCAGCTGCCCGAGGGCCTGGAGAAGAAGCCCATCGTGCTCAAGTTCAGCGCCATGATGGACGGCATCACCATCGGAGCCGCTCTGCTTCCCTCCCTCAAAGCCGAGTACAAAATGGGTCGCATGAAGAGTCACGGCATGACAGGTTGGCCGAAAACGTGTTCTGTATCTTGAAAAACTGCTTTTAATGAGGTTTCAATACCATGCACAATTGCACATTTATCCTCTCAATTATTTATATTTTTTATTGCATCACCCATCCAGGAGCCCAAACCCGATTTACCTTTGAACTGCCCAACCATAAGCTGTGCTTCCAGTCCAAAGTGTCTCCTGTGGATATGTCCACCATGCCCCCATCAGCCAGCCTCAACCTTCCCCCAGTCACCATGTCAGGAGAGTACATCATGGAGGAGCATGAGAGTCACTCGGACCAGGGATGGGCCCCTGATGACTTTCCTGCCAAGCAGGGCAACTACCTCCAGGGCAACTACCTCAGCTGCGAGGCAGAGGTAACACACTGGTCTGGAACATCCACTTTGTGTTCAAGGGGAGTCTTGCTCACACAGTGGCAGTGAGCGCACTTAGCCACTGGCAGGGTTGACCATTGGCAGCCTAAGCAGGCTCAGATATAGATTAGATTAGATTAGATTAGATTCAACTTTAATGTCATTACACAGGTACAAGTACAGGGTAACGAAATACTGTGTACAGGGTAATGAAATACTGTGTACAGGGTAACGAAATACAATATACCAGGCAGGTGTCATGGGAATACTGCTCAGCAAAGGAGAAACTGCACAAACTCCCTTCGTTTGATTTGCTGCTGGAGCTAGCCATTTAGTGTCATAGGTAGCTAATTAGCTAGAATTTGGTCGAATTTGAATGAGAAAAATCTTGCATAGTCAACGCCTGACTAAAGAAGCATGCTCATTAATCTAAGGATAGTCCAATATGGGGAGTTTGCAGACAGATCCGGTCAAATCAAGTGATCCACAGTTGTGAGAGGATATCTTAGCGAGGTGAAGAGCACATGAATAAAATGGCAAGCAGGTAACGCCTTACTTAAACTGAGTGGTCGGGACCTCTAACTCGACTGCCTTATCTGGCATATTCAGGCAGAGTTGTAATTTATTTAGAGAAGTCTTACCAACTGACAAGTAGCAAAGGGTTCATATCTAGTTTTGTAATGTTTGAATTATGAATGATGTTTCCCAAAAATGATTACCTAACTCTGTAGGAATGCTTGTTGGTTTGTCTTTCCTCTACAGATTGGTTCATTTGAGCACAACCTGACCACGGATCTCCTGAACCACTTAGTGTTTCTACAGAAGGTCTTCATGAAAGAGGTTAATGAGGTCATCCAGAAGGTGTCAGGTTGGTAACATTCATTAGCACCTATAAACAGATTTCTGCCCCCATATGGATGAGGATGTAAAGTCTGAGAATTCAGGAGCCAGTGAATTAGGTACCTTAATGAAAAAACTATTAAAGGGTTTAGCTGGTACCATGGAGTTTTCAAGCACCATAATTCAGCCCTACATCATCAGGGCAGGATAATTGAATGTTTTGGAAAAGGAATGTTGTTCCCTACCCAAACATGATTTAGTTCAATTAAGAAACCTGGCACATTGGTGTACTGCCAAGGGAAGAACTATAAGAGCTTTTAGCCAAACAAATTACAAATTTAAGGTTAGTCTCCAACGGACAGTGGTCTACCTAAGGGACGCGAACAATAAAGCAACGCGCACAATAAAGCAGCAACACTAGCTAGTTTCCGCACAGGGATTAACAAGTAATTCTGAACAACAACAACAGATGATATTTCTAAGTGCCTTAATATTTCAAAGTGCCAGCCATTAGATTCATGCTGCAGAGTGATTTTGCGTGTGTACGCAGGTGGAGAGCAGCCCATCCCTCTATGGAACGAGCACGATATCTCAACAGATGCTGATAAGCCCAAGATTCTTCTCTATTCACTCAATCTCAAGTTTAAGGTATTGGGGCCTGTTGTCGCACTGTCTAGTTTCCCAAACACGCTTTTCAATGTATTATCGAGTCAAGCTGTAAGCTTCAAACCAGTTGTATGCAGATTTGTACCTTCATTGCGTGTTTCCTCACCACCTGTAATGCAGTTTACCACAACCTTTACGTAGACACCATTTCATAACACAACGTTCAACGCACAACGTTAGAACAACGTTCTAGCTTCAAACCAGTTGTATGCAGATTTACCACGTTTACCACAACCTTTACGTAGACACCATTTCATAACACAACGTTCAACGCACATTGTTAGCACAACGTTCATAACGGATGCGTTTTGTACAGGGTGTTCAGATGACCGCCACCACTCCTTCCATGAGGGCCGTCCGCTTTGAGACGGGCCTCATAGAGCTGGAACTGTCCAATAGGATCCAGTGCAAAGCTCAGCCCGGTGGCAGCAGCAGCTATCTTAAGCTGTTTGGCAAGTGCCAAGTGGACTTGAATCTGGCTTTGGGACAGATTGTGAAACACCAGGTAGAATAAGTGATCCTACTGTTTTGCAATGGCTTACATCCAAACGTAAAATCTTTTCAGTGTGGTTTTATTGTCGAACCTGCAGTCTTAAGGTTCTTAATGGGTACATTCCCAGGTTAGCCAAGTAGCTGATAGACTTGATATACTTTCTTCCTTTGTGTTTTCCCTCCAGGTATACGAGGAGGCAGGTTCTGACTTCCATCAGGTAGCCTACTTCCGCACTCGTATTGGCCTGCGGAACGCCTTTCAGGAGGAGATCAGCGGCTCCTCAGACAAGGAGGCGGTCCTCATCACACTGAACCGACCAATCGTGTTCGCTCAGCCTGTGGCTTTTGACAGAGGTCAGGATCGATGATTGGAGGAAAAACTATTTCCCCTTTTCCGCACTTTAGTGACATTTATATTCTTGAATTGCCACGTAAAGGCTATATTATGCCCACTTATAATATTTTAATGTTGTTCTTTCAACTAGGATGATCCACAAAAACACATTACTGTCAACACACACACACACACACACTAACTGTCCCGAGGTCTCATTGCAGCTGTGTTGTTCTGGCTGAACTACAAAGCCGCCTATGACAATTGGAACGAGCAGCGTCTGGCCCTCAACAAAGACATCCACATGGCCACCAAGGAGGTGGTGGACAAGCTGCCAGGCATCCAGCAGACCTCCGCCCAAGCCTTCAGCACCCTCTTCCTGCAGCTGACCGTTAACGACCTGGGCATCTGCCTGCCCATCACCAACACCTCACAGGTACCCTACCTCGGACGGCACACCGTCTTATCAGACACTTCAGCCACTATGCTGTCGGTTAATATTAGCTCACTGGTAGTCATGGTGGAGATGGATATTAAGTGCATTGGAACCCTCAGAATTAATGCTATGATAATGAATGAGGAATATTATGAACATGTTTTTGGGTGCATTAAAGCAACGATTAATATTCACATATTATTTATCAGAATTCACATGAATGATTTACGCTGAGGATTTATTTTAACTTGGTAAATGCATAATTACACTTAACCCCAGTTCAAAGGAAAATGAACGGTAAACAATGGTGAGAAAGCAAGCAAGCCCAAGTTCATTCTTAGACCTGTCACTCGCAATACAACTTCAGAAGTGGATCTTAGAATGAAGTGAGGCTGTAATTGTATTCCTTATCTCCATAGAAAGGACATATACCACTTATCGAAGGCATCCGCTGTGAAGCTGGGGCCAGCAGTTCTGTAGGCCAGAAAAAATATGCAAGAAAAGTAACCTACAATCTATTTAATCTCTTGTGAACTCTGTTTGGTGTCGGGGAACAATAACCTGTGACAGCCTGTCATATGAATCATTTGATTATCGAAATCATAGTCAAAGTAATTCTGGCTTAATTCCGGTCATAAAAATGAAAAAATTGAAATTTTGAAATGGTTAGACATTAGTTTACTATTTTGGTTAGTTTTTTAAATAACCAAGTGTTAAGTCAGTTATCGTTAGCATTTTGGTTATTATTCAAAACTTAATTAACATTGTTGTCATGGTGTCATTGCAAATGTGAGTGACATGACAGCAATGCGATATATATATGACAGGCTTCATGTAATTTGAGTTTCCAAGGGGAAAAGGGATGAGTTGATTTGTCAATTGTATGAAATGACAAATTTTCTACTAAATAACATGGTAGCTCTTCATTTTAAGGTACGAACTGCTCTGAAACCTATTATTACCGTTGTAAACGGTAATGATGAATGCAACTATAGATATTGGATGTAAAACAAAGTGATACCTTGAGACAAAGTCCTTCACATGAAGTGCTGCTAACTTGCTTAACCTATTTCCAACAAGACACACTCCGACACACTCTGAAACACTCCAACACACTCTGAAACACTCTGACACACTTTGAAACACTCCAACACACTCTGACACACTGAAACACTCTGGCACACTCTAACACACTCCGACACACTCCAACACACTCCGACACACACTGAAACACTCTGACACACTCTAACCCACTCCGACACACTCTGACACACTCTAACCCACTCTGACACACTCTGACACACTCCAACACACTCCGACACACTCCGACACACTCCGACACACTCCGACACACTCTGACACACTGAAACACTCCGACACATTCTAACATACTCCAACACACTCCGACACACTCCAACACACTCTGAAACACTCCGACACACTCCGACACACTTCCACACTGCTGTCATGCTGTCATGTCAAAGCTGTTTTTCTTGTCCTCACTATGCTCCTTCCAACCCCACCCCCATTTCAACCTCCGTCCCTCAATAGGCAAACCACAGCATTGACTTTGACACAGGCTCCGCCCTCGTGCTGACCATCGAGAGCACGCTCATCACCGCTTGCTCCTCCGAGTCGCTCGTCAGCAAGGGCCATTTCAAGAACTTCTGCATTCGCTTCGCGGAGGGCTTTGAGACGTCCTGGGACGACTGGAAACCCGAGATCCGCGGAGACATGGTCATGAACGCATGTGAGCTGCCAACCGTGTAGTGTCGTTTGTTGGTATTAGATTAGATTAGATTCAACTTTAATGTCATTACAAAGGTACAAGTACAGGGTAACGAAATACAGTTAGCATCCAACCAGAAGTGCAAAACCGTTATTACAACAGAATATAATAGTATACTCAATATACACAATATGAACAGTATAATCAGAATATACAGGGTATGTACAGATTAAAGTGATTTAAGACAAATGTACAGCTGCATTGTACAGCTGTATTATACAAGATGCTACAGTATAAGTATATGGGTTCGGTGTGATAACTCGTTGGATTTGACATCCTTTCGATCTTGAAATCTTCAATCATTCTTCAATCCCACATTAGAGCAATTCACCTACCACATAATTTATAAGTTCTAAGCAACGTTTCCTTATTATTATTTTTTAGGTGTTGTCCCGGATGGTACTTATGAAGTGTGCTCCAGAACCACTGGACAACCTTCTGCAGGCAAGCTTTTAAACACTGTCCCTTCTTGTTTGAGTGTAAACACCACCCAATCAGTGTGGCATTCCAGCGCAATCACGTCTACCTCAATACAGCTTCCTATGTTTCTTTGCCTACTTACTTTTCCCTTTTATCCACCCCTCCCTCCCCTTTTTCTTTACTTTTCTTTGTCTCTCCACAGAGAGCAGCAGCGCTGGGACCTGGACGCTAAACGTACTCTGGAAGATGTGCGGTATCGATGTCCACATGGACCCCAACATTGGCAAACGGCTAAATGCCCTGGGCATGACGCTGACATCCTTGACTGGCGAGGAGGATGTGGATGACATCGCTGACCTCAACTCCATCAACATGGCCGACTTGTCGGATGAAGACGAAGCAGACAGAATGTCACCTACCATGCATATGGTCAGTCTTGCAAATTCCCCCACAGTGGGACTAATAAATGATGATGATTATTATTATTCACCACCGGTTTCTCAAGCTTGATACTGTGTCGCCAACTGAACTGTAAAAGCCTCATTATGCAACTGAACATAATTTAACCGAGAGTGCTCAGCAGCTCTTGCATGTATGAATTCAACCTGAATTCCACCTGGCTTTGGTCCTTCCGTCAAATCCATTGTTTCCAGAGTCCGGAGGGAGATTTCAACCCACGGCTCACGTTAAGGAAGCGCCTGGTAAATCACATCCTAGGCCTGAGCCCTAGACCTAGACCTCAGAGCGTGTCAGGCCCGGCAGACTACCTTAATGTCACATCCACCCTACCTCATCGCAGACGAGACAAGGGCGAGTCCAGGGCCCCCAGACCCCTCTCCTGGGGATGTGTATGTAGCTCCTCCATCCTCTTCCTCCTGCTGGGTACCTAATCACGTTCGGATTCCTTGTCCCCGATGCACAGTGGTGACTAATTGCTGCAGTGGCTCTGATACCCTCTCATGCCAGGTTCAAGTGAGTGCCTGGCGAGGGCTTATTTGAGAGTTTTGTGGAAAGAGCTTTTACTAATGTGGTGTCACTTAGCAATTGATTCTGCTGTTGGTTGTGCCTTGTCATCATATTTGAACATACCAAAGAAAAAAACCTATGTCTATATATAAACAGTGCCTATAAAAAGTACCCCCCAAATGTTTTATGGTGTTACAATATTGAATCGCATAATTAGTTTTGACACTAATCGTCATTAAAAAAACACATTCGACTAAGGTCAAATTGTAAATAAATCTCTAAAAACCTTTAGGAATTGATTATACATTTTTCATCTATTAAATCCCCTGTGATTCATTGTTGTACAACAGTTCAACACACAAAGGTTCAGGGGAAGGAGGGAATACTTTTTATAGGCGTTTTACCCATTTGAAACAAGCGATACCATTGACCCATGATTTTACCCAATACTCCCTTTCAGTGAGAAAAGGATCACTGATTGAGGCTGAAGTCCTTGATGTTGTTCTTCAGTAAGGTGGTGCTGGGGACTTGTGTTCTGCTCTTCAGTGTGTGATATCCTGTGGGGTGATCAGACAGGGTTTGGGTGACTGAACTACAATGGATCCAAATCAATTCCTGATCAGGCATGGTTTGAGGTGTGTGATATGTCATGAGTCATTCCAGGGGTGTACTAACTGGTTGAACCGTGCTGTTCGTCCCACAGGAGCCCTTAGATCCCCGAAGGCAGATGTTGCTAGGCAACCAGGTCGTGGATGCTCGAGGTCGGAAGTTCACCAAGAGGCTGGTGGACATTCGAGAGCTGAACGAGCAAGCCAAAGTGATCGACGACCTCAAGTAGGAGCCCTCCTAAAATACCATGCATGATACCTCCTACTGATTCATATATTATCTTTTCATGTGCAGAATTTCTTTTTTTCTTCCACTGACTTATTATTTATTTTGTATGTAGCTAATAATTATACATAGCCTTAAATATGTCAGTGGAATTGAAATGAATTAACAGGAATTTATTTGACCGCACCCCTATCTGCTTCTCAGGAAACTGGGAGCTAGCGAAGGCACCATCAACCAGGAGATTCAACGCTACCAGCAGCTGGAGTCGGTAGCCGTCAATGACATCCGAAGGGATGTGCGCAAGAAACTGCGTCGCTCCAGCATGAGGGTGAGACGCACGGTCTTCCTCTTCGCCGTTCTCCTGCCGCTGCTCCATGTGGTCGGGCTACAACCATGGGGAGCAGAGCATTCAGCCGCTCCGCCCCCCGCCTCTGGAACTCACTCCCACCCCAAACATTGAATCACTCCCCCACTTCAAATCACAACTGAAAACACACCTGTTTAAAACTGCCTATTCTCTCTGATGCCACTTGCCCTGTCCCATCCCTTAATCTATTGTAATTGTTCTTATTGTGTGCGTTTCTTATTTATTTTTATTCTTATGTATTGATATTGATGTTTGTTGTTGATGTGTTCTTTTATCTCATTTGTGTACGGTGTCCTTGAATGTTGAGGAAAGGCGCCTTCCAAATACAATTTATTATTATTATTATTATTATTATTACAAGGGGTTCGTAACTTGGTTTTTGTTGTCACCAGGCGGCGTCTTTGAAGGACAAGTGGGGTTTGGGTTACAAGCCCAGTTACAACCGCTCCAAGAGCATCTCCACAGCTGCCGGCCGGCCTCCGCTGAAAAGGATGGAACGCCAAAGGTACCGTGCAAAAGTGCCCTAGCTAAACGTAGCGGGCTGTGTACGCTTACCATGCTTTTACAGTTTAAAGGACCGTATCATCTTAGCATCCTAAACATGTCAGTGTAGTTTATAGCTCGTCATTTTACACTGACTGAGGTCAAATGCCATTGAATTACAATAGCTTTTTGATGTTTCCGCTGCGCATGTACTAGTACACGAAGACTCAATTGAGAAATGATCCATTAAATGATTCGCTTTAATAGCCATGTCTTAAAATGATAGTCATCTAGAAATGTCTTCTCCCTCAGTTCCAGAATAGGAGATGTTGATGATTTTCCCGACATCAGAGTGGATGTGGCCTCTCCTGGTCCCCGGGTCACTTTCAACATCCAAGACACGGTAATCCAAAATCCAAGGCTGCAACATCACTTCAGTTCAAAGGAATGCTGTAGACATTCTGACAATGAGAGGAAGTTGTTGTGGTATCTTGGTTGATGTTCACAATAATCAGGCAGGCTTTTATCTGAGCGCCATCTCATATCGGTTCAAAATTCCTTCCAAACTCATTAAGTGCTTCACTAGGCAGTATTAGTCACATATGATGCATTTTGATTAGACATTGTGTCATTTCATCTTCCATGTTTATGTGTCACCATGATGGTCCTTGTCATCTAACTGTTTATTTTGCCAGTATATATTTATGTTTAGGTTAACATTAACTAAAGTTATTCTCCCTACACAACCTCCCTAACTAACTGGATGTGTTATGATGTATTAATGTTTGTGATAACTTTGCTTATAACATCTTTATCATACATAGTAGATTATACATTTTAGGTACTGTTCCTATTGGTGTAACCCCGGTCCTCGAGAGCTACTGTCCTGAAGGCTTTAGATGTTTCCCCGCTGTAGCACACCTGATTCTAATGAATGGGTCACGATGAGGCTTCTACAGAGCTTGATAACGACCCATTCATTCGAATCAGGTGTGCCGGAGCAGGGAAACATCTAAAACCTTCTGGATAGTTACTCTCAAGGACCAGGGTTGCCTACCCCTGCTTTAAGCACAGTTCCACAGATCCACCTCATTTTTCCATTGTGTTGTTATACTTTTATTTTTGGGATGAGTTCCATTGTCTTTATTTTTGTTTAATTGAAGATAAATAATCCGGCCTTGGATCCCACAAACCCACCTGTCAGTCCAGGAGAAGTGTTCAAGGTATTTGTAAAGAGCGGTTACAAATGACCTTCCAAAAATGAGTATCCGATTCCCCGTTCTCTATACCTTTCAATCAACAAAAAACGATTTGTCCAAAAACATGCTAATTCAAAACAGGATGTTGAAAAGTGTCAGAGTAATATGGCCAAGTGTGGTAACGACAATGAACAGACAAAGTACATATTAATTACAGACAATAGGCAAATTATTGTGGTATCTCGCTAATACTCAAATGGTTGCTTCTGGCAACACGAGAATTTGATGCATTCAATCGCACAGAAGATAGTGGCTTGGAGATTAAATCAATTGAAACTGCTAAATGATCAGCAAGATTAACATCCTTTTATGAAATTGCATGGTGCACCAAATCAACCACTTTTCAAACATAAATGTGTCTCTCTATTTGGAACCACTATGCATGGCCAACACTAATACCTGTAAAACCTGAAGCACTTGGATTGATTGATCCTTAGACACTGAATCCAGAGGCAAATTCATGGTACAGATGTCCCCATGACAGTCACCGAATACAAAGTCCATAAAGGACCACTGTGTGTTCAACGACTAGTTAGTTATAACCTGAAATTCATTTCTTTGAATCCTAAAAGTGTCTTGCCATAACAACACAAAAATAACATAGAAATACTGCTGCTTTAAAGCTGTGGGTTCTGTGGGGTCGAATTGAGATTTTCTTTTGTATTTTCTTTTCTTCCTATCTAACATTCCATCATCATGAAATATTTAACCCCCCTATCTTTTTTTATTCATGACATTCTTAATAAGGCATGGGGGGAACTTGGCATGGTGCGTTATACATACCAGCTTTTAGCTGCACATCATGCTGGGTATTGCCTCTCTGCCAGGTTGTGGCCGAATCCTTTGGTGTTTGTGATAACCATGTGGGTTTCCTATGATATTATACATGAATGTATTTGCCTAGAAGTGTTAAGGCATTCCGTATGTCTACAGCCACTGGCAATGGAAGTACAGTATGTTTATTCGTTCCTGTTGAAGTTGCTACTCTTGAGTTACTAACTCAAAAATGAACATATGATATCTATCACACCCTGTCTGGCTACCATGGGGATGCCAAGGTGATGGAGCTCTTGTTGGGGTTACAGGTCAACAGTTGACCTTGGGCGTCCGGAATTATCCGGTTTGGGCTTTTAACCTCACCAGCTTTGGCCTCCTCACTGGAGCCTTTTACTAAACAGGTGTCTTCATCCCAACGTCTCCCTCTTCCATCACTCTGTCGCCGTATGCTGTCTGTTCTCACGCCAACCTGAAATCTCAGAGATACCTCACAATCGAGCAGGTCCAGCATACAACAACTTTCAGCCGATATTACAACTTTAGTGTAAATCATTTTGCACCAGAAAGTGTGTGTTTTGGTCCAGTTAGATGTAAAATAAAAGTGTGTGGAAAGCTGGATCATCATTAAAAAAAAATATATATATATATATACTGTCACAATGAGAAATGTATTTGACAGATTGCTAATTGATGCAGACTTTAGTCACCTGCTCATCAACAATCACACCATTCAAAAGAATGAGCATTTCTGGTCGCCTTAAACTGAACTTAGCGGTGTTGCTCTTGATATGTCAAGTAAGACGAGGCCCGCTGCGTATGACTTCACCTTTTTAAGGTGGCGCCTTGTGTGCAATGTTAAGACCTTCTAACTCTACCCCCCCCCTCCCCCATTCCCCATCCCTGCCCCGCCCCCCCACCCCCCCGTGTCCGAATCTCCCTGTTTGTGTGCCTTTCCGCTGCGAAGTTTCCCGAGGAGACAGAGATGGACTTGTTGTCCGTCACCACTGACGAGCCCCTCCGTCATCCTCATCACACTCACCACCATCGTCATCCCTTCCCATCCGTTAACGAGGGGCAGTACCCAGTGTTCAGTGCCCCCGCCAGCCCTGCCGTCTTCTCACCCGCCATTCCCTTCCAGCACGAGGACATGAGACGTGACGAGCTCTCGTCGTCGTCGTCCGACGACTCGGACAAGGAGGAAGAGTTCGACCGAGAGAAACCGGCCAGCTATTACCGCCGGCCCGTGTGAGTTACATTTAGCATGTTCTTTCATTTAACGTTGTCGTTCTAAGTCCTAGTTTGAGACTTGGACTGGTCTGTATGAATTTGTGTTATAATTATTTTGTCTTGGTTATATGTGTGTGTTTGTGTGTGTATATACCTCTTGTAAATACTCCCCCACCCCCCCAGTTTGGTTGGCGTCCTTAAAATCTAGTGCCATTACCTCACAGGCAAGCGCCACACAGGAAGGCGTCAGGCTTTGCGGCTGTCAGCCAGCTGTTCAGCGAGCGATGGCCTGGGACCCCCGCCAACCGCAGCCTCATGGGTCCCCCCACGGAGAGGAACATCGACTTCGAGTTGGACGTGCGCGTGGAGATTGATAGTGGCAAATGTGTGCTGCACCCCACTACCCAGCAGCCCGAGCACGAAGACATTACCTTTAGAAGGTACAGTATGGAATCCTAATATGTAATACTGAAACGCTAGCCAATCATGCATGTTCGATTTCTTTCTCTCCCAAACCCTCATCCACAAATGCCAAAGTGTGTTTAAGTTGATGGAATTCATTCGTGTGTGAGAAATCCACTGAGAGGTTTGTTTTGTGCCTTAAAGTGTGGTGAAGTTACCTTATCTGTGTTTTTTTTTTTTTTTACGTGTAGCCAATCATGGCAGTGATTTGTCACAAGGCCTGTAGATATTTGTGAATCACAAAGCATCATTGTTTTTGAAACTAGAAACATTGCTAGAAAATAGGTTTTCTAAATTAAACCCAAGTTGTTTATTTCTGTGGATATTGAAACCTTAATTCTACTCCTCTGTAGGAGTTGCGATCGCAGCCTTCGGAGTCTGGAACAAGAGTCTCCACCTAAAAAGAAAAAGTTACAGCCCAACTACAGCTCCACCACTCACCTACTGGCTGGCAAAAAGGTGCCTTCTTCCCTGCAATCCAAGTCCAGTGACCAGGAAACCACTGTCTTCTACATTCCTGGAGTAGATGTTAAGGTGAGTCGGTTACAGACCATTGGTGTTCCGCTGCTCTTGGGTAGCTCGCTGGGATTGTGTGTGGGTCCAATCTATTTGATTCACCAGTCTGTATTTTTTGGCTAATGTTTCATATTCTATATGTTTCATATTCTATAAGCCAATGCTATGTTTTGGGGTTATCACGTTGCTATGCTCAGTGACCGATGCTCTTTTGTAATGCTCTCTCTTGTAAGTCGCTTTGGATAAAAGCGTCTGCTAAATGAATACATGTAAATGTTTCTGGCCTTGTTTCTCTTCGCCATCCAGCTCCACTACAACTCTAAAACACTCAAAACGGAGTCGCCCAACGCCTCGCGAGGATCTTCCCTCCCCCGCACCCTTTCCAAAGAAAACAAGCTGTATGGTATGAAAGATAGCTGCCCTCCCAATGCTGCCCAAAGCAAGACTAACTCTCTCCTACCTCCCCCACCCCCACCTCTACCATCAGGTACTGAGAGATCTCATCATACCTGCATGCCCTTTGACTTGTCGTGATTGCCCACACACTCGAGTGCATATTCACACATCAGCCATGGAAACGATCGTTAGGAAATCAACGTTTTCAACGTTTCCAAAAAAAAGAAGCAAAGAAAATGTGCGTCTCTTAACGATTCTCTCTCCCTGCAGCCAAAGGCAAGAGTAGCGGTGGGGTGAAGACGGCCAAGCTGTACGCTTGGGTAGCTCTCCAGACCCTTCCAGAGGAAATGGTTATCAGTCCCTGTCTGCTGGACTTTCTGGAAAAAGCTCTGGAAACCATTCCCATCACCCCCGTGGATAGGAATTACACAGGTGTTTTTTTGTGTTTTTTTAATTATTTTTTTATTTAATACATGATATTAAGATAGGATAGGACTTTATTGATCCAGGACAGGGGTAAATTCACTATTCCAGCGTCTCTTAGGCAGCTATAGCTCAAAGAGTACGAAAATGTGCATGCAATATAAATGATCAAAATATGCACAATGTAATCAATATAAAAGATCACATCAAAAACCTATTCACTATGGAATAAAATAAATATTCAAATATTGTACTAATAAGTGAGTGTTCCTCAGCTATGAACAACCAGGAAGAAGACATAGGGCAGTTTGAGCCAGTGGATCCACTGGAGGAGTCCACAACCTCCCTGGTGTCGTCCTCCACCTCAGCCTACTCTTCCTTCCCGGTGGATGTAGTGGTCTATGTCAGAGTACAGGTACAACCTGGAACCTTTTCCATTGGCATTTCTACTGTTCAAATTATATTATTGTACTGTAGTATCACTATACAATATGATTAGATTAGATTCAACTTTATTGTCATTACACAGGTACAAGTACAGGGTAACGAAATACAGTTAGCATCCAACCAGAAATGCAAAACAGTTATTACAACAGAAAATAATTGTAATTGCATACTCAGAATATACACAGTATGAACAGTATAATCAGAATATACAGGGTATGTACAGATTAGTGATTTAAGACAAATGTACAGCTGTATTGTACAAGATGCTACAGTATATTAATCTAGTGGGACACTGGGCCTCGCGTTGTGCACGCGCCGCCATCTGTGGTAACATTTGTAGGTTCCGCCATGTAGTTTTGCCCTCCAGTATTTCCCTGTGTCTCCCTCCAGCCCTCTCAGATCCGCTTCAGCTGCCTGCCCATGTCCAGGGTGGAGTGCATGCTCAAGCTGCCCTCTCTAGACCTGGTGTTCTCCTCCAACCGTGGAGAACTGGAGACGACCTCGAGCGCTCACCCTGCAGACGGGCCTCACCCGCCCTCCTCGACACCCCCGGGCCCTCACATCCTCAAACCGCCTCCTGCTAAGGGTAATCCTCTCCATCACGGGCGTAGGATTGACTTTCACATCGGGGGGGGTGGGGGGTGGAGGGGGGACTTTTCTGGCAAAAGCCGATATCTTCTCTTTCACACTTTCAAAATAAAAGATCCAAATGTGCACTTTTTACCCTGCAGTATAGGCTTTTTATGTTATCAGAATATATGTGCTTCTGAATTATATCTTTTGTTCATCCATGACTTCACATACTGGGCTCAAATGCCCACACCATTACTTAACGCATCTGTCTTGTCACCTTTTCTTATTCCGGTCACCTCCCTCCTCCCTTCAGGGGCTTCTCCTCTGCTAGGCAGCCCCCTCGGAAGGAGTCGACACAGCAGCAGCCAATCAGACCTCACCGGCCCCCCTACCAACTCCTCAGGTCTAAGCTTCACCGCCTGCATGTCAGACTTCTCCCTCTACGTCTTCCATCCCTACGGTGCTGGGAAACAGAAGTCTGCTGTCACTGGGCTGCCCCCCGGCCCGGGACCCCTGGGTATGTCAGATGGCTCAATGGTTAAGGCGTTGGCCTCATGATCGGAAGGTTGTGAGATCGAGCCCCGGCTGTGGCTATATGATGTTGTGTCCTTGGGCAAGGCACTTCACCCTACTTGCCTCAGGGAAAATGTCCCTGTACTTACTGTAAGTCGCTTTGGATAAAAGCGTCTGCTAAATGAATGAATGTAAATGTATGTGACCATGCAGGCTACATTCCCCAGCACACTTAACAAGTTTACTACTGTAAGGAATGTGTCACAGCAAATAGCTACTGACTACGTCCACTAGACTCTCACAGCAGAGGGATTCCTTTCAGTAATTCAGTCAGACATTTTACTGCTAATCAATAAGATTAGAATAGATTAAACTTTATTGTCATTACACAGATACAAGTACAGGGTAACAAAATACAGTTAGCATCCAACCAGAAGTGCAAAACAGTTAGTATAAGCAGAATATATCAGTTATAAGTAGAATATACAGAATATGTACACGTTTTTTAACATTCATAACAAGTTCAGCAAACTTCACTATTAAATTATGTTATTATTTATTATTAATTAAACCTTTATTTAGTAATTGTGCATAAACTATGTATATTAATACATTTATTCACGCAAAAAAAAATTCTCCCAGAATTATAATATAATATTTTGTGTTAAATAAATTACAATCTTTTTTTTCCTGGTCCTGGTTCACAATGATGTTTAATCTTACCCTACACTAACAGTGATGGTGTTTCATTTGACCCTATACTAACTGGTCTGTGTTTTGTTTTGCAGGCACAGTTGATGAAGAGCCTTCGTCTGTTACTGGGAGGAAGGACTCCCTGAGCATCAACCTGGAGTTTGTCAAAGTCAGCCTGTCCAGGATGAGACGCACAGGAGGGCCCACCTTCATTGAAAGCTTCATCCCTGGAAAGGGAGGCAAAATGGACACCACCCTCATCAACATCTCTGGTACCGCATAACGCTTTCAAGGATGATTAAGTCAAATCTTCGACTGACATAGCCTAAAACATTGAAAAGTTACAAAAAATGTCTAACTTCTCTCTCTCTCGTTAGCGGTGTGTGACATAGGCTCTGCCTCCTTTAAGTACGACATGAGGCGTTTGAGTGAGATCCTGGCCTTCCCCAGAGCCTGGTACCGCAGGAGCATCGCCCGCCGCCTGTTCTTGGGCGACCAAACCATCAACCTGCCAGGTGACGCGTCGTCTCAAGGTCTATACAAACTCCGTCGCTTGCTCCTTTCAGTCACTGCTTTGAGATGCTTTTATGAGACACAGGATGAGGCCGTGTTCAATCTTGAGACAGAGAGAGGGGGCAATTCACTGATTACCATGGTTACAAGGAAAAGGGCCCGCAATTCTATTTTCTAAGGAAAAATAACCCTAACTAAAGAGGGGTACAAATTATGGGGGATTTTGTGAAGTGTGCTTCTACAGAACAACAACAATGCCATACAGGATGCGGAAAAGAGACATTTTGATGTGACTTCTTTGTGGGAGAAGCCTCACTGGCTATAATAATAATATTAATATACTACAGTATGTGAGATATCAGTAATCTTGTATCAAGCACACTAATCTTTGTCATTGAAAACTGACGTCTTTCCGAAATTATAACTAGCAATTTATTTAGGGTTTATTTGAAACCATTAACTGCACTTAAAAATTTTCCTGAAGCTTTGTATGAAAATGGCTTTTCCCAGCCTCAGGTCCAGCCACCCCAGACTCTATGGAGAACATGGCCCAGCACCTGTCCCCCGAATCAAGCCGCAAAGCCTACTGGAGAACCTGGGATGGCAGCACAGGAGGGCAGCACATACCCCAGTCCCCCAACGTGTTTTCCGACCATGCCACGGGGAACTCTGGGGGTCTGGCCCACCTCAAATCCCCTGCCCCTGGACGCACGCGGAGTGTGTCCGACTCCTCCGCCCCAAGAAGAGGTAGGGCTTCTGTCTCTAGGAAAATTGGATACTAAACATGTGTACATGACATGAAACTTTGTCTTTGTCAATAGAATGAATAGAATCCAGTCTGTCAGCTCTATATGTTGGTTCTCCACTCCACCAGTCCCTTAGCGTCCCCTAGTGTTCCTGAAGAACTGAATGTATAGTAACACTAATGGAACTTAAAAATGAGTCAGGTGGCTGAGTGGTTAGGGCGTCGCGTTAGCAATCGGAAGGTTGTGAGTTCGATTCCCGGGCAAAGGCCATGTGACGCTGTGTCTTTGGGCAAGACACTTCACCCTTCTTGTCTCAGTAGGAGTGTCCCTGTAATTGCTGTAAGTGGCTCTGGATAAGAGCGTCTGCTAAATGTAAATGTGAAATATTCCACATAACAGTACTGTTTCTTTTGGTAGACTCTGTCACTAAGACCTCCACGCCATCATTCAATAAGAATGGCAAGACAGCCGGCCAGCAGGGGACGCCGTGGGAAACACTGGTGGTGTTCGCCATCAACCTGAAACAGCTCAACGTTCAGATGAACATGAGCAACGTCATGGGCAACAACAAGTAAGATTCCTCCCATGTCTCCTTTTTTCCTTCCAGTTTACACCTCATTAACTTTCCTGTATTTGAAGCAACACTACAGTTCTTCAAACGCTAACAATTCATGAACAATGAACTGTATTTGATGGACTTTTTACGTTGACAGAAAATTAAAGTTGCTATTGTTATTCATGAGACTGACCGTTTGTTTTCTGGCGCTCCTTTTCTTTAACCTCCAGCTGGACCACGAGTGGGCTGAAGAGCCAAGGCCGCCTGTCCGTGGGCAGTAACAGAGACAGGGAAATTAGCATGTCGGTGGGCCTCGGCCGCTCCAAACTGGACTCCAAAGGCGGTGTGGTGGGCGGCAACATAGACGTGAACACTCTGGAGATGGTCTGTAAGTACCGAGCAGGGGAACCTTACACAGGTTGGGAAGCGTTGTGAAGTTACCCTTCATATTTCCATCAGGGAAAAGGTTAAAGATTAGATTAGATTCAACTTCAATGTCATTACACACGTACAAGTACAGGGTAACAAAATGCAGTTAGCATCCAACCAGAAGTGCCAAACAGGTAGCAGAAGCGAAATATACAGAGACTATGTACAGGGTATTAAAAGTAATATGGTAGTACTAATGTACAGCTGTATTGTACAATCTTTTTACAATATTTTTACTGTAAGATTTGTCCATCGTTGCTGAGAAACATCGTTTTGGTCCCAGCTCACATTTCAGAGCACCCTAACCAGCAGCCCAGCCACAAGATCCAGATCACCATGGGCTCGACGGAGGCCCGCGTGGACTACATGGGCTCCAGCATCCTAATGGGGGTCTTTAGCAATGCGGACCTGAAGCTTCAAGATGAGTGGAAGGTTAATCTCTGCACAGTGGAGGCCAGCCTATCAGAGAAAAGGTACAGTGGTGACACTGTGGAGGATAGCCAATCAGAGAAAAGGTACAGTTGTACTGTAGAATCCATACAGTTAAGCTTCTTTCTTTTTCCTGTCGCTAACATATTAACCGCAAGTAACGTTTTTCTCAACTTTAATAAAGTACATTTCCGGGCAAATTTGCTTTTGTTTTGCCGTTTCCCATTTTGTGGTCTTTTTCCTTCTCATCTCTAGTGAGATCTTTGTCCATGGAGATCTTCAGTGGGACATTTTCCAGGTGATCATCTCACGTTCTACCACTCCGGACCTCATCAAGATCGGTATGAAACTCCAGGAGTTCTTCACCCAACAGTTTGACACCAGCAAGAGGGCTTTATCCACATGGGGGCCAGTCCCTTACCTGCCACCTAAGGCCCCCATCATCAACTTTGAGAAAGGAGCAGCTGAACTGTGTAAGCATATACATTTTTTGGATTGGTGGCCCATATTTCTTAGCATGTTTTACGTGGATTCAGAAATATAATAATATACACCATGAGTGAGATATTATATTATAAATATACATTTTGTTAATGACAATTTATTACGGACTCTCTTATATTTAAATATCTTTCATGGTCTTTCCTTCCCTTTCAGACATGGATGCAGCACACCACCGCCACTGGCCTGGGGTGTTGAAGGTCATCGCCGGCTGCCACATCTCCCTCTTCCAGATGCCCCTCCCAGAGGACGCTGTGCAGCTCGGTGGCTCCATGAGTCTTCATGGGAACCACATGACCCTGGCCTGCTTTCATGGACCCAACTTCCGCTCCAAGTCCTGGGCCCTGTTCCACTTGGAGGAGCCTAATATTGCCTTCTGGACGGAGGCCCAGAAGATATGGGAGGATGGTAAGACCCTTCACAAGCTCACAGCACTCGAACACAGTCACCATGCAAGCTCCCTTGACTGTTTTGACCACAAAAAATCTCAGTACCACAAAATATCATAGCATTTTATTTTACTCCACTAAAATAAATCATTTGATCTCTTGTTGGGGGGTTGCTTTGTCAAGTGTCATGTCAAGGCAATATCAATAGTGTAAAATGAAATATATATATATTAAGAAATTTAATTTAAAATGTTGTCTTCTATCTATATGTAACCTTTTTATAATTCATATAATTTCATCACATCTTTCGTTTTTTTTGTATCTTTTTCTCATCGTATCAAGGCTCCAATGATGATTCTACCTACATAGTGCAAACACTGGATTTCCATCTGGGTCACAACACCATGGTAACTAAACCGTGCGGTGCACTGGAGAGCCCCATGGCAACCATCACCAAAATCACTCGCCGTCGCCACGAGAACCCTCCGCATGGCGTAGCTACAGTCAAAGAGTGGTTCAACTACGTCACGGCGATGAGAAATGAAGGTGAGGGAAGTTAATACTTTGTGTTGAACGTAGTCAGATAACATTTCAACCTCTTATTCACATTTATTTTTCATTAAAAATGAAAAATTTCCCCACCTCCATCAGAAGCACAGACTGCCTTCTCACCTTCAAAAGAAGGCTTAAAACTCACTTATTTAGAGAATTTAATGGCACTTAGGAATAGTATGGCACTTCACATAATCTAATGTTGTTTAGAACTATTTGTTGGTCCCCATATGGTGACTTGCCAGTGTTGTTGTATCTCTTGCTTTATGTTCACAATCGTTGTGTGATGCATTTATAGTTCTTCCCTTGGCACTTATTGGTTCTCATGATGTATGATTCACGATCTAAAAAACCCACTCTGTTCGGGGTCTATCACGTTGCTATGCTCAATGACTGATGCTCTTTGTAAAAGCTCGCTCTTGTAAGTCGCTTTGGATAAAAGCGTCTGCTAAATGAATAAATGTCACAGTTACAGTTTGGGAGATGGGTCTGCCATTAACCGTGCTGAAAACTAATTCATTTCGATTCATCCTATCCCGGAATCTTTCAGAGCTAAACCTGCTGCGTAACGTGGATGCCAACAACCAGGACAGTGGAGCCGCAGCCAAGAGCTCCAGCCTGCTCAGTAACTTCAGAGGCTCTTCCAGCTACAACCACGAGACGGAGACCATCTTCGCCCTCCCCAGGATGCAGCTGGACTTCAAGTCCATTCACGTTCAGGACCCAGAGGAGCCCTCGCTAACCGGTGAGAATGTGGTTGTGATAACTGGTCGAGTCTGTCTGTTGCAACACAACACACAAATAGACCCAAATCTCATTGTACTAACTAATGAGAGCTATGGCTATTAAAGTCAGTATAATCCTCAGTTATGCACCCCAGCCTGGTGGGCAAAATTGACTAAATGACTTTGAATTGAAAATGTTGCGCTATATCATTTGGATAGAAAACTTGATGTGAAATCACTTGCGACTCGTAAGTATAAAATACTAAACAGCCTATCATACGTTTGTTTAACCATTGTTTTTTTCTTGTTTTTTGAAGATTCCAACAGTAAACCCAAGGTGGAGTGCAGTGTGGTAACAGAGTTCACGGACCACATCTGTGTCACCATGGATGCTGAGCTCATCATGTTCCTCCATGACTTAGTATCTGCCTACCTTAAAGAGAAAGAGAAAGGTGAAGACACAGACTAATACAGCCTCTCTTTGTTATTCGTAGCTGAGCTGGCATGAAAGGAAAGGAAAAAACATATAGGAATTTATGAATATTCAAATATTATACCTGGCTAGTGAAACTAGCACAAATAAAAAGTGATTGTGAAGATGATAGCTCTGTACTTAACCCCAGATTTATCTAAAACATAATATATATGATTGGCTGTGCATAGTCAATGCTGTTACTTTGCAGCTTCAAGAACATTGTTTGTTTATTGTCAGCATGACATGATGATCATACGATGAAAAACAAAAAATCTTATCAGAAATGTAACCCATTTTAACCATTTCAAATGAGCATTCAGGTTTTTATGTACCAAAATAACCGTAATGAGTTCACACTACATTCTCTTTCACCTGCAGCACTTTTTGCCCCCCGCATCTTTGTGGCTCGGCCGGGACAGAAGAGCCCCACAGCCCTCCATGATGAGAATTCAACTGACAAGGACAAGGAAGATGGCATCAACTACACAACGGTGGACTGGAGAGAGTTCATGTGCAACACATGGCATCTAGAGCCAACCCTCAGGTCAGAACCTTAACTGAGAGATCCTACTGCAGAAGAAGACTCATTATAATTTAATCAATGCCAAGTTCTTCTTAACATACAGTCTATTTTGGTGCATTGGTATTGACATGGGTACGAAGCCATATCCCAGAATTTACTAAAGGTAAAAGCTTAAGTTAAAACATTCCATTAAATGCATAAAAAAGAAAAACTATATTTATTTCTGGCCAATGTTCCAGCATCTTGCTAGTGTTGCTTATGTTTTAATCATGATGCTAATTGTAATGGTCACAAACCTAATCTTAAGAAAGGTCCTGTTTCAACCCAAATCCTCTTTGGAGTTCCATTCCAGTTTAGCTCTCTATGATGTACAAAATGTTGTTGTTTGATTGAAAATGCAATAGAAGTATCCTTGCCACATAAATAGACCACATTAAGCACTTAAGAGATCTGCACTGGAAATATAGACCATTTTTATAGGACGTAATAGTACACTCAAAAAACAGCAGGAGATTAATATACAAATAGATTTTCTGAAATGTCCGATGTTGATGCTTTTCTTCAGGCTAATCTCCTGGACAGGAAGGAAGATTGACCCTGTTGGTGTGGATTACATCTTACAAAAACTGGGCTTCCACCATGCAAGGACTACAATTCCAAAATGGTTGCAGAGGGGTGTGATGGACCCCTTGGACAAGGTCCTGTCTGTCCTTATCAAGAAGCTTGGCACGGCCCTGCAGGATGAGAAGGAAAAGAAAGGAAGAGACAAAGAGGAACATTAAATCTGAGCATACAAGTGTTTTATGAATGACCCCTTTAACACTTAATAACACCTGGAACCATGGCATAAATTCTACACATTGTACATTACCCGTCAATGCCGGTTGCAAAGCCAAGATGAGTATCGATGTTTATTGTGGTGCATGCCACTATGGGTTTTGACTGAAACATTTTGCACCCTTGTTGCTTTGTGTATTTTAAAGAAAATGGCAAAACAAGTTTCCTATGGCTGCTCTAAGTGATAACCCTCTGCCGAAACCAATTTAGTTTTTTCTCATACATGCTGTACATGTAATCGGAACAAAGTAGCTGAAGTTGTGAAATTACCTGTACAATGAATAGAGAAATTATCAATTTGCCGTGCAGAATTTTGCCACTTTGTGTAATATTTTAGATGCATTTTAGAGGGATGTAATAGAAAAAGGATTTGCATTGAACATTTTGTGTGTCGGCTACTGAATTGTAAAGATGCAATACCTTTTTATTTTATTTATTTATTGGTTTAATCTTTAACCTGTTACCTGGGTGTTTCAGTATTGTATTTTTAATATGTGCAATAGACCAGTGTATATAAAATAACTGTGAATTTATTCAATGTGATTTTCTTAACCTAATAAAATCATTGCCATCCAATTTTACATCTTATTGTGACTTGTGTCTGGTTATTTATTCATAGTTTTATGTCAGGTGGCTTAGCAGTTAAGTCTTTGGCCTCGTGACCGTAAGGTTGCGAGTTCGATTCCCGGCTGTGGCTACATGACATTGTGTCCTAGGGCAAATCACTTCACCCTATTTGCCTCAGGGGGGATGTTCCAGTACTTGTAAATTGCTCTGGATAAGCGCGTCTGCTAAATGAATAAGTGTAAAATTAGCTATAATTGTACTATACTGCAAGGCACACAACACTATTCAGATTTAAATCACATACTGCACGAGGTAGAGTCGTAGACTAGCAGGTTAATGCAGATTAATAATGACTTGTTAACTTTGCTAACTGGCTTCTCTGTTCGACCCATCGTCCCCAACTGTATATATTTTTTTTGCAGAGATCACATCGCGCCTCTTTCAAGTTGGCAGTTTCCTTCAAATAACCTTTATATTTATCACCCTCTCTCATCAATTGTCGTTAAACAGACATTTGCCCACTTCACTTCCTCCAGTAGCCTTCTAGTTTTTGATCTGCGGAATGCCGATGACACCCGCAACAAATAATGCCCCCACGGTACGCTGGTCCGCAGGGTACTGGCGCTTAAAAGTACACGAAACAGGAAAATTCACTCGCTCAGTACCTTACGGAATTGAATACCCCCCCCCCCCCCCCCCCCCCCCCTTCAAGACATTCAAGACATTCCCTACAATTTAAGACTTTTTAAGGCCTTAAAAACCTACATTTGTATTTGACATGGTATTTGACATTTGGCATTTGTATAAGGATCCGCGGGGACCCTGATTCATGGCTCGTGCATCATGTTCATGTGTAGCCTTTTGCTTTGTAACAGCGCAAGGCAGTTTTATGCCTTGTTGTATAAATGTGTTAAAGAGATTAATTTAGTAAGTGATGATAATATATACTTTGGGTTGAATTAAGTGCTATCTGTTACTATCTGTTAACTTAATATGTTAAGCTAAATGCCTTTAACAAGTTTTAGCATATGCCATTCCTACGGTAAAATTCTTCAAACTATGCGGAAGTCGGCAACTTTTAGGGACAAAAAAAAAGAAAAAAAAAAGAACGTTCACTTATTTCCATGGAAGAGAACACTGATAACATAGTGTGACGTCATAAGGTCAATCGATGCTGGCTGCTGGTTTAAAATATATTTAGAGGTGATTGTTTCACTGATGTTCAGTTGTCTATTATACTGATGGTGTATACCACAACAGAGGAGTAATCCACATTTCAAGAGACTGATAACATGATTTTGTTTGACAGAGGAAAAGTGCTGTGAGTATGAGTATCATAGGTCAAGATTAGAACAAAAAAAATGGGAGATTGGGTTACAAAAAAGGATCACAGAAATGAGAAAAGTAGTTACACATAAGGAAAAGAGTTAAAATAATGTGACTGAGGTTAAAAATGATAAGATTGTGTTTGTGATTTAATATACTCCATAGTGTTTTTAGAAGTATTGATGTTTGTCTTAAGTAGACAGTCGGCTGTCTCCAGATCAACTTTCATTCTAACACTTATTTTGTTGTTGTTGCCTCCTGCAATTGCTCCCATTCACTACACAGTAAAGGAGAATGAGTGTCACAACTCCAATAGAGGCATGGACGGAGGGCTTTTGTGAGCAGACCCTGGAGGACAGGAAATGGATGGCAAAGAGGTTATCCAGCGTGAGACTGGACCTCTTGACCAAGCTGGAGAGCCAGACAGCCGATCTCCAAACAAAGTGGAGAATTTCCAACAAGGCTCTGAGAAACAATGTACTTACTTATTAACACTGGCTTTCACCTTAAGACATTTTTGGTGTTACTTTCTTTGAAGTGTCTATTACCATTTTTAACTTCTTGTTTATCTTCTGTTTTAAGATTGATGGAATGCTCCAAGCGGACATTCCAGACAGAAAAGGGATCCTTGATATCCTGAGAGAGTTTGACCGAGTCTGGGATGAGAACATCTGGAAAGGTGAGCAGAAAAAAAACAGATACCAGAAGCTAAGGATGAAGCAGGAGATGTTTCGGCAGAGTGTGGCAGAGCGGCAGAACATCGAGGCACAAGAGGAGAGACGAGAGAGAGTGAACCTTCAGAGACAGAGGCAGAAGGAGGACAAGGTACGAGAAGAAGAACTGAAAAAGAGAGAGCAGGAACAGTTGGATAAGGAAAGAAGGCTGATGGAGGAAGAAAAAAGGATTGCCGAACTGAGAGAGAAACTGGCACTTGCTTGGGAGAGATTGATAGACAGTAAACGAGAAGAATGTAACAGGAAGATTAATATGGTTAACAGAATAGTGATGAAGACAAGAGCACAGGTGGAGGAGGCAAAAAAGAGGGAACATGATCTCCAAAGAAAGGCAAAACAGGTGGCTGACAAGCAAACGGAATGTAAGCACACAGTCAATCAAGTCAACCGAAAAGTATTGCAGTTGAGAGCACAAAGGGAGAAATTGAAAAGTGAGAACTTTCTGAAGGATTCAGAGGCCAGGCAGAAAGAGAAAAGGCTGCTAAAAGAGGCAAAGGCCAAGCAGAGGGAGGAGAGGCTGGTAAAAGAGGCAGAGGCCAAGAAGAAGGAGGTGGAGATCGTGCTAAAAGAGGCAGAGGGCAAGCAGAAAGAGGAGAAGATCCTGCTAAAAGAGGCAGAGGCCAAGCAGAGGGAGGAGAGGCTAGCAAAAGAGGCAGAGGCCAAGAAGGAAGAGGAGGAGATCCTGCTAAAAGAGGCAGAGGCCAAGCAGAGGGAGGAGAGGCTAGCAAAAGAGGCAGAGGCCAAGAAGGAAGAGGAGGAGATAGTGCTAAAAGAGGCAGAGGCCAAGCAGAGGGAGGAGAGGCTAGCAAAAGAGGCAGAGGCCAGGAAGGAAGAGGAGATGATCGTGCTAAAAGAGGCAGAGGCCAAGCAGAGGGAGGAGAGGCTAGCAAAAGAGGCAGAGGCCAAGAAGGAAGAGGAGGAGATCCTGCTAAAAGAGGCAGAGGCCAAGCAGAGGGAGGAGAGGCTAGCAAAAGAGGCAGAGGCCAAGAAGGAAGAGGAGGAGATAGTGCTAAAAGAGGCAGAGGCCAAGCAGAGGGAGGAGAGGCTAGCAAAAGAGGCAGAGGCCAGGAAGGAAGAGGAGATGATCGTGCTAAAAGAGGCAGAGGCCAAGCAGAGGGAGGGGAGGCTAGCAAAAGAGGCAGAGGCCAAGAAGGAAGAGGAGGAGATCGTGCTAAAAGAGGCAGAGGCCAAGCAGAGGGAGGAGAGGCTAGCAAAAGAGGCAAGATACAAGCAGAAGGAGGAGGAGAGGCTGCTAAAAGAGGCAGAGGCCAAGCAGAGGGAGGAGGAGGAGAAGCTGCTAAAAGAGGTAGAGGCCATGCTGAGGGAGGAGGAGGAGAAGCTGCTGAAAGAGGTAGAGGCCAATCAGAGGGAGGAGGAGGATAAGCTGCTGAAAGAGGTAGAGGCCAAGCAGGGGGAGGAGGAGGAGAACCTGCTAAAAGAGGTAGAGGCCAATCAGGAGGAGGAGGAGGAGAAGCTGCTGAAAGAGGTAGAGGCCATGCAGCGGGAGGAGGAGGAGAAGCTGCTGAAAGAGGTAGAGGCCAATCAGGAGGAGGAGGAGGAGAAGCTGCTGAAAGAAGTAGAGGCCAAGGCAAAGCAGAGAGAGCACAAGGAAAAATTGCTGAGACAGGCCAAGCAGAAGGAGGAAGAACAGCGACTGGCAAAGAGGCTTGAAGATGCTTTTGCTGAAGATGCAGAGCTAAACTTACTAAACATTGTGGAGGAAATGGACAGGGAATTGGAAAGACTGCAGAACCCCAAGGAGAAAGGGGAAAGAATGTTACAGCAGGAAGAAAGCAGAAAGAAAAAGGAAGAGGAAGAAAGAAAAGACAGAGAAAGAAGAGAGTGCAAGGAAGCCTTAAAAAATCTAAACAAGGCTAAGCTCCAACAATTACTTGAAAGGGAGTGTGAAGGATTTAAAATCATACTGATAATGTGGCCACACTAGTACAGTACTGACAAAACTGCTATCTTGACAACTGTATATCATTTACAATTTGTTTAACCTCTTAATGTATCATGAATTACTAACACTAAATAAAGCACCATAGTGCCAGTCTTCACTAACACTATTGCAGGCCTGAGTTGCTGAAGTCGAAGGTCATAACTACCAGAGTGTATTATTCCATGCAACTCTGTACCATGAGAAAGGTCAGAGGTTAGCCAGGATTGAATTATCCCATGCAAACCTGTACGTGAAGTAAGGAACAGCAACCAGGTTCTATTGACACTAATATTGCTTTATACACTATTATGTCTAAAGTTCTATTAACACTATTCTTGCCTAAAACACTTTTATTTCTAATGAAAATGTTAAGGGATTCTTTTGTGTTCACTTTGTTACAGCATGTGATTTGAGGCCAGAGAAGGGAGGTTTGGGACAATGGAGCATTCAGCTAAAGTATCAACCTTCAGAGATAAGTTAGTACATAGCTGCAGGGAGAAGCCATAGAGGGGAGACTCAACAATCTATTAATTCAGACATTGGTGTAGTATTTATACTTTAGTATGATCTAGTTATTGTCCTTTGCTGAGAGAGATCTTTAACCACATACTGATGGCCTTCTCTCCTTTATTAGCCTTTCAATAGGGGCTTTCACCCAAGATCCTTCTAACTAGAATTGGGCGCATGTTGAATCAATCATACATTTCCTGCACAATGTAACACTTCGGTCAGCACATCTCTCCTAGGACAACCAAATGGACATTCTGAACTTTGCACTGCCCAACTCTGTATCCAGAACCAACACCTGGCCAACCCTGTATCCAGAACCAACACCTGCCCAACCCTGTATCCAGAACCAACACCTGTCCAACCCTGTATCCTGACCCTCACCCACCCAAACCCCTGACCTGCCCTCCCGGGGAAAGACCCTCTTTCCCTGTGGGCACCACAGCACCAGCCTTGAACCCTGCCCCCACCCTCTCTAACTCAAGAGACCCTCTCCTCCCTTAACTACAATCTGACAATTCATATTTCTGTTACCATCCATCATCCTGGAACAGGATGTCCCATGACCCCCTAAAAGACTCTGGACCTTTCATTGGACATTTTCACGTTTACTCCCCTGCGTCTTGACCAATCACCCAACAAACACCTCCTTGCCAGGAGAGATACAAAAGTAAGCTCTCAAGGACAGAGAGCCAGAATTGAGACTGGACAGGACCCCTGTTGGTTTGTTGTCTGCCTTTATTCTCCTTCGAAGACTTGCTTAGATTGTTCATAGTGTCTGTACATTGTGAATGCATCATTATCTGCTTCATTAAACATATTGATATTTTGACAACTTGATATTTGGTTCTTAACGTCTATTTACTCCTGCATCCCAGTTTTTAATACGCAACAATTTGGTGACCCCGACGTGATCTGGGAAGGAGATCTCTGGACGTGAGAACCCTAGAAGGGGGACCACCCCTGCTACAGCCCAGCGGGAACAGGCCAGGCGGTGATTCGTTGACACTCATTCGTGCACATCAAAAAAGGTAAGCAGAGCCAGTTAAATTCAAAATCTGCATAGCTTAGGACATTTTAGCTTTAGGAGTGAGTGTTGATGAATTGCTGAAGGTCCGTGACTAAAGGCTGTTTAGAACTAAATTGACCACTGTCCCTGCCAATTACATTTGAAGCTAAATTTTTGATGCAATCACATTTGTTGAAGACTTGTTTGCATAATAGATAGTTTGCCATTAAGACGGGGGATTTGTTTAAATTCCTGGCTGTTCTCTTGGAGCTAATAACACGGCCGGCGTGCTGTTGTTTAGTAAGAGTAGAATAGATAGTTTGCCATTAAGACGGGGGATTTGTTTAAATTCCTGGCTGTTCTCTTGGAGCTAATAACACGGCCGGCGTGCTGTTGTTTAGTAAGAGTAGAATAGTTAGTTTGCCATTAAGACGGGGGATTTGTTTAAATTTCTGGCTGTTCTTTTGGAGCTAAAGACTCGGCCGGCGTGCCTAGAAGTCTAGTCTAGGTTTAGTGATCACATTGTCTTGGGTTAGAGTCCCATAGAGTATTGACGGAGCCGGCGAGCTTGGCAGTCTGAAAAAAAACCCTACTGAGTATAGAGGGTCCCGGGTTAAGAATTCTATTGGAAGCTGAGCTCATAGTTTGTACATAAGACGTGTTGGATATTGATGGATTAATAGTTGACTTTTGAAGCTGGATTATTTTGCGTTCATCCGGTTTTGGCTGCAGTGTATAATAAATGTTGGTTTGCCCTTTCTGAACTCTCTTTCACTCTCTAATCTTTCACTCTCTCTCTCTCTCTCTCTCTCTCTCTCTCTCATTTTTCTCTCTCTCTCTCTCTTTCTCTCTCTCTCTCTCTCGAGCTCACACACACCCACACACACACTACAACTACCATTTTTCTCCCTTTTTCCCTCTCACTCACTCTCTCTCTCACTTCCACTGTCTCTCCTTCACTCTCTTTCTCTCTCTCTCTATCTCTCTCTCTCCTCTCACACACACACACACACAAACATACATTCATACCTCTGCCCCTCCCTTTGAGGTCACCACACAGCTCTCACCTCTCAGGAGCTGGCGAGGTCAGGCTGTGTGACGCATATTTGTGAAACGGGTTGATTGTTTCTGATACATTGAAGCAGTTTGTTTGTTTCAAAAGGCACATTGCGTGCTGGTTGATTCTGAAACATATTTTGCAGTGTTGTGTGGAACCAACGCCAGTTGGCCTTTTCTGACTCACCAACACACACACACACCCCAACACACACTTACCACACACACACCCCACACACACACACCCACACCCACACACCCCAGCATACACACACACACACACACACACATACACACCTACCCACACACCCCACCACACACATACCCACGCACCCCAACACACACGCACACACACACACACACAGACACACACCCACACACACACACACCCCAACACACACTTACCACACACACACCCCACACACACACACACCCACACACACCTACACACACACCCCACACACCCACACACACACACACACACACACACACCCACCCATACACCCCAGCACACACTTACCTCACACACACCAACACGCCCACACGCACACACAATTTCTTTATCCTTGTGGTGAAGGAACAGACACAAACACACACACACACACGCACTTAGGTTAGTTGAAAGATTTATAGGTCTAGGAGAAACTCTTTGTAGAGACGTAAATTAGGCTCACTGCTCACAGAGTTGGTATCTTATCATAGTCACAATAGAACTGATGCACTGAGGTGTTTTGCGTTTTACCAATTGTTTCACGTTTATTTGACTTTTCTCTTTATCGTCGGACAAATAAACAAGAATAAAAAAGGTGTCTGATCTGTGTTTCTAACCACAGTAGACTCATTCAAAACTTAAGGTTAGGCAACAAGCCAGATACACTGACCCCAACATAAGATACACAGCATCACACTAAACACAACAATCTAACAATTTGAGAAGTCTTAAAAAGGTAAAAATCAATTAAAAATGGCCGACAAACTAGCCGTCTTTAAAGCTCTAAGCGGGGAAGCATGGAAGAAAATGGCCTCCATCACCCCTGCAAAAGATGTGGGCGAAAAGCAAAAAGCATTTGAAGAAATATACCAGGATTGGATGATCAGAGTCGAAATGGATGACAAAACAAGACAAACGCTAGAAGGCAGGAAAAGACTTGCTGAATTCGAAAAACAAGAACTAAATCTAAAGAAAGCAGCTTGGGAAAAAGCAGGAAAACACAGGTTGGGAGGAAGCAAGCGTGCTTACGACAAAGCCTAGGAAAGAATGACACGTGCCACAGAACTCTTGATGTTGATGGCTTCGGACGACAAACAACCAATAACAGACACAGCGGCCATAAAACCGGAAGACAATGATGCAGGAAAGGAAAAACTGTATTCAAACCTGAAGCAATCAGAGACTCCCACTGCCCCACCTCCCTACGTACCACTGAACCCATTCATTTGTAATGCGCAACTACCCGACATGATGAAATGTATGACTCCCATCGACATGGCGCCACTCACACCCCCAAATCCATTCACTAATAACATTCCAACCCCCACGCCACCCCAAACACCCCCAAATTCATTCAATAATCACATTCAAACCCCCACGCCACCCCAAACACCCCCAAATTCATTCAATAATCACATTCAAACCCCCACGCCACCCCAAGCACCCCCAAATTCATTCAATAATCACATTCAAACCCCCACGCCACCCCAAGCACCCCCAAATTCATTCACTAGTCACATTCAAACCCCCACGCCACCCCAAACACCCCCATATTCATTCACTAATCACATTCAAACCCCCATGCCACCCCAATTACCCCCAAATCCATTCACGAATCACATTCAAACCCCCACACCACCCCAAACACCCCCATATTCATACACCAATAACATTCAGACACCCACGCCAACCCAAGTACACCTAAACTCATACACCAATAACATTCAGACACCCACGCCAACCCAAGTACCCCCAAATTCATACACTAATAACATTCAACCACCCAGGCCGCCCCAAGGACCCCCAAATCCAACCACCAGCAACTTTCAGGCACCAGTGTTGGAAGTCAGGGCTGGGAACTTGGAAATTTTGTCTGGAACTCTGGAGGTCGCTGGAAGAGAAAACTATGGTGGTCTCCTAGACATGGAACTAGAAGAACAAAATAGCAATGGTCAGGCCCAAGAATGGCTGCGCAGCCATTATGAAACGCAATACCAGGCGCCCAGCCTGGTGCCCCACAAAACTGGCTATGACCTACAAGACACAGGAACACAGAGCAAAACAGCTACGCAAGGACCCCCTAAAGCCTTGGCAACTCCCCCATGGGTAGGTGCGGAGTCCAGACAGGAGAAGGAGAAGAGAAGGGGAACAAGTGACGTGGAAGCTGTAACAATCACAGGAAAAGACCTAGACGTAAAACAAGGTGATATGGGAGGGATCTCCACTCGCACCAGATCTAGGTCAGCCTATGGCAGAAACTATGGTGAAGGCTCAGAAAGAGCGCAATGTCCGTTGGTAACAGATGGAGCCGGGGGAATGCGACATGAACCATGGAGCCATCGTGACATGACTGAGCTAGTGAACGATCTGCCACCACTAACATCGGGAGCCGGAAGATGGATAAGAATGTTCGAGAAGCTGACAGCTCAAGATCGGCTATCTGTGGGCGACATCCGCGCGGTAATATTGCGAGTGGATAGTGCCGAGCTGGTTAGACGGATAGACAGCCAAGCTGGAAGTGAAGATCTTGACGACACAGAACCATTCAATGTCATCAGAGGAAGATACTGGGAAGCATTGAGATTCACATACCCACAACAACAAAGCCTTGCCGGCGTGAACAGTCTAAAGATGGACCCAAATGAGAACCTGCAAGCCTATCTGAAACGAAGCAGAGAAGTGTGGAAGGAAGGAACAGGAGAGCACTACGATGTCACGAAAGGGCAGCTCATGTTGTGGAAAGCAGCAGTGGTGAGGGGTTTGCCCAAGTCAGTCCAAGAGAAGTTGGGGGATGTGGTTGCCTTGGAGGGCAAAACAATGAGAGAATGGGAGGCCCAGGTCTGCCATCATCATACTAAGTACCTAGAGACAAAGATAGAAATGGAAGAGAGTATGGAAGCACTACAAAGACAACTTCTGAAGCAGCAAATCGCAGAAAAAAAAAACAACGCTATAAATGAAAAGAATCGCTAAGAATCGAAAAAGAAGAAAAGAAAGGAAAGAAAGACAGCCAAGATACAGGCGACAGTAGAAACAACACAGGTGGAGCAAATGGCAGTAGAAATCGACCAGGATAATCGAAGGGAGCCACGGCGACCCATGCGAAGACAACAATCTCCAGAAAGGTACCCACGTGATCAAAGAGACCAAGACTATCAGTGGGAGCCACGACGACCCATGTGGAGACAACAGTCCCCAGAGAGGTACCCACGGGACCAAGGTCCACCACCCGCAACTGGGAACTACGGACCGAACCGTGGAGATCCAAGGAGAAGAGGAGCATACAAAGGATCTGAGTCAAACCACCAAAGAGACTGAAAACTAGCACCGAAATCCTAGTCCTACTATCCTGGTTTTCCACTCAAATAACCCAAAGCACCACCAAAACATGTCAGGAATGGAGTACCTCTGGAAATTGATAATATACATCATCGCGATCCAGGAAGCGAAAGGAGCGGGACACGTTGGCTGTCTCCGCAGTGGTACCAACTGTAAAAGTCTCAAATTCACCACAGGACAAACCGCAACGTTGAGAGTTGACCTCTGCGAATTAGTGTCATGCGAAGGGATCAATCAAGCGGGATGCCGTGCTCTGACAGTGTACATGGGAATAACCACACACTGTGGGTCCTGGGGAGATGTAGGATGGAACACAGGACCACGCAGCTGGGGATACAGACCAAGGATGGCACTAAAAAGGATCAGCAAGGGAAGGAACCAAATGGAGAGGCTCTCAATGATTAAGGGGCGTCAAGAAGACTGCACGCCCTCCAAGCTCTGTAACCCACTACTCATCACCCTCACGGATCCATACGAAGGAGACGAGGGGATGTATTGCCTCGGAATAGAGAGAAAGGGAAAAGACATAATTGGAAAAGTCCAGATCACTGTGACAAGCACAGGAAATCACTCGGACGAGCCTCAAAATCAGGACACTGGACTGGATGATCTAAAACGAACCATCATGGAGGAAACAGGATATGCAGACAAAAACGTGTGGGTGGAATGGATGATGTATACAGCAAAACAACACAAAATGGAGGACTGCGTGGCTTGCGGGACCGCAAGACCAGCACTGGGAACAGTGCCATTTCCAGTCACCCCAAAAGACGATAGAAATACATTCGCCTGTCTGATGAAGCTGTTCAACCAGTTGGACCCAGAAGGATGCACCGCAGTTAAATTACTGTTTCCCTTGGTACACTTGACCAAGCCACCCCATTTCACCCCGTTGGAGGGTAATTACACTTGCATCCGCAAGATAACAGGCAACATTGATGTGGGCAACTTGACCATGTGCAGCCAGTCTTATACACCCCAAGGTCACGCACTCGATGTTCTGAATGACATGCGACTCCCAAGAGCTGACGTATGGTGGTTCTGTGGAGGGACACTGTATCCAATACTACCACACGACTGGAGAGGAGTGTGTGCACCGGTTCAGCTTGCAATGCCATTCTACGCCATTCCAATAACAGCCAATGAAATTGAGAAGATGGCCATCAAGGGTATTGGCCATTTAACTAGACAAAGGAGAAGAGTCATCAAGGGATCCTTTGACTCAGGAGTCTGGATTGATGCCATAGGTGTGCCCAGGGGGATCCCAGATGAATTCAAGGCCAGAAACCAGATATTGGCAGGATTCGAATCCCTGTTCATCTTACCCTCAATAAACAAGAACATGGAATGGATAAACTACATCTACTATAACCAGCAGCGTTTTGTGAACTACACCAGAGATGCCATCGGAGGATTGGCCGAGCAGCTAGACAAAACCAGCACCATGACCCTGCAGAATCGTATGGCACTAGACATGTTGTTGGCTGAGAAGGGTGGGGTGTGTAAGATCTTTGGGACTATATGTTGCACCTTTATCCCCAACAACACTGCTCCAGGTGGTTCTGTAACTAAGGCACTGAAGGGACTCACATCCCTTAGTAACGAGTTAGCTAAAAACAGTGGGGTAAGCAATTACTTCCTCAACTTGCTGGAGTCATGGTTTGGCAAATGGTCATATGTCATCACTGTGTTGGGAGGGATAGCATCGGGAATGGCTGTCCTGGCTGTGGTTTTGTGTTGTTGTTGGCCATGTTTCAAGAGTATGACAGGAAAGATGGTGAATTTTGCTTTCACTGACACACCACAACGTCAGTTTTACGTAGGGACTGAAATGAATGATTACGCTGAACAAAACTGGTATGATGTGTCCCCTAACATTTGTGCTCTCTAATTACAGCAAGTGAAGATGGGGCAGGTTACATTTTATTTTTGGGACATTTTATTTTGTTCCTTATCTTAATTACTATGTTGATAAACTGCTTGGCTATATTTGTATTTGTGTGATGAAGGGGGCCTGTGAGATTGTCCAGGTCTGCCGTGGGTTCCTGGATGTCGAATGTCCACTCTGCGGGGTGACGGTGGGTTTTCGTCCTAAAATCAGGGTTTTCCCCACTGTGTCCAGTGTTCCCCATCACTGCTTTATAACGCTGCATAGTCTTACCATTTATTGTTTAAAGATTGATGTTTAATCAGTATTAATCAGTGTCACTCAACCAGGTAATGATTACATATGACGGTTTGAAGACCTACTAACGATCTACCTCTTTTTCCCATTTACCTTTACCCAGGTGTTTCAACACCTTATTGAAGTATTGAGACCGGTGTAGACAAACATCACTGTAGATATTTTGAGGTAAGGTTTGTCACACCCTTTAAAGGGTGTGAAAGGAGGGATTCTTAGCGACCTCAAAATATCTTGCTTCAAGGCATTGGGCTCAATGTCTGTTATCATCACTGAGATATTTAGGTTAGAGAGTGTCAAAGGAGGGACCGATGTAATCGATCATACTGTGTGTATTTTATAACATTGTCTAACCTGTTCTTTAAGTTTTGTTTTCTAGAAGTTGCTAGTATTGGTGATGGCCGGATGTCAGGTATGTCCTCACTCCTCAGGAAAATTTTATCCTCACTCCTCAGGAAATTTTAAAAGTTTAATTGATAGTCACACCCTTAAAAGGGTGTGAAAGGGGGGATTCTTAGAAAACTTTAAAAAAAAAAATCAAATTTACCAACTCTTTGTGTGTTGACACCACATAGTGGTGTCAAAGGAGGGATTGTGAAGGATTTAAAATCATACTGATAATGTGGCCACACTAGTACAGTACTGACAAAACTGCTATCTTGACAACTGTATATCATTTACAATTTGTTTAACCTCTTAATGTATCATGAATTACTAACACTAAATAAAGCACCATAGTGCCAGTCTTCACTAACACTATTGCAGGCCTGAGTTGCTGAAGTCGAAGGTCATAACTACCAGAGTGTATTATTCCATGCAACTCTGTACCATGAGAAAGGTCAGAGGTTAGCCAGGATTGAATTATCCCATGCAAACCTGTACGTGAAGTAAGGAACAGCAACCAGGTTCTATTGACACTAATATTGCTTTATACACTATTATGTCTAAAGTTCTATTAACACTATTCTTGCCTAAAACACTTTTATTTCTAATGAAAATGTTAAGGGATTCTTTTGTGTTCACTTTGTTACAGCATGTGATTTGAGGCCAGAGAAGGGAGGTTTGGGACAATGGAGCATTCAGCTAAAGTATCAACCTTCAGAGATAAGTTAGTACATAGCTGCAGGGAGAAGCCATAGAGGGGAGACTCAACAATCTATTAATTCAGACATTGGTGTAGTATTTATACTTTAGTATGATCTAGTTATTGTCCTTTGCTGAGAGAGATCTTTAACCACATACTGATGGCCTTCTCTCCTTTATTAGCCTTTCAATAGGGGCTTTCACCCAAGATCCTTCTAACTAGAATTGGGCGCATGTTGAATCAATCATACATTTCCTGCACAATGTAACACTTCGGTCAGCACATCTCTCCTAGGACAACCAAATGGACATTCTGAACTTTGCACTGCCCAACTCTGTATCCAGAACCAACACCTGGCCAACCCTGTATCCAGAACCAACACCTGCCCAACCCTGTATCCAGAACCAACACCTGTCCAACCCTGTATCCTGACCCTCACCCACCCAAACCCCTGACCTGCCCTCCCGGGGAAAGACCCTCTTTCCCTGTGGGCACCACAGCACCAGCCTTGAACCCTGCCCCCACCCTCTCTAACTCAAGAGACCCTCTCCTCCCTTAACTACAATCTGACAATTCATATTTCTGTTACCATCCATCATCCTGGAACAGGATGTCCCATGACCCCCTAAAAGACTCTGGACCTTTCATTGGACATTTTCACGTTTACTCCCCTGCGTCTTGACCAATCACCCAACAAACACCTCCTTGCCAGGAGAGATACAAAAGTAAGCTCTCAAGGACAGAGAGCCAGAATTGAGACTGGACAGGACCCCTGTTGGTTTGTTGTCTGCCTTTATTCTCCTTCGAAGACTTGCTTAGATTGTTCATAGTGTCTGTACATTGTGAATGCATCATTATCTGCTTCATTAAACATATTGATATTTTGACAACTTGATATTTGGTTCTTAACGTCTATTTACTCCTGCATCCCAGTTTTTAATACGCAACAGGAGCCAGCAAAACTAGCCATCGTTACTGAAAAGAGAAAGTTGGGGGAAGAGAGACAGAAGAGGCTGGAAAGCAGTACCATCATAAAGCCAAAGTCCTCTCGAACAACCTTTTTTGCTGAAGATGCAGAGCTAAATTTACTAAACATTGTGGAGGAAATGGACAGGGAATTGGAAAGACTGCAGAACCCCAAGGAGAAAGGGGAAAGAATGTTACAGCAGGAAGAAAGCAGAAAGAAAAAGGAAGAGGAAGAAAGCAGAAAGAAAAAGGAAGAGGAAGAAAGCAGAAAGAAAAAGGAAGAGGAAGAAAGCAGAAAGAAAAAGGAAGAGGAAGAAAGCAGAAAGAAAGAGACAAGAAAGAGAAAGAAGAGAGTGCAAGGAAACCTTAGAGCTGAGCTCTGGGAAAGATACAGACAGTGAATTTGACGAAAGTGAAGAGAACAGTTTGGAAGAAAACACAAGGAACCCCGACTTCAAGAAAATCAAGGCTTTCTTTCATAGGTTCATAGCAAGATTTTAGACATTTGATGTTCCCAAAGATTATTGTAAATCTTTCATGCCTAAACCTTTCAAAATAAAAATGAGAGGAAAAACTCAAACGCCTCATCTCCTGTCTCCTTGATCCAGTCCCCTCACACATCCCCTCCATCACACCTTTCCTTCTCCTCCTTATCGACCGATATTAATGACAAATCTGCACAATAACATGATGGATTTATAGGACACATCAACCAATTATGTTTTCATAGTCATGGTTATAGACTATACGAGGTTAATTCGTTTTGTTTGTTTATTTTTTTTACGTAAGGATGGAGGTGGAGTAAGGCAGAGTAAGGAAGACTATGGAGGGGCTTTTCTGGCCTTTAGAAAACTTTTTGACGGTTTAAATGTCCATGACTTAAAAATATGGAGTAAAAAGATTAGCAGTTAATAGTGGTCACAGCTGGAGGTGTCCTGAGAACCTTTTTACAGGCTTCTCTTTTACTATTACGGTCTATGGGAAAAATGCTTTCTGGGCCCCATGGGGATTTTATGTTGCAATACCACGAGTGACCACTGGGACAGATCGGCGTGTCTGCTGAGAGAGGCAGACCCGGGGCCTGGGCCCAACCCCCGACAGCGACACCTTGCGTAAAATAAAAACAGGTGTATAATATAAAAAAAGAAATTAACACGTCAAAATATTCTTAGCTGGTTAGAGCTACATTTCTCCCGAAAAACAACATATTAAGATGATACGTCAGGTAAAATAATTATATTAGATTAGATTCAACTTGAATGTAATTACACTGGTACAAGTACAGGGTAACGAAATACAGTTAGCATGTTAAGGTAGGTTAGGAGCAGGACAAGATGCCATGACAGTAGCCGAGCAGTCTTGCAAAACAACGTTGTCTTCAAACCACCGTTCATGTATCCACATTTTATTGTAGATATTCAGCTTCCTATATTCGCAGTTAACTTACTCTGTTGCCATAGACAACGAAAATTAGTCAACCATTAAAATAGTCATAGTTGATAAATTTAAAATGATTTTTTTACGGGCCGCCACCGGCTCCATAGCTCAGTGGTTAGAGCACTGGTCTTGTAAACCAGGGGTCGCGAGTTCAATCCTCGCTGGGGCCTTTTTTTGTCGGTAAGGACTAGGTAAAGAGCAGTAAAAACTAGGTAAAGAGCAGGACAATATAACTACATCTTTTCGTATTTTGTATACTTTGTAAACACACCCATATGATTCTAAAACAAACTCACCTTATCCTCAGGAACCTTCCTGGCTTCCATGGGAGAAAAGGACAGTAGCACATGTGTGTGCCTGATTGTCACATCAGTCTGAGATGAAGAAAGGCTTATTTTTCTTTACTTATACCTTATATTGATGCACAGTTTGAACAAATTGTGTGTCCAATTACATTAAAGGATAGAGGGGGGGGGGGTGAAATAAAAGGTGTGTAGTTGCATGTTTCTAATCTTACCAGCAGATGGCAGTCTTAGTCAAGCCAGGTCTCTAGTGACGGTTTAAACCTGGAAAGTTTTATTAATGATGTGCGTAGCAGAGCAATGCTGTACTTTTTGTCGGTCTTTACTACGATACAGTTATGCATTATAGATTGAATGGTCTTTGGCTGTCGGCACTGTGTGTGTTGTGAAGCGGGGTGCAGTGAGTTGTAAGACTTTCTCATGGGTATTTTTAAAGAGTTGCTCACCCTTTGAAGTGTCTGTTGTTGACAGGTGTCAAATGAATGTTTTCAGTGATTCATATAGCAGACTATATCCCAGACTGTACTGCAACAGACAACTGTCACACTGTCAAAAATTCAGATTGCAGTTTGAGAGGTGCCCATCTTAGATTAGATTAGATTAGATTCAACTTTATTGTCATTACACAGGTACAAGTCCAGGGCAACGAAATACAGTTAGCATCCAACCAGAAGTGCAAAACAGTTATTAACAACAGAATATAATAATATGGATATACTCAGAATATACATATTATGAACAGTATAGACAGAATATACAGGGTATGTACAGATTCAATCCGGGTATGTACAGATACAAATTATACAAGCAGAAATTACCGGGTAGCATGTATGTACAGGTAGTGCAAATGATGCGATAGAGCAAAAGAACAGATGTGCAAAGTGAACAAATGTGAGCAAAATGTGCAGGTGGTGCAGTAACAGATGTGCAAAATGGACAGATAGTGCAAATAACAATTCACATATGCAAGTGGTGCAAATGTAAAAACAGAATGTGCAAATATAGGAAGGGGGGGGGTTCTATGGGGGGGCGGGGGTTATATAGGGGGGCGGGGGTGTAGTGGAGTTCAGGAGTGACACAGTTCTGGGGAAGAAGCTGTTCCTCAGTCTGCTGGTTCTAGACCGGAGACTCCTGAGGCGCCTGCCGGAGGGCAGGGGGGCAAACAGTTTATGGGCGGGGTGTGAGGAATCTCTACGGATGCTGTGAGCTCTACGTAGGCAGCGCTTCCTCTGGATGTCCTCAATGGTCGGAAGAGTAGTCCCAGTGATGCGTTGGGCAGTTTTCACCACCCGCTGCAGTGCCTTGCGCTCAGCGACTGTGCAGTTCCCGTTAAAGTTAAAACTTGATCGTTAAAGTTCATAAGTAAAAAAGCCAGTTCAAATCCTCTACGTATCCTTACTGTTCCAAAGTAAAGAAAATGTTAAACAGTGTACCCGCTGTGGTTAGATGTTTTGCGGTCTAGAAACTTTGTTTTGCCCGGCCAGTGACAGGGCCCCTTGAAGAAGCAGGGGTCCCAATCTTAAAATCTTAAAACCTGTATTAACAAAGTGTCCCGCCTCGTTTTAGAAAAACCTCCCCTCAATGACTTGCACACGATTAACAGGGAGAAAGGGGGGTTTAGGTTGTGATAGTCACAAAAAGGTATGCTGCTGGACCAGAGGTCTGCAACTGGATCCAACCAGACCTTCTGATCAGATGAACTCTCGTGCTGCTATGCGAGCACAGCTTGAGGTCCTTGAATGGTAACCCTTAGAACACTACACCCCCCTCTCTCCCTGTCCCACGCTCATTCCCTACACTCGTCCAGTCACAGTCTTCACGTTCACAGGACCAACACATAGCCTCATTTAAAATCAAATAAAAATAACAAGAAAACATCAAGATAATCCCATCCTGAAATGGAACCACAAAGCATTAGCTCAAATGTGAACGCATTATTTTTTTTAAGTAGACAGATATTTTTAGGGTCTAATTATTACTAATATATCTTTAGGCAGGATGTGAAAAACAACATGTTCTTCCTCTTCTCTGTTTAGGAATATTTCCAGGCTTGGGTTGGATACTTTTGTCCCCTTAGATATCGATATCACCTTTATCTATAGAATAGCAATATGGGCAGCACCGGTGGTTCAGTGGTAGGATTCTTGTCTACCATGTGCATAAGGCCTGGGTTTCATTTCAGGCGGGAATTCGAATTCCAGCCAATGAATTAAATGAGTGTGCCTGTGAAATTTCCCCACTGTGGGACTAATAAGGGATTATTTCTGTATTCTTCTATTTTATAGTATTGTAAGAGCGGTGGAACACTTCAAAATAATTTCAGCAGTTAATAGAATATTTTATTTCACGCTTACATGTGTATGGGAACTCATAAGATGGTAGCGGCAGATGGAAACGACTCCAAAGAGACAGATATCCTTTCCTGAGAGCCCTTGTCCATATTGTGTCCTCTTTCCAATCGATTGTCACACTAAATTGGTCCTTGGTGTTATCTTAACAGGCTAGGTCTCACCTCAGCAATCCTTGGAGGAAAGCAAACATTTGTCTTTCATTCAGCCTGCTCGTCTTCCATCCTCGTGCTCCCTTCTCTCCTTCTCTCTTTAAGAAAACGCAAACGTCACGTACGCTGCGACTCATCACGGCCCTGTTTATCCGGGAAAGTGTTGACCTTTGACACGAGTCCAAATCTGACCAATAGTGAAGATCCACATGTCCAGGGACAGTGCATGTTTGCGTGCGCGTGTTTGAGAGAGGACGTGAGAAAGGAGATAGGACCACGGTGTCAACGTTTGAACACTCACCTCCCCCCTCGAGAACAATGACATTGTGAGAGGTCGAAGTGGACTGACCTGGTCAGGCAGACTTTTATCAACCACGCCAGGTGAGAAAAGGAATGTCCTATTGGAGAGGAGTGAGCACAATGGTTGGTTTTAGGCAGATGTCTTGGTAATCTCTAACTAGGGGCATCGGTATCAAATAAGGGTGTATTAGGGTGTGGAAATTTAACTTTTTAAAAAGCGGTAGGGACATTTATAGTGCATGCCCCTGTCTCTAACACAAGCAACTGGAGCATTTTACATAGCAGACACACATGTTGCTCTCCAATACACACCTATAGTCATCATAATCGTACAGGTCATTATTTCCTTCCACCATTGGGGGAAAGATGTGATGCACGTCCTGCTTGAAGTAATCTGCTGAAAATGAAAACATGATGGTGGACCCACTTTTCCCAGCGAGAGAAGGGAATGGTTGAAGTGTGACATCATGCGTTTCTCTCTACATCTCTCTCTGTTTCTCTATCACTCACTCGAGCTTGCAGGCGCAAACACACATCCTATACTCCATCCCTGTCTTCCTTTATGCATATTTCCTCCCTCCATCCCCCATACAAACACAAACACTGGGTTACAAAATGACAGATATGTGGACCTGCGATTAGCTCATGAACACAATTACTTCTAAATCCCATTATTAATGCCCGACGGCTGGAACTGTGGCTGGGGTTGAAACTGTGTACTTTTGGGTCACCATGAGGACGTCTCGATTAGCCTCTTCACAGTCACAGGACCAGCCTCAGGCACACACTAGAACACAGGGACTCAAAGGTTCTATGGGCAAAACAGTTTATTAAGGGTTCATTTCCCCCAAACATGAGCATATATGGTAGAAGAGCATAGAAGTTGACAAAAAAACACATGAATTAGTCTACAATTTAACAGACAGGCTCAACAATCACCACTCCACTTATTCCTGTGTTTTATATCTTCGGGTGTTTGTATCTGGTCCATTCAGTTTGCCTGTCCTTCGACCGACAACAGGAAGAGTGCGTGACGCTCCAGAGCAACAAAACAAACATGTCAGACAAAGATAACAAAAGAGGTACAATTTGAGGTGTGTTTTTGCTCGCTGCACCTGGGGCTGTTAATTGTACTTAGTTTTCACGCTAACACCTCACCTGTTGTTTAAACTGATGTCAAACATCCAAACACTTGGCATATAATAATGACATAGATTGAAAAGCATACAAGAAACAATTGTGGTTTCTTGTTTCCGCCAATCAAAACTTGATCTGTACTTCCTCATTGTATTTCTATCACTCACCTCACCATTAGGATGCACACAAACTCACATTTATTCCATTTGTGTTGAATCCTGGCTTATGGCTGCATAAATATTCTACCTAGTGTGTTTGGCACAGCTGGTAATAAATGATAGTGGTTCTGGGAAGTGCCGGGGGGGTAAACAGAGGCTAATGGTCGAGGCTGTGTCACACCCGGCTAACTAACTGTGGCTGATCGGAGGGAGCCTCTGTGGTTGCTAACCATGATGACTGGCAGCAACAAGCCAATGAGAGGGCAGGAGTCCACACTACACACACACACACACACACACAAACGGAGCGTGTTTCTAGACTGTAAGTGGTTTACAGTGTGACTTTGGTGGGAGGAGGGTGGGGGTGTGGTCATTTCCCTCAAGAACCCAGTGGAGGCATAAATGCATCAGTGTTACCTGAGAGGAAGACAGGGCAGAAGGGAAGGGAGAGAGAGGCAGGACGCACGTGAACGATTGTGCAACAGCTTATTCGAGACGGAGAGAGCAAGCACGTGTGCAAGTGTGACGTGCGGGCAAAGAATGGGAGTTTGAACCCAAATCCCTTTGTGCTTTGGTGTTGGTCCGGTTTCGTTTGATCTGGTTCAAAACCCCCCTCTGCGGTGCCAGTCCGAGTCTGAGGTCTGAGCGCTTCAACAGGACCATCTGGAGCCTCACCACCCACCCCCCTCTCCCCAACACTCCTTCACAGCAGGTCTGCCTTGGATCTTACGTCTATATTTATAGCTCCTTCAAGGTCTATAAAACATACTGTTTTGTGTGTGTGAGAGAATCTATTTGTCACTACTATTTTGCTTGCTTTTTCTTCCTTTCACCCATTTACTTAAGACATCCCTCAACACAACAGCTTATTTTTAATGGTTGAGCACTCCGCTGGGGAGAGAGAATTAAAATCCTAGCAACTGATACCACAGTGCAAAACTTCACCATCAACTTTGGCAGTGGCATTGACATTGATGGTAGGATGAACATATATTGTAATGCTTTTCTATATGTCCTTTTATCTTCCTCACGCTCTCCTTTCATCCTCTTATTCAACTCTTCCCCCCTTTCCTCTCTTCTACTTCCAAGTGCCATTCCCTCACAGCCTGCAGCGACATTCCTAAATGCCATTCCGTCTCTCTAGACGACAGAATTCCCAGACACAGTACTCAATGACATCCTCGGCAGTAAATCCCAGTAAAACGGCGACAGCAAAAGTGTTTGGTGCTAAACTTCAGCTAAGACAATAGTCTATCAGATTACCATTGACTGCCTCTAATTATATTTATGTTCCGGTTACTATGAAACTTGGGAAACAGAGCCCAGCGAATCATGAAAGCAGTGAAGGGAAAGTGACCTCACATTTCAAAGCATCTCAAACACGTCCAAATATCGGCAAAAGTGACATTTCTTGCATTAGATAAATGCAATGTCAATTTCCCTCCAGGAGAGGCACAACATTGTTAAAATATAAAATACTTTCACAGGACAGAAATACCCTGAACATAATTTTGGCTGGAGATAAATGGAAAAACGTTTACTTATTAAGTGACTGCACACAATGATGGAGGGGGGAGGAAAGGATAAAATAATAAAAATAATAACACCTCATTTAACGCTTTTATCCAAAGTGACTTACATTTTTTAAGTGGGGTGTAGTGCCTTGCCCAAGGACACAACATTACATAGCCACACCCGGGGTTTGAACGCACATCTTTTCAGATTGCAAGGTCAACACCTTAACCCGCTGAGCCATCTGACTACCTTCAAAAGCTTTACTTTTGAAAGTTCGGCTGTGTATGTATCCTGAGGTGACCTTGCACCATCTCAGTAGCTTTGACACACGTGACATGAAAGGCAAAAAACTGTTGATAAAAAGTGAACACAAACATGTTCAGCTACCAAACACACACAGTTATCCTGTTATGTGTGATCCTTATTGTGTTTGAAACTGCATCTTGGCCACCATGGTTTATTTTGAGTTCCTTTCCTGGCAGGAAGTGAAGCAAATGTCTCCCTCGATGCCGCTGCTGTTTCCCAGAAGGCCCTGTTTTCAGTCCAAACAGTGGTCTGTACAGGTATCGTTATCATGACCTGACCTTCCTCGGGAACTACCTTTGGGGGTTGCCTGAGTTTGAGGTCAGCATGAGGGCCCATAAACCTCAGACATGTGATAAATAACCCCCTCTGCGAGTGTCACTTCTGCTTGTTATTGGCAATCCATAGGAAAACAGCATTATGGGTGGTAGAGTTTTTTAAGTGGAGGTGGCATCACTTCAAAGGCAGCCTTAGGAACAAGATTGTGCTTTTTTACCCAAGGAGCAATATTGTTCTTCACATAAAAACTTAACAAATGTCTTAGACAGCCTTCAAGCGTTAATCAAGGGTCAGTCTTTCAGTATTTGGCTGTTTATTTATGTTCTTTGGCATCACCTTCCATTACATTTTTCGCGCACACATTCAGTATGTTCTCCATTCATTAAATCCATCCTACACTCCACACACTATTAATTTACTACCACACATTGTACACATTATATTTGTATTCATTCATATTCAAGGTGAGTGCTGGGACTAAACTATTTATCTGTTGATATGGAGAACGCCCTTATTATCAAGCTCTGATCTGATCCACGTTTCCAAGGAGCTATTTTTATTATTCATAGTAATATTTTACATATATTATCATCCTATTTCCCAATGGGTAAGAGGTGCCTGTATGTGCATTTCGATGTTTCTTCTCACCCATTTCACCACACATCTCAATGAATTAGATAACAAGTTTGGAAAGTAGTTATGGTTTCATTTATTATATTTAGTTAATGAGCATGTATAAGTCACACATTGTAGAAGTACCGAGTGTGTGGATACAAACAGGTACCTTAAGAGAGACTGCTGCTTTTCGAATGCCCTTCTGATTTAATACTGCATCTTCTGTATATAAATTCATGATTTATTTTTAATAAATACTATACAGAAACATACTTAAGATCATTACAAAATATGGCACATGCGGAAAAAAGCTATACATACAGTACATCATGTACAAAACTACATAAATGCAGCAGACTTACCAATTTGTCCCTTTACAATTACACAACAAAATGCTTATATACTGCATTGTATATTACATTAATATATTTCTATGTAGTTGTATATACATGTATATTCACGTATGTTAAAAAAATAAAGTGCCTCTCTTAAAAATAAAAGTACCTTTACCTTTCAGTTAAAAAAAAGTCCTGATAAAGTGTGACGTAAACTTAAAAGTAAAAACTTAAGACTAGACAGATCGCAACGCAACGATTATTTCCATGACAAACACAACAAAGAATGTTTCTAGTTGAGAAAAAAAACAGCAATGGAGTTGGCCAATGATAAAAGGATAAAACTGTTGCCAAACAATGTCCTAGAACCTTTCCCCATAAACCGGTGAATTTAAGAACAGATGGGATTTCATCATCATCCTACACCTTACACACACATAAATGCATTATTGGCCTTATTGCTTTGCTTAGGTAAAACAACAGCTTAAGAAACATGGCTATGAAAAGCTTGGTCTGTACAGAAACATGAAGACATTTCAATGCTTTCCTTTCCTCTATCAGGGTATTACTGTGTAGAGAGAGAGCAAGAGGCCCTGCTTTCAAACCCATTTTATTGCGAATCCGTCCAAAATCAATAATGACTAAGACATATTCAGGAGTACCAGCCAGCTGGCTTGCCTGCTTCCCTCTCTTGAACGTACACAAATCCTGATCCTCACACACACACATTCCTAGCCACATGTACCATCTGTAGAGACTGATATTCTGCTAGGTGTATAATGACTGAAATCCGAAGCTAGGCTGAGATAGGGTAAGCTAACAAAGCTAGGCGGGGCTAAGCCAGTAGCCCTGCACTGTGGGTCTGTGTCACTACTGTGAAGGGATCCAAGCATTTGTACAGCTGGGTCCGATGGAAGACGACCCCAGTCTGACGCTTCCAGCTATATCCCCTTCCGAATAGGCTCAATTAAAAGAGGCCTGTTAGTTCTTAGCAGCTAATATCCTGATGTAACTCAAAAGGATTATATTACGCTTAGTGTCTAAGGTAGTTTATTTGCAGCCAAGTCACTATCTCTATTCTTGTTTATTTCAACAGAAGGAATGTATTGGCAAACTCCTCCTCATAAAGCCACATGAATAAATGTTGACTGACACAGTAAACAACTTGAATTTAGACCAACGTCGGTTCTCAAATGTTCCTTTGTCAGCCAGTGGCCATGTGCTACATGTAGACGTATAGCTGTTGTGATTGGCACTCGGATGTATTGGGATCTTTCAAAGGTTTCCAAACCCTGTCAATTTAGATATGCTCGGGCTAAAATACTGCAGGGAAGTTGAGGAAATCCTGGGGCCATGTTGGATCCTCTGTGTGTGTGTGTATGTGTTTTTTCATCTTTTGCTTCTGTAATGAATACATACTTATTTTTAACAGTTCAGAAACCGTGTTGCTCTTTTTCCTTCCCCCTATTGTCCCACCTTCATCCACGTAGCCAACATCCCCCAAATACCCCTACACATCCTGAGATTTACAAATTTCCCCCCCAAGTGTCAACCCAAAAATATGATAGACAAATATTTTGTCCCAGGAAATCGGCTATTACTAAAATCACGGATGATATCTGTTCCAAAGAAAGTGGCTTGAGATAAAACAAAGAGATAGTATGAAGAGCAGGATGCATCGATGGGGCTTTTGTTTAGATTGCCTGGATTTTTGAGTTTGGAATTGATTGGAGTTGGGCCAATGTTGTCTGCCAACCATCGTTCACCTATCCACATTTTTCTTGTAGCTATTTAGCAGCAGCACCCTCCAAGTCTTGTTTGCTGCTTACAGTGAAGATCCAGTCATGAGCCCAACACACCAGAATGGGCAGGTTAGTATTGGCATGGAGTACATATAAGTAATAGAAGTTGTGAACTAAAGTTGGTTGGTCTAAGCCTAAGGCATGAAGGAGAGCGCTAGTGAAGACAAACAATTAAGCAACGTCCCATGTGAACTCGTCCTGTTTTTAGCAGCGTGACAGGAACTTCTTTCGTGAGGCATCAGTGTTTTTGTATTTCCAACAAATATAATTCAGGCCCCGTGTGAGTCCAATAAATACACATTCTCCATGCGCCACAGGATCTCGGAGGCACCGTCGCAACCCCTTGTCGCATGCCGCAAAGTTCCAAGTACCTCACCTCGAACGCGTTGGCGCATTTGACTCTCGACGGCAGGTAAGAGAAATGGGTGAGTAGGTCTAAAAGACTCTTGTGATTTTTGTTCCCCCAACATCTGTCCCAAGTTGACACACCAGTGTTCTTTTGAGCGCTGGCTAGTGCTGTGCGCTAATAGCCTACGACTGTCAGTTCAGACTCTCCATTATATCAATTTGCCCGGTCAGCAAATTACAGAAAATATAGTAGCTGCACTCTTGGCGTGTCTTTCGAAAAACACACTCCGTGGAAAAATAAATACATTGGGGAAAACCATTTATGTAATTTAGCCAGGTTTGCACATACGGATGTGTATACTGTACTAAACATATACTTTATATCTGTATATATGTATATGGGATCATACAACCGAAGGATCTTTTGAATCCAAAGTCCAAAGAACAGGTTCCAACCAACTCTGTCCCCCCCTCTCATCCTTCTGTTCCTACTTCCCTCCCTTTGCTGGATAGTGTGTGTGTGTGTGAGGGGGGGGGGGGGTGTCTCCTTAGTACTCCCTGGCTTCCTCCAGCTCGGCTTGGAACACCTCCTCAGGAGGGTTATCGAAGCAAGCCAGCGCGTTGTTGGGGGGTCGCACCGAATGGAACCGACTCCAGTCCCCCTTGCACAGGATCCAGGGGAGGACGTCCACTTTGTAATGCAGCTCGGGCGAGAACTCGGTGCTGATGAGATTGGGAGCGCCGGCCCCTTTACCTCGCGTGATCAGCTTCATGTGGTCGTCGTAGCAACAGTGCTGAGCCGCCAGCGTGGTGCTCTCGTAGGACAGCATGGAGCGGAGGCAGAAGCGGGCGGACGGCTTGTAGATGTCCAGCCGTTCTTTGGGGCCGCTGGCGTCGCGCCACCGGTACGTCTTGCGGTGCTTCTGGTCCAGAATGTTGACGGCGCTGTAGACGGCTTCAGAGGGGTAGTTGCAGGGGCAGCTGGGTAGTTCTGTCAGGACCTGGTGGAGGTACTTCTGGAGGAAGTCGTTCTTGCAGCTCAGCCACTTCTCACAACTGTCCACGTCTGCAGGGAGGCAAACAGATACATGATGTTTAGCGGCATCTGAATGGGCTGTAAACGCATTGCTTGGCAATGGGAGGACGGTTATGCAGCTTTCTGGTCATCCATCTAGGTAACACATTTACTGGACAGCAACGATTTCAGATCCTCCAAAAATATATGCAGTTTGAAATTTGGTTGCATATCCCTTAAAGCTTTTGGAAGAATATTTATCTATTTTTGATCATCTACTTCCAATAAAGGTTTGCCAACATTTATAGTAAGAGTTTGGCATCAATGAATGCCAATCCCAAAATGGAAGTCAAGCAATTAGTCACATCAACATTTGATCACATCCATCTACATTACAGTTTTGACCTCAACATGGAAAGGTTTATTGTTGCATCAAACTATTTTGTAATATCCAGTGCACTTCTCCACATATAAAATAAACATAAAGGAATTTTCTTTCTGTATTTAATAGTCCTTCCATTGTGAACACACTGCATATGACTGGCAGTGATCACATCAGGCAAATCAACTTGGGTCATTCAATCACGGTGGTTTCAGCTGCAATAAAAATATGACTATTCAAACAGATTATAACATAAAACAGCACTGATTACACAATGGAAACCAGAAAGACTGCTTCCAAGCTTTAAAAGTGTCTTTGGTGTGTAATCTTTTTAAATGTCAAAACATAAAACTCTGAAAATCCTTAAGTAAATGAGGAAAACAGGAAAAAAGTAAACCGTAGTCTATCAATGGTCCCAAAACTGTATTCGATGTGAGAGGCTATGGTGAAATTAGAACTTAGTTATGACAAATTGTTATGTTCTGTAGTCTTTTTGAGAGACAAATAAGAAAAACTGCAGACACTTGATCTTGTTCTGTTTTTCTAGCACACACTTTGTTATGATTGCGGAATGAGAAGAGCTATCACTTTCACTGGACAGTGCCAAGCACTAAGAGAGCAATAAAGTGAAAACTCAAAACGAATTCAAACATTTCTTGGCAGTGTTTTTCTACTCCATGCAGTGAAGGCTAAAGAAGAGGGGTGGAGGGGTAAGGGTTGACATCCCAAACTGGACTCTCAGTATTGCTCTGATAGTCCAAAACATTCTACCCCACCACCCAAAACAACAGACCACTAGCCCGCCCTGAACCACTGTTTGTTTACACTACTGTGTATATACACCCCCCCCCCCTAACCCTAACCCATCTTATTTGTACTTCCATGTTATTTGTATCATTTGTATTATTTGTCATTTGTATCATATTTGTAGTGTGATTTACATTGTATTCATTTTTTTTGATAGTATGCCACATATATGTTCTAAGTTTGCACATTTCTGTTCTATGTTTGCTCATTTCTGCCACAGTGAATTCTATGTTTGTTCATCTTTCATAGCGAATAAACCCCCATTCTGATTCTGATTCTGAACCTTAACCCCTCCCCATACACACATACACACACATACACACAAAAGGGGAATAGACAATTTTAGGCAACTACCAAAACATTGAACATATGTACTCTACCCACACCACGAGGACTTGCGCAAGCACAGACACAGAAATGTAACCTACTTGTATCCAGTGAGTCAGTGCCATTAGTCGTCTGAATCGGCATCAATTCAGTCACGGCATCAAGGTCATCTGAAAATAATAAATAAAACATTTGGTTTATGCGATCGCTGAGGAACACCCATCCTGTGAAAATATCGCGGATCAAATCATTTCAAAATCGAACATAGCTCAACACGTACGCTGACAGAAAAACAGGAGACAGGACGAATATGTCACAACTGACAGGATCAGCTTGTGTGAAATGTCACATTGACCGTTGTGTTTTTCACAGCACTTTTTCTTGGGAAATTGAGTCTGTTTGGAGACACAGTCTCTGTCCTAGTCCATACCAAACACATTGAACAGATTCACTTCCACCCAACCTGCCGTCCCTGTACCATCACAACCCCTCGATCCTCACATACGCCTCTTAACCCACACACACACACCCCTCAATACAGACACGCAACTCAACTCCCCCACCCCCCCCACCCTTAGCACACACAGATCTAGACCCCCTGCAGTTCCAGTAATACAGTACCTCATTGATCGGTGGCAAACACCTAGAGAGATGTGTACACAGCCGGACTCTGCAGGGAGGCAAAACGACTAGCATACCTAGCGTAGTCCCAACAACATCAGCTCTGTTCAACACTCTGGCAGTGTCAACCTCTTCAGCATGGATGGCTTTTCAGGGTGGCCTAGCGTTGACTAACTAACCAATCACCATTTAACTGTATGATTCCGGGGTCCTCGGTTCCAATTCCACGGTGTGAATTGTGTATAAATGGACTTAAGTCTGGATTTCACTTAATGTGAATGAATGTGCCGTATTGTGGTGATAAAACTAGACTAAATTCACTGCTAAGATATGGAAGGAGTTGGCATCAAACATGGCATTTGTATCAAGATGCAATTTTAAACGTTTCCCGCTCAAAAGGTCTCGAGGCAAGACCATGCTCCCACTGTGGTCTAAAGCCTTATATTTTCACTTGGCCGTTTTGCTTTTTCTGGCTTTTCTGACCTCTCACCCTTCTCACAACGGAAGATTGTGCAATAACTCCGGCAGGCAAACACAGTAACTGTCTACAACCAGATGTATGAGGGAAGCTAGTTACTGTGCCAACTAAAAGCTAGTTAATGTGCCTATCCATCAGATACACGGGCAAGGAGTGAAGATGTCAGACCGATGATCTTACCTGGACACCGTTCCAAGTCGCATGTCCTGGACTCTGTCGCTGTGCAGGCGTAACCGCAGGAACGAATGCGCTTCTGGTTGCCATGGCCACATGTAACGCTGCAGGGTGACCAGACGCTCCACTCCTCCTCCTCGTACTCTGTGTAATGAAAGGCAGCAGGAAAGGCATAGGGAGGACAAGGGAAATGAAACAAAAGAGGTATATTAGCTGTCTGGCATGTCTTTGAAGTGAGCCCTAGCAAATTCCTCACCCAGGTGGTCTGTGTGTTATGTAATAAAACCACTACTGCGAATGAGGCCTGAACTTTGGAAGTACCTTTCGCTTGGACGTCTAGGGCCTTGCTTAAGGGGGAACATTCTGCTTCTAAAGATTTAAGAAGGGTTCAGTCGGGAGTGAAGGTTTCCTTTGCTAGGTAACAGTTAAAGCTGTTTTTCAGCCTATTAAAATAGGAATTGGTGTTCTGTCCAGTCTCAACTAGAAACATCACTACTACTTTATTCAAATCAGCTTCTGAAGCCTGATTTGATTTGATTTCCCCTCGCCAAAACACAAATGCACAGAGTTTAGCTCTCTCCGCCACAGAGCAGCAGCATAGTTCTACATACATCAAAGTACCTGAACCTTTGCAGGAAGTAGAACAGCATTGGCTCTGTTGTTTCTACCACCCACTCCCACATACTTGTATGATGTGGCCGCCGCAACTTGAACTCCCATAATCCCCCATCCAGGTCTATAATTAATGTTCGTAACCCTGAACGTGTTTTGGAGTTAATCTGCCACAGATGGTTTTATACGTAGAACTTTTTAGAGCATAACCTTTCATTTATATTTGATTAAAATAAAAGTCCTTGTTTCTCGGTCGGCTGCAACCAACAACAAAAGAACAGACCTTGAAGAAGGTGCCCAACTGTTTTCTGATTGACCAGGTCTTGATTCTTGTGCCACCTGATCCAGAATCAGGCATTCCTAACCTGACCTGTATAAGTCCTCAGTCTCTACCTGTTCCAGCTGACGGTAGACCTGCTAATAATTCCCCCAAGAAAACATTATCCCTGCCTGGAAAATAATGATCAAAGTTAATGACCTATGACTAAATTAATATTGCATATTATATAAGAAAAGCATAATCTCACTAATGATCAGGATGTAGTGCCAGCTGGCAAGGTGTGTGTGTGGGGGAGGTAAGGGGGGAGGCAACGGGGGAGGCAAGGGGGTGCATGTGTATGTGTGTCTGCCAGTTTGTGAGAGTGTTAATGCAAGAAATTGTGCGTCTGTCTTTCGGGTGGAATAAATATTGGAATGGCAAGGTGGCTGTAGCCTGCAGCCAGAAGCAGTGCCAACAAAAACAATGTCCCAGGACAGCTAAACTCTAAAAGGTTTTCTGTTTAACGAACAGTTTTTTTTTTCCCTCTAAACACCCGGTTCCTCTCCATATCTCTCGTCTTTCTCGTCCCCTCTGTCACCCTCTCCGGTCACCCAAGTTTGGAACGTTACATTTGGGGCAGTTTGTTGGCAAAAACGTGGAACACAAGAGACCGAGGACAAGACCCGGGCAAGTACACGAGAAACGGTTAAAAGCTAAAAAAAAATTTTTAAGCGAATGCGCAAGAGCAGAGCAAAGAGAGAGGGAGACATCCTCTTTGTGACACATTTTTGGCGCAATACGTTTCCGCAAGTTAGCATTGTCAGTAGAGAGCAGTGGGCTGTCGTGGTGAGGAGAGGAGGAGAAGTTCTCCATAAAAGTGTCTGCTAAATGAATAAATGTAAATGTAATCCCCCTGATGTCCTGCTGAGAACAACAAAGTGAAGGTGTGGATGACAGGCTGCACTGCTCTGCTCACCAGGGCCCAGTTCTGGAATGCTTACTGCAGCCGCTGCCCCTTAAAAACCCAAATCCCTTCATTCTCTCCTCCTCAGTCACTCTCATTTACTTGCTCAATCTGTTTCCCTCTTCTTCTCACCATCCCAGCATTTCCTGCTCCTCTCCCTTCTCTTTTTATTTGTTCCTTCATCCTTCCTCCTCTCTTAACTATTTCCCTCCCTCTATTCTCCACCAACACCACCTCAAAGCAAGCGTATGCTGTGGTTTTTGCTCCACTGATGTCATCCGAACCCTGTCCTCGATTAGCAAGCAGTCAAGTAAGCAGGTACTGGGAAGAAGTTCATGGAGCAGAAATGGAGACAGAGTGCATCCGTGGCATCAGCCTTTAAAGACATCCTGACACTAAGTGCCCACTCCTAGCCTGGTGGGCCTTCATGTTGAAGTCTGGCCCAGCATCAGCCTTCATAGGACACAAACACACAAACGGAAGGCCCTCTCATTGTTCTCCCCTCCACCTTCCGTTATCTTTACACCTTCCCCCCCATCCACCCCCTGACCTGGAATCTCATTTCTCCGGGCCAATTGTACTTTTTTCTCCTTCTTACATTTCTTTGAAGTCTGACCCATTCCCCTACTCGTTGTCATTGTTTTCACACTCTACATTACTTTCCTATCTCTCTGTGTCTTATTATCACAAGAAAGGTCACATTAAAAGCAAACGCAGCTCGTTGTCTCTCATTGAGGTGAGGTAATGTCAACTGATTGCTGGTAACTGTTCTTAAACAACACAAAAAGAACTATGATTCAGAGTAAACGAACACACGACAGCTTAATGAGAGATTTACACAGGATTTCCTCTGTGGGAGCATTTAGTTGGAAATTACAACCCTCAGATGTGAAGATCTGAAGACATTCTTTTAACTATGTTTGTTTCTTTCAGGCCTGCTCTCGTCAAAATGGGTCAAATCAAGTTTTTTTTAAAGCTCCACCTACGACAAATGATGTCAAAGGTTGACAATATTTCATTAAAATAATCTTACCTCAATTTTCTGAATAGCCATCCAAGTTATTCTGATCTCTACGGCACAAATCCAGATTTTATTTCCGTTTCAAATTGTTATTTTAGTGATCTCAATCACGTTCACATAAGGAGCAACTGTGGAACATAATACTCCCAAGCCAAGTCCAGCTGGCATCAGACCTAAGTCTGCTAAGTAGGAGCTGACGTTCAGACAGGTTGTTTGTGTGTGTGAGTGTCATGTTTATGTAGCAGACCTTGAGAACACACCATCATAAACTACGTCGGGGAAAGGAGAAAGAATGTGTGCATGAGTGTGGGGAATGTACCTCGTAACCTGACAAAGGGGAAGCTTCTAGAACAAAACATCTTCTAACATAGACTGAGGACATGTCCTGACCTTTAGACCTTATGTCCCCCCCCCCCCCCCCCCCCCCCCCCCCGTGCACAGACACACACATACACACACCTCCTTGATAAGGGACACCAAACAAACACAATCTCTCCATTATCCAAGATAAAGGCTGCAGTGCATTCTCTGGGAAACTGAATGGAGGTATTGTCTTTGAGAGAAGGGCATGTTTCCGTACCTCTTTCAGAGAAAGGGATGCCTCCTAGAAGTGCTAGCGTCCATCACCGTAAACCAGCAACACGTTCTACTTTGTCTCACTCTCAACAGCACACTACATGTCCGTTTTTTTAAAGTGACAGCTCACCATAGTTCTCCTTGGAGGAATCCCATCCCTTGTTCCAGCGGTTTCCCCAGCCTCCCCCGACCCCGCTCAGCACTGGATCCTCGGTGTCGTAGTTATAGTCCTCAGTGGGCTCTTCCGGGGTGCCCCGGGCCGGGCCGCTACCGGCCTGGTCAGGGTACTCCCAGAACAGCGGCCAGAACAGCTTCTTGTGGCCCAGCCACTCCTCCTCGGAAAGTGACCAGTCATTACGTCCCTCCTTGGCCAGGTCCATCTCCACCTCTGTCTGGGGATCATTCACAACCTCGATGGTCACCTTTGGGGGGGAAGATCAACATGGAGTTCAGGGAGTAAAGTGCACTCTTTAAGTAAAGAAGTTGTTGAACGTGAAAGTGTACAGTTCCTGTTGCAGGTTCATGAACTCTTTTTTGTGCGATTTATCAAACAATTACCAATTGATACATGTACGAGGAGTGCGAAAGCCATGTGCATTGGAAATGTGATCTTTAATGGGTTAATGCACCCGTTTCCCCTTTTACTTCAAATCCAACATATTACGTCTGTGAACAAGTAAACAACGATGTAACAATATTTTATCAAGATTCAAGCGGGGGGAACTTTGAGGGTGTATTTTCACTCTTGACAATTATCCTCAGCAAATTACAAAGAAATCTGTTATACGAGGACCAGACCAGATTGCCAAGGGTAACATTTTGCACAGTTGCTGCTATAACCTCATCAACATCACAGACTTGAAATGTTCTTTAATACCAGCAATTACGCAACACACAATGAGTTCACACACAAGTGGAAAACCACCATGACCGCAGACATTGATAACATTCTCAGTCCACAGAACAGCTTCTGTATACAGCAGTCTCTACTCTGCCATGCAACGCCATGAAAACATTTAAGCAACATACTACGGCAAGAATAAGCTTTTAATAACATTTTAAATTATGATTTTGCAGAACACAACAATGGGCAAGTGATGGGATGATGACTCATAACAGTTTCGCAGGGCAGATGTCTATTTAAACCTTATTTTATATCGGTTGATTGTGGTGTCTGTCTGATAACAAATCTGAAACTTGTTTTTGCAGGTAAAGCTAGCTGGGTTAGGCCTACTGGTAGTGAGGGTGAATGTGTATGTGAGTGAATGTGTATGTGGGTGTATGTGCTTAAGGGTCCTGAGTGTTTTGCCCCTCCAGAATGGTTTGGTGGTGATGGGCTTGCGTACAGGCATGTCAAGACATCCATAGAACACGTGTGTGCGAAAATACAGTGGATTGTAAAGCACAAATAAAGGTATCAATTGAAATTAAAATAAAGAATAATGTGAAATCGGGGACAAATACGGGAACCGAGTGGTGGAAAAAAAGAGTAAGAGCAAGCCTAGCAAAAGTGTTGCAGGAAAAAAAGTGTCAGGGTGAGAGGCGGATGGATGAGGAATGTTAGAGATGGAAGGGGAATGTAAGAGAAATATGGACGGAGACTGACAGCTGTTGGAGACACGGAGGACAGCAAACTGAAGGATGTACGTGCACAGTCGAAATGTGGGATGAGGCTGAGAAGGGAGAGAGAATGGAGGATAGATGAATATGCGATAGGCTGACAACCAGCCGCCACCTCTCTCCCGGCTTCCCTGCCACTGGCCCTCACATCTAGACAAAGGCGTGCTTGTTTATGATTTGGCCAGTTACCATCTGATGGCTGCTATAACTGTTTATAAAGACAAACCTGCATCTCAAACAGGAGATGTTGCTGTTTACTCGTTCTGGAAAGTTATACGGGTATGAAAACCTTTTTTTTTCTTTCTTTTTTTTTCTCCCTTTTTCCCTCTGCCCCTCCCCACCACGTCTCCTTTTTTCTTTCATGCACAGCATCCTGTGCAAGTGCACACACAGCCACGCGCGAACACAACCATTGCAGAACTACCAGTATACATCCGCCAGCAACACCTCATCACCACAGCCAAGGATTCTTTCACCTTGACTGCAGCACTGTGCGAATCCAGCACGGAGACGACCGATTCAATATTGAAGCTGAGCTCCATTTCCCTCCCCGTCCGTCTGTGCTTTAAGTAGAGGAAGCGTATTAGGACTAACTACAGCCCATTAGGCCCTCTGAGTCATACCTAGGTTCTGAACAGAGTGGCACTTCTTGTTGAGGGCCAAAGCCTCCATTGGGAAGTGCTCCTGGCAATTGTAAAAATAGGGGCACCAGGGTCGTGCGGAAGTAATTTGGCTGAGGTAAGACTGCCTATGTCTTGAGAGGTAGACCGAATTTAGCATTTGCAAAATATAATTTCAGCTGCTGGAGTTTCTACTTTAAAACAGTGCCCTGCTATTTTTTCCTGTTTCCTGTATCCTTCTCTCCGTTTCATGGGGCGTTGTTTAAGTCGACTATGGCTCACTCGGTCACCCTTTGACCCTCCACAGTCGAAATGGAATGAATTCCTGCCATCTTGATAACAAGGTAAAAAACTGAAAGGGACTTTGCTGAGGATATTAGACGCTTGCCCCCAAAGAAAGACAAACAATACTGAAACTGCTTTGTCGGGTTTGTACAGAGAACAGCCTGGTTTCATCTCCGAAACAGATTAACAGAATCTCTGGATACCTGGGTTCCTTCTTGTGTCATTTTTTCCCCCCAAAGTCAAACTTAATTTCTTTTTTAATCCACTTGTCCACTTGTGCACGTAAACCTCCTTCATAATAGTACAGAATAAACTAAAAGGTGTGGGTTTTTTTTTCTTTCCCTTTCTGGTACCTTTGTTGAAAAAGGCACTTTGCGGGCAATGCAGATCGGCACTCCGAGAGCACATTAAAAAGGGCTTGTTAAAATAATATAGCGACCTTTGACATTTGGGGATTTGGATGTTTTTGTTTCTTTTTTTTTCTGCTCTCCCTGCCACCCCCCCCCCTCCACCACCCCACCTCCCCCCAAAACCCTGTGCAGATGTTTCGGCATCATGGCCTACTTGACGCACCCCACTGTAAAAGGTCTCGCATGGGGTAATTTAAGAGGCCGCGCCGACTCAAAACAGCTGTGAAGAAAGACTGAGGGAACAGAGGGAGGGAGAAGGAAGGGCACTGAGACTCACTGTGAACAGCTTCCTCCTTCCTCCCGCTCTCCTTCATAACAAGGCTTACAGCAGAGCGTGTTCAATCCTGGTCCCCAGGGTCCGCTGCTCTGTATGTTCTAGATGCTTCCATCCTCCAGCACACCTGATTCAAATGAATGGCCGCTATCAGGCTTCAGCAGACCTTGATAACAGCCATCATTCATTTGAATCAGGTGTGTTTTGATTGGCTAGTTTTCTTTTACTTTGTATAACTCGAGACCACTATCAACCCTGCAGAAATCTTCCCTCAGTCTGCCTGCACCTCGTTCATTAATTGTATACAGGCGGGACAAATGATCCCTTCTCAGTGTGAGAAAATGTTAGAATGCTTGAGAAATACAAGGTGTTGTGGGAGAGCGTGAGAAATGGTTGAAATGTACGAGTTCTCACGGCGAATGCGTGAGACTTGGGAACCCTGGCTAGGAATGAGTGGGTTCAAGCGCTTTTTCATGGGGATCCGGGGTTTCTGATTGGCTGCTGTGCTCCTGTTTAACAAGTGGTTACGTTCTTGAAGTCAGGTTGCTGCCGAGCTCCCATGTCGTTGTGTAGACCTGTAAGCCCCGCGTGTCTTCCAGATGTGTGGGAAGCCACTGTGTGGTTGCACTAATGCAGAGTTGATTATCTAATGTGGGATGTATGTTAAAAGGCTCATTGTTGTGCAGTAAAATCATTTAACGGGGTTCATGCAGACTTTAGCTGGCCGGTTTTTGGGACATGATGCTTGTTTTTGCGATTGAAGACTAAGTTAACGTCAAGCCAGAACTATTCATGGATAATAGCTAACTCGGACCGCTCTACGTTACCAAAACAATTTCCATACAATCCAACAATATATATAAAGTAACTCATTCCACTGTTAAATCCAATACACCGTGGTAAAATATGTAGCTTCTTGGTTTATGTGCCACATATCCAGTTACTATAGTGCGCGGGGGCCCAACACTAGCTTGCACTAGGGCACATTGTAACTACCTTACGCCACTGAACACAGACCATAACATGGATTGTAACACACATGGAACATTAGCAGTAGGTTGAGAACTCAAAGTCAAAGACTTTGCAAGTTTATGGATTAAAAAGCTATTTTCACATTCCCAAAAACTTTGTGAAGGTAACCTACAGTCCTAATTGTGTGTCCCTACCTGTATATTAGGATTCTGGGGGGCTATCTCTGCATTGGCCAGGTCTGGGAATTTCCGGAGGTCCAGTATGAAGGGTTGTGGGTCCTCCACTGGTTCTGGTTTGGGTAAAATCCCCTCCGCGCGACGTTGGGACCATTGATGTCTGGAGCTTGGAGTGGACAGGGTGGGAGGGAGGGTCTGGAGCTGGTTCTGCTGCTGCAGTTCCTCCAGCGACAGGAGAGCTTCGTCTAAGCTGTCCTCAGGTACTGCCTAAAGACAACAACACAACCGATAAAATTATAAACATTGCATGGCACAGTATTATTTAAAAAATTGCATTAAGAAAAACAAACAATAATCAAAGATGGAATAGCAAATATTATGAGGGTTGTTGTTCAAAGATGAGACGGAGACAAGTGACCATATTTTCAGTCGACTAGTCAGCCAGTAGGCCAGTCAGTAAGACAATAAGTCCTTCAGTCAGCAAGTTGGTCTGCCTCTTACTGCACATCTGGTAGGTATTAGACTTCCAAAAGAAGAAATCCAGTGACGCAATAGACCTTTTCCTGGAGGCTGACCTGGGATGTTACACTCAGGTAAATCATCACACACATTTCTCTCTTTATCTTTGCATCCCCCCCACCCACACACCATAAATTTGTACTGTAATCCTTGTGGGGACTCACAATTCAAAACTATTCAAAATCCACCTTAACCATGACCTTAAGGCAAAAACCTTTTCTGAACCCTAACCCAGTCGTAGCTCCTAACACTAAAATGATTCCGTTCTTCTTCCCCAACCTTTACTGTAACTTTATCTCTAACCCCCCTAAAAGACAAAAATATATAACAGTCCTCTTAGTGACAGCAAGTCCGCATACAACATAAAACCCAGCAGATTATTTAGACACTAAATATACCTCTCCTACCCATATATTACTTACCCGATGTATGTGTAGCATCTGTCTAGTGTTTGATCGTCAAACCATTCAGACCATCGTCCCATCCCCAAGATACCAACACTCAGTTTACAATATATGGGCTATATCATGTATCATTTGGGTATGGTATATAGCCTGAAATAATATGTTCAGAATGTGATGGTGCTGGATTTAGGACAGGATGATAGTAAGGGGTGAGGAAAGGGGGGTGGGGTGGGGGGGGTTTGGGGTTGTGGGTAAAGGAGGGAGGCGAGGAAGACGGGGGCAACGGGAGCAGGAAGAGGGCTTGAAGGGACACACAGGATGGACGTGGGTAGGAAGGTAAAGAGTGTGTAAGAAGGGTAGCGTTTCCATGGCGTTGAGGGAGGACAGCCAAGAAGAGGAGGGCGAGAGTCAAAGGAAGTACGAGGAAACGAGTGGGGTGTTGAAGGTTGAGTGGATAAGGGAGTGAGCGGAGTGGGGAGGACCGAGGGGAAGGTAGGTGGTGCGGTGGTGAGGGGGATGGGGGGGGGGGGGGGGGGGGGGGCTGGTTTGATCAAAGCTCTCCATCCACCGGTCATGTGTGTCGCGTCTTGACTTACGTCTTGTGTCTGCGGCACACTTGAAACAGATGTTTCTTCCATTCCCTTGTTCGTGCTCACACACATCTCCTGTCTCTCCCTCTCTCGCACAGCCTTCATTCTCATCCTCCCTCACACACACACACATCTCCCCAACCAATACATTTCCTCACCAGCACTCTATTGAATTTCAGCCGTGACCAGAAAACCTGCAGCTATGCAAAACACATTGTCCACTGAACAGGTTTAGCCTACCCAATGCTTCTCTCTAAGGGAGCTGGTGGAAGTGTGTATAAATATCTTCCAGGAGTCAAAACAGAACAGTTTGCCTTCTGAACCAGTCAGTCAATAGTGAGTTGGACAACTAAGGAAATGAGCATTTGAATTTTAAAACAATTAGGGGTCGGGACCTAACTGAGTGGGTCCGGATTTGCCAGGCACCCGATGCAATGAAAGCACAGGGATTTTCCATCTTGTTTCCATCTTGTTAAGCTGTGGAGACGATGATAAGACTGGGAGCGGCGAGGAAAGGAGAGATCGTTGGTGTCTACCTCATGAACGCAGGTGTGACCGTAGGTGTGCTTGAGCGATGAGCAGGAAACCTGAGCATCATAAAAAAAAAGCGAAGCAGAACGTTCCCCTTTCTCCATCTCTCTTCAAGAAAAGTGCACTGTCACCACCGAGCTGATTATAGTATGGCCGACATACTGCCAAGTGGGGAACCAGAGGGCCTCATCTATTCAACTATGAGACTCCAGTGAACCTCACCTAATCTATATACAGTGCGAGTCATTGTTTTATTCTGCATGTTTCGAAAAGAGGAACTGCTGCTGCAACCATGCGTAAACTTTTGAAAGGAATAAATTGAAGAGTGGAATCTAGGTTATTGTACTACTAAACTGCGGTATTCTATACTATGCAACACTATACACTGCACTAGTCCATAAGAAAATATATGGAGAGGATTGTGTGCGAGGGTGCACACTGACTAGAGCCCGTCTACACTATCAGTCCAGGAATCTGTGTGGAAGTTTGATAGTGAGATTTATGTCCCACAGTTAGCTTGAACATGGCACTAACCACATTTGTAACTTTGCAAGTGTCCTGTGCCTGAAAGGTTGCATCTTAAGCAAAAATAAGCAAGATACTGATTGGATGATGAGACTTAGAAGGATAATAATTGGATGAGGTTGAGAGCCTGGCTTTATTTAAACTTTTTCCATTAGATGTCAATGGTTGCTATACCTTTGGTAAATATGTCTTAAATTGAGTGTAAATTCTAGAGTTAAAAGGCTAACATGTTGTTTATTAGAGGTGGACATGTTTATTAGAGCCGTATACTAACTTTCTGATGTTAGCTTGGACTTGGTGTATATGTTATGTTAACAAACTTCACTGATCTCTGGGTATCCACTTCAGATTGTCTAGCTGTTAGTAGACTTGCCAGATTTCCATGGAGCTGGCATAATAAATATGGTTTCAGCTGTGGAGCAAGCACTGAGTCGCACTACAGTAAGAGTTTGTGACATGGATCTAGCAAGCTGCGTGATATGAATAGGCATGCAACATGAAAACTACGGACTTGAACCACCTCAGGCAATTGTCGGTGTCAAAACTTAGCCGAGGAACCCCACAGGGAGCACTGGGAGAACGTTCAAGAACATTCAAATCACAGGGACATCACAAGAATGCATGATCCATTCATTCAAGCATGAATTCCTGGAATCTTTGCGTTTACGTGTCACCAATAGCTTCATTATTGACTGCATCACAGGCACTGTGCACTAGTCTATTCAATTAGTCACACAGGTTGCGATCAAACTCTGGCCATAAGAAAACAGTCCAGTTTTGTTGTCTGCGAGTAATTGAGTTTTTAACTAAGGGAAAAAGAGTTTGGCCCAGAGGAATATGGAAGTCCAAGTGGACTCCCATATTCCACACAAACCTCCACAGGAGACTGAAGTTCCACTAACGCACAGGAGCTTGAGAGAGAGAGAGAAAGGGAGAGAGATGCTCAGTGGCCAAAATAAATATCACATGGAAAATTAGGAAGAACCATTGAAGGTCTCTCACCAGAACATGTACACCCCATGTGTGCGATGCTTGCCCAGAAACTGGCAAAGAAACTACTAGAATCTCTTGCATAAATATGTCCCATTCAAATATCCCATTCATTCCTTCTTTCTACCACCCTGGTTCTGCACAACCGTCTGATTGGGTTGCCATGTAGTGATAGCATCAGAGTTTAAGCATCTGAACTCGTTTCATGTCCTCCTTCCATAGAAGCAGCCACTGTGCTTTCTAATGGCAGTAAGGGATACTTTGTAGCAGCTAGCTTGGCAAAACCACAACAGAGTTAACATCATTTGTTCCACAACACTTACCAAAAGTAGTGTGTTATCAATGTGCCCTTGGTGAGCAAGTTATGAGTATTAAAGTATCACGGTCCTGTTGCAACACACAAATACACGCATTACACACACTTGCCAATTGTGGCACCGTAACTCCCTGCAAGCAGACAGAGTGGGGAGAAAAGTTTTAAGAAACAAGTCGAGAAAAGGAGGAAAAAGTCCGAATTTCTAAATTGATCAATCTGACCATTTCCTGAGAGGAAAAAGGAAGAAGCATTTTTCTCATATGTGTGTGTATTAATAGTTCTGACAGCACGCTTTATTCTGAGACCTGGCAGTTATGCCATTAAACACCTCGCTGTGCCGCACAGAATGTGAAACCCAAGGCTGGGACGTCAAGATGAATATTAGCTCCGTTGGAATTGGGGTGCATGTGCGGTGTGAGACTGTATATCTTTTAAATGTGTGTATGTGCGTGCAGACATGGCAGTGACAGTTCGGTTTAGATATTTCCACCGCCCCCCCTCACCCTCATCCTCCATGCCACCCACTGCCCAACTGACTATCTACTTGAAGGGAAACTCACACTCACTGTTTTAATAAATGTGTTCCTATGCAGAGCCATCTAGATGACATATGCTTTTCACCATGTTGGTGTCTATAAGTAGAATTTACAGAGGCTTATAACGCCAAGCCAGCGAGACTTTGAAAATGATTTTATGCAATATCTGTGTGTATGTGTGTGTGTACGTACAGTACATACTTATGGGTCAGTGAACGGAGAAATGTAATTATACATGTGGTGCATAAATCCATATCTAATAATGTGTTTAGGTGTGTGTGCTTGCACAAACATGTAATCCTATCTGTGTGTGTTCTTTTGCCTTCATCACACAAATGTGGCTCCAGTGGTGAAACATACGCTTACGTTCACCCCCCCGCCCCCCCCCCCCCCAAAAAAAAAGTATTGCCTTCCAGTACCCACACTCCACAAGTTTATGCAGAGCATTCACTTTCTTACATAGATTATGGTATAAGGTTTCATTTTAACCTCAATTAGGGTGCCGGATATTTGAGAGCTTTCCACCCCACACAGTTCTACCCTCAGCGTGAAACGGAATAGCAACTTGAACTTGTGAACAGGCTCAAGAATTTGGCGCCCTCTGTAAAATGTGCCATTAATTTTTGGCTCACTTCTAGGAAAGAAGAAATTGTAGGGAGATTACTGTTCAATTTTAGTTTTTGTAGAAGATTATTTGGTTTAACAATTATCAAAGATCTTTATCAGGCCCCACTTGCAATCTTCTAATCTCACGACTTAAGACTCCAGGACTTGCATCCAATAGCGTTGGTATGCATTCCAGTCTTTAAGTTTGGTGAAGCACCTGTTTGTGTGTTGAATTCATGTTGTGTGGCTAGCCTCTGCGTTCCAGCTAGCGAGAATTTAATTAAAATACATATACCAGAGAGTGGTAAAAAGAGATGACGAGGAGAAATCCGGTGGGTGGAGGTGGGATGGGAAGAGGGAGAAAGAGATGAGGAGGAGGGATCCGGTGGGAGGAGGTGGGTTGGGAAGAGGGAGAAAGAGAACAAGAGACAGAGAAGTTGGCGAGAACCATAAGGATAAGAGAAATAACAGGATAGGTAGAGGAGGTGAGGGACCTGCAATAAATATGAATGGGAAGGTGGAGGAAGACGATAATAGCAGCAGGCAGAAATCAAACAAATGCATGTGTCCCCACATTGTGCAGTGTCTCCCCATCATATCTGCATTGCTGGACTAGACACTCTCACTCTGCTGTTGAATCTTTTGTCAAATAATCACATCCGTAAAATCCATCTGTACACCCGTCAGTACACTTCACTGTTTGTCAGTGACAGTTAAAAGCATCTTTTGGAATGTAGTTATCTCATCGCACATTTATCTGGGAACATATCAGCCACAAAATCAGTTTTCCACAAGGTTATGTAACTGTTGGTCTGCAAAGACAACAACACATTTTAGTCTGGTCTCACAAAAACATTATTTCACCTTTAATTATTAAAATAATTAATACCCCTGTTCACATACATGAGTTTCTATGAAACCTCATCTAAGATGTAAATTCCCTTGTAAATTTGACTGAGTACATAAGATGAAAGGAACGACAGAGACACTGATCACGTGAACTTCAAATGCATCCACTGCTCACTCCATAGTTGTATCATTCAGCCCTATTCTGTAACGTAGCCTACGTCTTTGGTGGCTTGCAGATGAGAAAGAGAGCATGAAACTGAATGAAACCTTTCAGAAAAAAAGCGAAAGATTGTGCGTTCATTTATGCCACTGCTTTTCAAAAATGACCAAGGACAAAAGACTGACTATTAAATCATGATTTATCACAGAGACCTTCGTGGAAGTAACATGTGCATTTTGGACTTGTATAGGCGTTCATTAAAACCTGTCATGATGACCTCAGTTTATAATTGTATGGATCCTCTGATTTCACTTAGCGGGTTCCCAATGTATGGTTCCAATTAACACATACATCCGCACGGGTTAACGTTTTAGTCGTAGGCTTCCTGTGCAAGCTGTGAGAGTATTCATAAAGTATTGCAACTAAACAGACGGGTGAATCAACGTCATGTGCGCTCTTCTCCATACACTCCTCTGCATAGTGTGCGTTCAGATATCCTATCCAAGTATCCACAGTAACAAAACAGTATACCGAACTGTGAAAACAGCCAAATCCATATATTTAGTTGTAGAAAAGGCCTTACATCTATAAACGAAATTGAGACAATAGATTATTGCATGAGCTGTCGCAAAGAAAATCCCCAAGAATAAACAGTAAAATCGGTAATTCTAAGAACTCATCTAAGAACTCATATTCTAAGAGGTCATTTACCTCCACCAATGCGCTGCTCATCTCTTTTTGGTGATTCTTGGCTGGGAATCCCTGGACGGGCGGCAGGCAAGCAGTCTGTATGAAGACGCACAGAAGTAAAACTCGCCTTGTCATCTTGATGAAAGTTGACGAAACCTGCAACATCTATTTGGATTTAATGCAACGCTTTCAAATACGACCGGGCTGTTTCAGAAGATCCACAACATAGCCATAGCAGGGTGGTGTCCAAAACCGGCAATTGTCAGAAAAATTATACGTTTGTGCAACTAATAATAATCCAAAACGGGTCAATTCCAATTTTCGGTGTATTATGGTGCGCCTATTGGTCGCTCTTGCTCTCCACCGTACTGATTCTGTATATCCAACTTCAAATGTCTACAGTTACGCGGAGGAAATCAAAGTTAACATTAGGGTTCTCATTGATGCACCCGCATATGCGGTTTCACACCTCGGTGCAGCTAACACGATACCTATTTCCAAATGTGGGGTCGCCTCTATAGCCTGTAGTTCCACTAGTTCCCTGGACAGTGGTTGTTTCACTTTCCAATGCAGTCTGCGTGACCGCTTCACTTGTACATTCTCCCTTGCATGTGCTGAGATCTAAACTAACTTGGTCTCCTTAAGTCTGCAGCACGTTGCCCTGTCACCGTTTGACTATGCAGTCTGCACATTGTAGAATCCTCATTGGCTCGCATCCCCAAATGACGTTATGGGGGAGGGGCATATGGGAAGTTCATAAAGAAGGAAAGTGAATGAAAAATCTGTATGAATGGACTTCGTTGAAAGGGGTGGTAGGCCATAAAATAATAACATTAACGCAAATAATTAATTAGCCACAGCATCAGCAAAGCAACTGATTCCCATGCATATTTTTCATGTTCTTGATCTGCTTTTACTTGACAAGCATGTCATTTGTTTGAAAAGTTATCTATTTTATATTGAATCATTTTTACTCTATAGTTTGCTGTTTGTTATTGTACCGTTTTGGGGGGTTTTCACCAGCCAAGAGAATACGGATGCAAACTTATAAAACTATGATCTGGGACTGGCTACAGTGGATCAACTGGTGAAAATTGTAAGTGCCTTTTAAATAAAACACAGGCCATATGCATAATCCATGACTGAAAAGTTAAACACACTGCATATTATTTGTGATTCAACATTCTCACTGATAACACATAGGCTGCATTGTCTTTGGATCTTTGTCTTGAAAATTAAGATGAAAGTGATTTTACTAAAGGTTGATGAGTGGAAATCAAGCCACCCCACAGCCTGGTCATGGTCCGTGACTTCAAACCTTTACAGCTGGACCATTCAAATTTGGGAACAATTATTCTGTGCATCTCAATCCTTTGTCTAACACATACACATGAACATCACTAACTGATGATTTATGAATCTGACCCACAGTCATACTTGTTTGTACTAAAATTATAATATTGCATTCATGCAACAAAACCAACCGAATTTCAAGGTTTGTTTTACAAATCATGAAATACTGACTTAAAGAATGCCCCAAAAAGTACACTACACCATCACAGTTTAGTTACATTGTTTTAATGACATTTTGATGTCTGTAACATGAGTGGAACAATTACAAAATTGGTGATTCACCAACATCTGGCCATCAGTGCATTTTCTTTGATCCAAAAGAGGATGACTTCCGTACGCACTGGTTGGTTGAACATCCAAGTTATGTTAGAACACATACATGAATTCTTTCTTAAAGCTGGTCACTTAATGGTCACTCACAACTGTTCTACAGAACAGTAACATTCAGTTTAAGACAGTGTTGAACACCTCAACATTTGATAAGACATTTAATTAAAGTATGACCATGGATATTCCCTGTGTGCAAACAAGAAACATATACATTTACAAAGACTTTTCTACACACAAGTCCAGTGCAGATTCATTTGAAATTTGCCTTTGAGGAAAATATCTAGTTTAATGACTTGGCTAATTTGTCATTGTGGGACGCATTTTTGTGTACAGTAACAAAACTAAGTCTATTTTTTTATTTCTTAAATATGTATATATTCAGTATTTCTTTAGCTTAATCCCCCCCCCCCCCCCATTGTTGCAGGTCACTTGTTTTTCATAATATCGGTCATTTGTAATAACGGATAAAGAAAATAATTTGACACATAGACCCCATCATAAGTTATATCTGGATAGATAGCTGATTGGAGGTGTTCCATAAAGCACAGTGCTAAAAGAAAACATAAACTTTCGATTTCTCTTCACTAAAACTTAAGTATGGTTCCCCTTAAGAAACCCTCTAATATATTAAACTCAACACAACAATTATTTTTGTTAGCTTCATTTGAAAAACAAAAACAAAAAACGCTTCTAGCAGAGGAGCTAGCTGATAGCTGGCTAACTCATCATTCAGGCTTTATGGAACAATCGCCAGTTGGAAGACAAGCCATTGGTGAGCCACGTAAAAGGAGTGTAACCATGAATATAGTTCAGCACCTTGTCATATGGTTGATTAGCAGCTTAACTGACTACATCATACTGTGTACATGCATTGGTAGAACATGAGTTACAAGCAATTCAAAAATACTCGTCAGTAGTATGCATTTCCATTTTTCTGCAGCTGCCGTCGGTAGGATATTTTCTGAGTTGAGGAAAGATATAAGAAATAGTTCAAATACCAAATAAGTGTTTTTAAGCCTATGAATATCATAAATACACACACACGCATACATACGCAAACACATACAACCAGAATGATCTTTGGAGAGGTTGTAGGACAAAATTTAAATGACAAAACATACATTTGACATAATGTCTCCCAAAACATTTGGAAATGATCTTGAAACCTGTGCAGTGACAGGCAACTGCAATCATTTAAGAGATTTACGTTTAAGTCAATTACTGTAAGACTGTTCTTACTACACGTACAGTATAGTGTAATTGTATTCCACGTTGAATATCCTTTTCGTAGTTTTGATATTATTCAAGTGCGTCATTTCTAGCTGGCTAGCTGGGTGATTATATAAGCACAGACAATTTACATAACTATCATCATGCCAATCAACCATTTTAAAGCCATGTAAGATATACAGCAGTACAAAAGCCAAGTTGGGGCAAGAGATTTGCTAAGGCCTGACAAAGTTCCGCTACTCAAAAAGGCAACTCTGTTGTTTCCAACATTTCTACGACTCTTACAAAGCTGTCCATTGGTTCATTTGTCTACTGAAAAGTAAAAAACAAACATAACAATAAACACTTTGGTAAAGCAAACGGAAATTATAGTGAAGAGATTCAAGTAAGACACTGTTTTTCAAACCGGTTAAAGGCTGAGGTGTAGAGGGACAGAACAAGAATGAGTCAAACCTCTATGGTCCTTATCCATAAGTAAATTATGGGATGTAATATTCCTGTTCACGTCTTTCACTTAAGTCATCTCAGGGATAAGAAATCGGGAGGCAAGGAAGAAAGGCAAGTTTTAAGGAAATACTAAAGTCTGGGGCTTGCTAGAGCTTCCTATTGTTGTGCCATAATATTTAGTGATATTTGCTGCATGCAACAATACAGTGTAACAATGCCAGTTTGGTGTGGTTTGGAGAAAACCTGAGGAGAGTCTGTTCGGCAGTTGGCCCGTCATATCTGGACACACAACTGCAATAAACACACATGCAGTCTATGCCAAACGACTAAGATTTCAGAGCAAAACACACAAGGAATTGAGAAGAGGGGGGGAAAGCGACAAGATAAATGAAGATGCGTCCTTTCCTTACTTTTAAGATGAATAAGAAGTGATATACACCAAGACTTCCAGTGCATAGGAAGGAACTAAAGCATTGTGTCGCACAGGGGGATCACTGTATGTTTAACCTGCACTGGCTAGATTACTCTGCTGTGTTCAAAGAAAGCTGGTAGAACTTAGTTTGGGGATGGGTTCCTTGTTTTTGTGATGATACCATGAGCTCAGGGAAGGAGGAGAAGTGCAGGTTTTGATTGTGGTTTGGGGAGCCAGGGTGGCAGACCGGTGGCTCTCTAGTGGCTCAACCTTCCTCTTCCAGAGTCCTATCATCACAGGACTGTTTCCTTTTTCTGGAGTACTTCAACTGCAGAAGATCTCCCACCTCACTGATCACACTCAGTGCCTGAGGACAGACGGAAGGGTGCGCACATACGCATACGCACACACGCACACACACACATGTACAGTGAAGCAAAAGCAGTTTCTGGTCAAACACTAAAAATACAATCACAGAAATGAGGGATACAGACTGACAGAGAATGGAAATATGGAAAAAAAACTTTTGAAGAGAAGAAGGGAGTAGGAAGGAGAAAGATAAAGATGCACCTTCCAAATAAATGGGCAACTTGTAGTCAAACCTCATACAAACATTTTTGTATACACTGTATTACCAAAAGTATTTGGTCACCCATCCATCTGATCATTTGGATTGGTGACCAAATACTTTTGGTAATATAGTGTAGTTACCGAATGCACTGTACTGGTGCGTGAAGGCAGAACATGTTACACCAGAGGGGTGTCGAACACCACTGTAAGGGAGCGTGAACGGGATCTGAACTCTCATGAAGGCAAACTTGTTATTCAAGCACTCAGAGGCAAGAACTAGCCGGCGATGGCATGAGGGAACAGTTACCGTGTCTAGCATGTCTTTGGTGTGGGCGGCCGAGATGCAGAAACGCGCCCTGGACTCAATGATGGGCGTTGCTGGGAACCCAACCACCACCACACCAATGTTTCTCTTCAACATCTCCCGCCCAAATGCCCTGAAGAGGTGAGAGGAAGAGAGAGGGAAATGAGGGATGGAAACTAAACAAGACAGAGAAAATGAACCGCTAAACAACACTTAATAATAAAAGGAAAAAAAAAAAAAAAACCTAACCCTCGAATAACCTGTCAGCTATTTAGGTCTTCTATATTAAAATGACTTCCTCCTCCGTGTACATTTGACCAGATTTAATTTAGCGCAGAAAATGTGCTCTCTGTAAACTTGAGCCCATGAACCAACTGCTCTAAGAGGCAGAAATGTGCATTCACCCGATCTTGGCTGGCATGTAAAGCATCATGGGTACGACGGGGGAGTCGTTGTTGCCGTAGATGATGAAGCCCATTTCCCTCAGGCGGCGACGGAAATACGAGGTGTTGTATGCCAACTGACGCAACCGGTCGCGACCTGAACAGACAAATAGAGATGGTGGAGAGAAAGAGAGCAGATTCATTTACCTCAGTAAAGCTTTATTACATTTCCAACAATACGTTGACAATAATCGACAGTGGGCAGAATCCGTTGTATTTTGTCATACTTGTATTTGACCACCAATTACCGAAGTCCTTTGTTTTGGTTATTAATAAATCATTTAAACAATCCTTCTCTACACTCCTGCTATGAACCTGAATCCGTGTGCAATGTAAGATGGAGGCAGACATTGATCTAGTCTCAAAGATACTATTTGCACACTGTTTGTGCATGTGTCCACTTCTCCCATATCCACAAGCGAATGAAAGTCTCATTCTCCATCCTCCCTTCCCCTCTGCACAGTCGAGCTATGGCCAGCTGACACACTGACAGGTGGACACCTCAATGTTTCCACTGCAGTGTGTGTGTGTTTGGGCATGCAAGCGAGTTTGTGTGAGAGTGTGCGTGTACAACATTAAGTGTTCCTAAGTGTATGCATCGTTGTATGTGTGTGTGTGGTGTGTGTGTGGGCAAGAACATATAAAGTTAAATCATAAGTGCATGTATTTAAAGTCTGGTGAATGGTTACATATGTGCGGGTTGATGAGGCAAAGGTAGATTGCAACCTAAAATCTATACACTAAGACAAAATCTATGTGGATGTGTTTATCTTAACTGCTTGTACAGTAAACTGAGCCCATACTGGGCATTCCACTAAAGACATGCAGGCTACCAAGGCAAATCGGTTAATGTTGTCCAGAATCAAGCATGATGAGCTTGATGAAAACTAAAGGCAAATGGCTGCTGGTTACAGCTTCCTTCTCATCATGCTAATGTCTATGTTCAAACCAGGGGCATTACACTATTAGACTTGGCTCTGTTCACTCTTAGCCATGTTTAACCAATCAGTACAGTGTGTGCACACGCACACACAAACTGAGCCTTCCTCTCTGACCCCCCCCTAATGAAAGCAATCCCTTTCCCCTCTGATCAGAACCATAAACTGTGAAAAGAGCAAAGGCATTAGGGTCAACAAAGGGAGAGAGATCGAGAGTGATAGGGAACAATAGAGAGATTAATTGAGATGAAATGAAAAAAAACGAGCCCCTTTTTCACAACGCCTATTCCAGGCGGGAAAATTGCCCCTTTGCCGCCTCGCAGTTCTGTATAAAAGGTACATACACAGAACAGGGGGGTCAATGGTCAATGTTGTAACAGGGATAAGTCAGCAGCGGAGGTAGTTATTGAGAACTGACGTCCGTGCTAAGGGGCAGAGTCGGCATGGCTGGGCATCGCACACACACTGGTCGGCAACGCTGACGTCACGCCTCTGATTCTGGAATGCCGGTATGCTATCTAAAAATCACACACGGGGCGGCATTCTGCCGTCTTTGTTTGGTTCAGTGTAAACAACAAAAAGCCGGCATGATGAGGGGACTTTATGGGGTTCTTTGTTATAAAAAAAAAGAGGGCAAGTAATAGTCGGGGAAGTGAGAGAATCTGGGAGGTGATAGAGAGAGTGGAGAGGAAGAGGAGAAGGGGGTGAGAGGGAGGGAGAGAGAGAGGGGAGGGGAACAGGAGGGAGAGGCATCTGAAAGTAATAACGGCACCAGGAGCCCCCCCCCGCCCCCCCCCACCGACTTCAAGCTTCTAGCTGGAGTACAGCCTCCCAGGAGACAGCGGGAGTAGGCCTCTCCAAAGGAAATCTTTGTGGGGTACCCTTTCAGCAGCTAGTTGCACAAGATACACTAATACTCTATGGACACACAGAAACACACGCGCACACTTAAAACCAGGTAGATACACACACACACATCTGAAAATACAACACACACTGACATTCTTGCTCGCATACTCAGAGAAATGTACACAGACATGCACACAGGTACACAAACAGACTTAGGCACTCTCACACAAGTACACACTTAACTCCTTCCAGACACAGGACTGAAGGATAGAGAGTGAGAGATTGGGGGGGGGGGGGGGGGTGGAGGGATGGATGGATAGGGGGATGGGGTAGATGGGGTGAAAGAGCTTCCAGATGTGGGGGCTGTTTCTCTTTCAAATGAAAGTTCTTCTTGGACTTCCTTCTCTCATCCCAGGACGACGATGTGCATGCGTGCGTGTGTGCGGGGCGGGCGCGTGTGTGTGCGCGCAGCAGGCAAGGTTTCCTCCCAGACTTCAGTTTAAGGGTTTCTGACTAGGGTTGGAACACACATAGATGTGTGCGTACATCTGATAATGCCATACCAGTATTTGACCAGTATTTGACCGACGCCCTTCCCTGGTGAACAGGGTGAAAGAGTAGGAAGCTGGGTTAGGACTTCCAAGGTTGGAAGTGAAATTGTCCAAAGCCTCTTCTCGCACAACTGTCGTTCATGTGGGAGCCACAAGCAGACAGGCAAGACAAAGGACCACACACACAGCACAAAAAGATGTTTGCTCTAAAGAGTGGCAGGCAGGAAGAGCATTTCCCCGTCCAAGTCTTGTTGGACTAGTCTCCAAAGCGTTCTTGGGTTCACTGGGTGTGAAACATTCAGACCGGTGTTTTGCTCCGAGGGCCCGTTAAAATAGTTCGATGACACGTCGACCGCACATCGGATACTTCTTGAAGTCGTTTGTGAAATTTCCCAAAGTTAGTCAAACGTGATAAGTCGCACAAAAGTGTAATGACAAACAATCCGTCACGATCGATCAGGTCAAAATAGAGACTATACGAGATTGCGGGAACCTTGTGTATTCCTTTCAGAGGTCAGAAGTCATGTCACAGGACAGGATATTGTTACTGCGTTCAATAATAGGACCTTTGGACCCCTGAGTTTGATGGAGTCATGCTGAGCTCTCAGGAGGACAACACAAGATGCATGGATGGCATTTCCTGTATTGACAAGCTTCTCTTATTGTTGTCAGCGGGAAGAGAACTCCCACTTCTAAAGCCACAATTGCTTTCAGGCGTGAATGAGACTTCCCAACTCTATCAGTCATGGCGAAGCTGGGACTCCCAAATGGGTATTATGTTGGAACAGGCACCTCGTTCCCATGGTTATTGACACCGCTCAGGAAGTCTAGGTCGATTTCTTGCTGAGACAATCCAACTCTTGGGTTGTTCTAGAACATTCTTGACAAAGAACGAGCTGGAGATTACATATTTAGTACAGGTGCAATAATATATCATGGAACAATACATCGCAATACAAGTCTGTTGCAATATGTATCGGATAGTTATGGCAATATTTTTGTCATTATGATGTATGTTCGTTCCTATCAGTTGAGCTACCAGCAGGCAACCTACTCTACCTGTGTCATGCTTGCATTTATTGCATTCACAGAAATCCCTTGAACTGAGTGAACTAAACTATGTACAACAATGAAAATTATCGCAAATGTTTAATGTTTTGGGAATAAATGTTAATTGAATTCAGTTTATACATATCGTGATGCATAATGTACCGTGCACCCAGTACCATGATACGCATTGGATCATGAACTAGTGTATCATTAAACCCGATTGCAAATTTTACAGGCGTTGAAGGGAATGAAGGGAACAAGATGACTGCTTGTCATTGACTTATGTATTTATCAAGCTCATGCTTTTAGCCAAACTGACGTACAAGGGACAACTTGAATCTGCTCTACCACTGAGTTATACCTATCCCCATCAACCCCAGTCACTCTTTGCACGTTTGAAAAAGGTCCCACGATTGCTGGTACACTACCAGTCAAAATCTTTAATTTTTAATTTAATGTTTCCTCATATCACTATTTACATTGTAGATTCTCACTAAAGACATCAAAACTATGGATGAACACTAATGGAATCATGTCGTAAACGAAAAAGTGTGAAATAACCGAAAACATATTTTATATTCTTCAAAACTGCCACCCTTTGCTTTGATTACTACTTTGCACACTCGTGGCATTCTCTCGATGAGCTTCATGATGAAGTCGCCTGAAATGGTTTTCCAACAGTCTTGAAGGAGTTCCTAGAAATTCTGGAAACTTGTCGGCCATTTTGCCTTCACTCTGCTGTGCATGTCATCCCAGACCATCTCGACTGGGTTTAGGTCAGGTGACTGTGGAGGCCGGGGTCATCGTTCTTGGTCAAATAGCCCTTACACAGCCTGGAGGTGGGTTTGGGGTTATTGTCCCGTTTCAAAATAAATGATGGTCCAATTAAATGCAATCAGAATGGGATGGCATGTTGCTGTGTGATGCTGTGGTAGCCATGCTGGCTTCAATTTGCCTTCAAATGAGTAAATCACAGTGGGAACCAAGCACGTAGAGACCATCTGTTCACCTTTTCTGGACACAAATTTGGACACAATTCTTGTGTTCCTTGGCCAAAACAAATCTCTTCTGCTTGTTGCTTTATTTTTTACATAATTATTCATTATTGATCTCAATTATTGATGTAGAGATTTGTCTGCTACTAGAAATCTGTGTGACATTTAATCTGGGCTCTAATCTGAGATGCCGTTAACTTGCGATTTATGAGGCAGGTGACTTGGATGAATTTATCCTCAGCAGCAGTGGTGACTCTTTCCTGGGGCGGTCCTTATGTGAGCCAGTTTCATTGTAGCGCTTGATGGGTTTTGGAACTGCACTTGGGGAAACATTCAAGGTTTTTCAAATTTTCCGGACTGACAGGCCGACAGTTCTTAAAGTAATGATGGACTGTAGTTTCTCTTAGCTGATTGGTTCTTGCTATAATATGAATTCTAACAGTGAAATCAAATAGGGCTGCACAACACCGGTCAACTTAATAGTCCCAACCCCATTAAGAAGGCAAGAAATTTCACAAATGAACCCTGACGATATACACCTGTGAAGTGAACACAATTTTAGGTGGCTACATCATGAAGCTCATTGAGAGAATGCCAAGAGTGTGCACAGCAGTAATAAAAGCAAAGAATGGATATTTTGAAGAATCTACACAACATTATATATAACATTAAATATTATTATATAACATGAAATAAGAGAGTGTGTCCAAACTTTTGACTGGTAGTGCATTTAGGTAAAGAGAGCGTACTTAATGCCTACGAGGAAAAGGTTCCCTTTCACATCCAGTATTATCCACTGGAATCTTGATGTAGCATCTGTATTCAGCAGGTAGATGAAGCTTCCCCTACTCTTTGGCTGTGAAGCAGATGCCTTGTAGCGCTGGCACCAGTCCTGATAAAAAATACCTCAGCTAAGCTAGGCATTGATGAATGTCCAAGTTTGGCATAGACTTCAAAAATCCATTGAAAACAGGCACGGCAACTTTTATGCAACGTATACTTACACTGACAGCCTTAGAACCCCAAGTCTTAGAGGCTCTTAGAACTGGTGGTCTGACACAACATCAAACTGGGAAGATCTAGCTCTTCCGAGAGTGGAAATGGCCAATATGGCCACCAGTTCTCACATAGTGCAGAGTTAATTATCTGTGGGACTGAAGAAGCAGGGAAAAAAGTTCCCATGAACTTCATCTATAATGTTTTGCAGTGTCTTGGTCTGTGGAGATTTCATGCTGCACAGTTAACTGGAAACCGCCAGGTGGCTTGACTGTAGCCCATTGAGTTTTCTCTCTCTCGGTACGAAGTGGAGAATTAGAAAAGAAGGTGTCAAGATGGAGCAGTTGGCTGCATTGTTGATGAGGCCGTCCATCATTTCAGAGCTGCCAAGAGAATGGCTGTCTGGCTGATTTTGAAAGGCTTTGGAAACGATGGCGCCTGGGCTGTGCGTGTACTGAAGGTTTTGCTTAAAACACAGGCAGAGGTGCGGCTCAAATAAAGAACTTTGAAAGTGTTGGTGTGTGCTTCTAACACAGTAAAATACATTCAAACCTCTGCTACCTGCTCTTTTCCCACACACATGGACTAACATGTTTGGTAACCCTAATAGGAAATCTAATAAAGCGTAATTATTTCATACAGACAGAAAAAGACCAGACAAGACATCAATGCTTTCTAGGGATGGCTTTTCCTTAATGGACTAACTTTATGAATGACTTCCATTATCTAATCTGCGATAGATTAGCCAACCATGATACGATGCACAATTAGTCAGCAAAACTATCAAACTAGTTGACCAACACAATAACCAAAGTTAGTGTGTCAATAATTAATGATGGAAACTGGATATCTGTCTCACACTGGAACATTTTCAAAGACAAAGAGGCCAAAGCGTGTTCTTCAACACATGGTTGTCACCTTCAGAAACAATCTTTCGTTCACTCGACATAGCAGGAAATAAGCGATGGAAAGGAGAAGTGCGGATGGAAGGTTAGTCATGACTAACAGGTAGGCAAGACAATACCTCCTTGTCTGGCTAATGTGTACACGTGTGTGTATGACACACACAGCTTGGATTCAAGGTTAGAGCTTTGTACTCAGTGTTCTTTACGATCATGACAGGGTAGGACTGTGTGTGTGTGTGAGTGTGGGAGGGTAATCTGACAGCTGGAGATCATTGGGATGTATTACTCTGTATGAAATAGACTGCATTCCTTACAGTCCGTAATGCCTTGCTTATGACTTTCAATAAAGTGAATTCACCGCAGCGTTGCTCAACGCACGTGTTCCAACTGGTCACTAACTAGCTTCTACTGACCCCTGGTGGCCAAGGTCTCTATTTCTGGTTCTTGTGACGGGAGGAGAAAGTATACAAATATGTTTTCAATATATCGTACAAATATTTTGGAAGGGGTTTAAAGACTCACCTATTGTGGTGCCATCATCTCCCATAATGCACTTCATAGAAGTGATGATTTGCTCTGCAACAGGAGGAGACATGGATGTAGCGTATGTGGCACTGTGCGAGTGAGAACGCAGGAATTGTATCAGCTCCTGAAGAGGCGAGAAGGCAATGCAATACTTTGTCTTTGTTCAGTTTCAAACGAAATGTCAGTTACATTCCAACACTATGTTTCCACGTGACAAAGACCAAAAAGGATAAGGATCAACGTTGACACTCCAAATGTAGAAAACATTATTTTAATTACAAATGTAACACACTGATGCTGGACTCACAGGATGTGCATCTAGGATCTTGTCTTTGTTCTGTTTTACATCAACTCAAAGCATTCCTATAAAGCAGTGGTGTCAAACTCGTGCCATCGCGGGCCAAGAGGGTGCAGGTTTTCGTGTCAACCAGGCCACTACACCAGCTGACTTCCCTAACCAGTTTCTCCACTGTGAAATCAAACTCGTTATTGAAATCAGCTGGTGTAGTGGCTTGGTTGACACGAAAACCTGCACCCTCTTGGCCCGCGATGGCACGAGTTTGACGCCTGTGATATAAAGAAACTAAACACTTTGGGATCCCTCAGACAATTCTCCATTTCCCTCTTCTTAATGGCGTCGGACAATTTTATCGCACTTCAAAACGAAGGTTTGCCATCCTGCAGTGCTGTGTGTAATGAAACCTGTGTCCAGACTACTTTTCATTCTGGTCCGTGAAGACAAGTCACCCCATTCACACTAATGGCTCACCAGTATTTTTTGACATGTTGAGGAGTGTGAAATATGCTAGTGACAAGGGTGTCGCACATCTAGAGTGCCGAAGAAGAAGAAGAAAAAAAAAAAAAACTGTTGGCAGCATCATTTTTCTGACATCTGAGATGGATACATCTCTTCCCTAAGCTCCAAACAGCTTCAATTCCATTGTAGAACATTCCAGATAGATCATGCTTCCAAACATCTGCCTGTAGAGATCTCTGGATCCTGCCTGTCATGATGAGATTGCAACTCTGTCGCCGTGGTTTCCTTACTCACCCTCTTTCCTCCGATGTAGCCCCCCGCAGCCCCAAAACTCTTGGTGAACGTGCCCATCATAACGTCCACATCCTGGGGGTCCAGGCCGAAATAGTCCACCACGCCGCGGCCCCCCGGTCCTAGTGCCCCGATGCTGTGGGCCTCATCTAGGTAGAGGTAGGCCCTGTAGCGTTTCTTCAGGGCTATAACCTCTGGCAGGCGCACAATGCTGCCTTCCATACTAAAAAGGTGGAGGAGGGGTGTAGAGAGAGAAAGAGGAAGCTCAGTTGAGGAACGGTAATGGCTTTAAAAGCTTTTTTTAAAATATATTTAGATGCAAATCATTTCCTTTTCAGAACAATTTCCAAATTGCGTTTCAAGTTTCAGTTTACAAAATACACTATTTTTAAATGTTATGCTTTGTTTTGGTCTACATTCAATCATTCCAGACTACATTTCTGCTTGGTTTCACGCTTTGCCCACAAAAGCGCCTGCTAGTGGACAGCATGTGTATTACCTGTAGATACCCTCCACCACGATGAGGATCTTCTTCCAGGGCCTGTGTGTTCTGGGTTGACCGTGGACTATGGCATCTCTTAACAGCTTCTCTAGACTCTGCATATCTGCCACGCACACGCAGGAGAACACAGTTACATGCCAGAGGGAAATGATGCTCAAACTACAGATAAACCAGCAACTGGGAGTTTAAGGGAAGGGAAGTGAAATAAGATAGACGGGGAAGAATAACAAAGGCGTTTTTTTTGCGATGTGCAGGGGATGGAGATGAAGGCCAGGGCAAGTGGTGTGTGTGTGTGTGTGTGTGTGTGTGTGTGTGTGTGTGAGTGGGCGGGGGGGGGAGTAAGTGGCTCACTGTTGTGTTTGTAGACCCGGATAGTGGAACCAGACAGCCTGGCACCCAAAACCAGAGAGGCATGGTTTAGCTCGTCACTCAGGATCAAACAGCCCTGGATGGAGGGGAGTACCAGGAGAGAAGGGGAGAGACAGAGAGGTATGATTTAGTCTGGTTCATATCGTGTTACAGGATTCAACTAAACCTAGGTGGTGGGGGGGGGGGGGGGTGGAGGGACCTGATGTGCTGTTTATATAGTGCTGTATTGTTTTTTCTTCAGTTATACAGGATCGTTCAGAAGTGTAATGGGGACCGCATTTCCATGATACGAGCTAGCTCTACTTTTCACTGTTTCAAGTAGACTGCGGCCATCCTTTACCAGCCCGAAACAAACCACATACAGTATAGTGGTTTAGTGAGGGAAGGAGCTGTAGGAAGAAAACGCAGGCATTCTGACACACGAGTTGACCTTGCATTCGACACGTGTGTCTGTACTTCGGAACAGAGGGTTAGCGTGGTCATTTGACTCCTGAACCGCGTGTTCTGGCGCGGCTCCAGAACAACGTCGATCTTACTTGACAGAAACACAACAGAGTTGACCTCCGTCTGTCCTAATGCTGATCGGTCACCCGCGGCAGGAAGTTGACCTGCGTTGCCGTTCGCGGCAACAGAAAGAGCATCCTGTTGATGCGCGCTTGGTAGGATGTGTGTGTGTGTGTGTGCGCGCATGTGTGCGAGTGCGCGGCAAGGGTTGGAGGTCTCCTGTATTGGCGCCATGACAGTAAAGCTAAGAGGGATGTTTATGTTAGGGAGATAGGAATAGTAGTTTGTCACTGTGCAAATAACCCTGCTAGATTGTGTGAATACATTCCAAACACACATGGTTTTACGCTGATGACGGTGATAAGGATGAGTTCCAAAAGGTGTGGTTAAAACTGCCTAAGGATAGATCAACATAGAGAGAGAGAGAGAGATAGAAAGAGAGAGAGAGAGATAGAAAGAGAGAGATAGAAAGAGAGAGAAAGAGAGAGAGCGAGCGAGCCCAGGAAAGAACAAGGCAAACAGAACCAGATTACGGTACCTTTCACAAGCTAAACTAACAGATTGGGTGAAGGGAGGGCAGGGAGGGAGACAGCCTGGAACGAAACATTAAACCAGCTGGGAGGAAGAAAGAGTGGATTCTTGCAAAGAATGGAGCAATGGCGTGACGACTGACACAAGCTAGAGGAAGAAAGACAGTGACTGATAAAACCGCAGATAACATTTTGAGAAGACAAAAAGGCACAAAAATGAGGAAACAATGCCACTAGTCAGAGCGACCCTAGCCTTTCGAAGGCCCTGCCTCTCTTACTTTGCCCGTGAGTGCAGGAATGTTCATGCTGTTGGTGGCAAACCCCATGCCAAAGGCCATGGCAGACTCCACCCCCAGGAACCTGGCAACCAGCTTTTCCATTTCCTCATGTTTGTCTAGGTTACCTTGGGGGGGGGGGAAAGAAAAAAGGCAGACCAAATGATTGACCCAAGACAGCGACAGGGAGAAAGATTCAAAACACCAAAACACCGCTGTACTTTAATAACCTGAAGGCGAAGAGCTGGAGTTTGGGATTGAGCAAGTGATTTCTCCGAAGTGGGATGCATGTTTGGGCAGGATATGCAACTTGCACGTGTGTGTGGTGTGTGTGTTCACGTGTAAATATTAAGAGTTGCTTGCGCACGTGTTTTCTAGCTTGCGTGCGCACACATGGTGCACATACCCATCTCCTGCCGGGTGCTGCTCACACCTACTCCGTACGTCATGGTTGCACGCGCGGCGGCGTTGGGGCAAACGCCCGTGTTCTCAGCAAAGCCCAGGTAGTTGTAGGATCCCAGGTTTATAACATCCTTCACGACTCTCCCTGTGTAGCTGAGAGAGCACATGGAGACAACTGTAGACAAGGTGGAAAGAGAATGAAAGGATTGATAAAGAAATAAGGTGAGGAATCAATCCGAAACTGGATATTGTTTCTAATCAACCAACTCAAAATATTTTTTATCTGTTTGCTTGTGGGTATTTAAGGACCGTAGGCCTGAACAAACCCTCAGCAATAAATGATTACCGTATTTTTCGGACTATAGGGCGCACTTAAAAGCCTTTATTTTTCTCAAAAAACGACACTGCGCCTTATAATCCGAAGCGCTTTATATATGGATTAATTATTTTGTTTACTGACCTCTAAGCGATTTTTGTGTGGTACAAGGCACTAAATCAAAATTTTTTAGTACGACTTTGGTAAACTACAAAGCCGCACCGCTTGCAGCATTACGGCTACCGTAACCATGAGTGTCGCGGAGTAATACATACTGTGCTTCACCGTAATATTATTTGACGGATTTATCTGACTTTTTTCCGCTTAATGCGCCTTATAGTCCGGTGCGCTTTATATATGAAAAAAGATCGAAAATAGACCATTCATTGACAGTGCGCCTTATAATCCAGTGCGCCCTATAGTGCAAAAAATACGGTACCTCTCTTAGGTAAGGGAAATGTATTGGTGAGTTAGTTATTTCTGTCGATAACTACAATATACAGTAGACAGACATTATTTGGATATAATTGAGATGGGGGAGTAAGGATGTAGCCATGGGAGGTAAAAACAGAATATTAAAGAAAAGGATATCATTCAAATGACAGGAAGGGACAATTATTTTGTTTTCAAATGGGGCCTGACAGACAAGGGTCTAGCCTGCAGGTAGGCTGGTTAACTTTGCTGGCATCCCTTCAAGTTTCAACTTCACCTTGGTTTATTTGAAGGAACTATTTTGGGTCCCTTTGACATTCAAGACAGATTATGTTGTTATCCTTATCTTAAGGTAACACAGGCTGGCACCTGATCCACTACATACTTTTTCTGGTCGCAGGGATCAGAAATGCAGGAGTATGAACTGATAGAAACTTAAATTAGTTTGGGAATGGTTGTGGTATACTACCTGTATACTGTATACAGGTTTGTCACAACTGCAAAGTTTTTATGGGAAAAAGTTTAACTTTCCATGCATTTGATTGAAAGGAGCACCATGCTTACATAGTTTTCCATACCACCAATACATAACTCCAATATGGCTGTGATATAAGAAGTCACACTTTGTTAGGCCAGACAAGAGTGCATCCCTTACTCGAATGTCCAATTGTAGTCATGTGATACCCGTTCCACCAGGTGAAACTTGGCCCCTGGGACGCTGCATATGGGCCTGTTCCAACTGTCCCGGATTCTCATGTACAAGTTCCTGGTGTAGAAGTTCTCAAAGTCCTGATAAAGGGGGACAAAGTCCTGGTGATGGAAAGAGGACAAGGGGAAAAGAGGAGGGGGGGAGAGAGAGAGAGGGGGGGGGGGGAGAGAAGCTTTATAGAGTACAGTTATATTGCTTTTTAAGGTAGATAGTGAATGAATGAATCAATTGTGCTCTGAGAAATGTAGCAAAGGCACTGAGAAAAACAGTCTCTGCATCACGGGCACTGAACTATTTATCTGTCTGAAGCCAAAAGTCTGTGTACCTCATCAACATCTTACTCACTGACTGCTTCACCGGCAACCCTGCATGTCTATAAATCCAGCAATCTGTTTTACTGACATCTTAATCACTGACTGCATCTGGACACTGTGCATTAGTAATGCTAATATGGAGAGCAAGAACACACCTGTGCAGGAGGGGTAAGAATGCGAGGAATGGGGTGAAGTCAGCTTGAGAAAGCAAGCATGAGAAAAAGGAGAATATGAGAAGAAGGTGAAGGTTCACGTTTGTGAAAAAGATGAAAAAGAGTCACGGGAGTTTCACCAAGCCACACAGGGTCTCATCATGTAACAGCTGACTTCTGGCTTGATCACTGAACTGCGGGTCATTCGTATCTTTGCAAAAGCTGGCCATGATACTCTAAAACGCGCTGCTCTACGATCAATCTCTCGATCTAAGGCGTTAACTTTGAGCATGACTGAGAACAATGGAGGCAAACAGTCCCTAAAAAGCAGTTTCACTTTTCAAGTTTCTCTAGAAAGAGAACTGCCTGCACATCAACAACACTGGGATATCCTTCAGGCAATTTACTGTTCCCTGCTTCCTTCCACTTACCCTAAGGGGACAAAATCACAAAACAATTTCCTTACAACAGTGAGGTGGTCTGGAGTGTTAGGAGTAACACATTTCAAATGACTGTTTCCTGTTTAAGTGTTTCATTATCCATTATCCTAGACATTCAGTTTGAGATATGAAGCAGTGGTTCAGGCAGGGAAACTCCCAAATAAAAAAACTGTCTTGAATTTATGGCTGAGAACTCGATAAGCATGCCACTTAGACAGAGGGTACACAAAACACAGGGCCAGGATGAAGGAAGCAAAAAGAGAGAAGAGCTGGACATTCTGTGTCGTGCTAAAGCAGTGTCAAGAGTGTGGATGAGTACCTAACCCCGGGGTGTCCAATCCTGGTCCTCGAGAGCCCCTGTCCTGACAGTTTTAAATGTTTCCCTGCTCCAACACACCTGATTCTAAAGAATGGATCGTTATCAAGCTCTGCGGAAGCCTCATTATGATCATTCATTAGAGTCAGGTGTGCTGGAGCAGGGAAACATCTAGAACTGTCAGGACAGGGGCTTGTCGAGGACCAGGATTGGACACCCCTGACCTAACCTTAGATTGACCGTCTTGGCTGTAAGTAGGAGTGTCAAGCAACGCAATGTGACGGTGTCTTGAGTAACATAGGACAAGACTCCGAGGCACCAACTTTTGGGGTGTCAAACTATGTTTCATTAGTCTGTCAGATTGTTTAGTTGCGACAAATCATATGCAAGCCACTGGATTTGCTGGTCCAATTTCTAACCCTGACAAATATACCACCCCCCCCTCCCCCCAACACACACACCTCCTAAACTTTGACAGTCTTAAAAGCGTCTTAATCCCTTCTGAAGTGTAACCCTGTACCTTAAACAACATAAGCGGTAGTTTCAGGCCGTTTCTTCGTTACCTTCTGCTGCTCCCTCTCCCTGGAGATGTGGCATCGCTCGATCTTCCAGTTCCTCATGAAGTCTCTCAGGTAGCCGAACACGGTGAGGATGCCGTAGCCCATGTAGGTGAGCACGGCCACCAGCATGGGCGTCTCCTCGAAAGACTCATTGATAGTGTACGAGCCGTGACTGGCTGTGTGTTGAACCTGAGAAAGACATGGGATTGAGAACATGAATTTCAAAACTTTTTTTGCTTACATTGAAATATTGTATTTCTTTTTATATATCTTTTTTTTAAGGTGAAGTGTCAGACAAGCAAGCCTATACGATTTGGGATCTTGCACAACTGTGCAGATGCCATTGCTGTGGGTTCTTATGAAATAGAATCGTTCATCAGCAAAGAGCCAGCAAAACTGGAAAATCCTCAACCCTAACATATGTTCAGTGGCAAACACAATGCTGGCCGTTGCACACATACGGTAGCGACTTCCTCGAAATCTCTTGTATACTGAACTTACAGCATGGAAACAAATAGTGATTTGGTAGTCAAATGAGGGGATCGTGGGCAGCTGCTGGTAAAATACCACTTAAAGGCAAAAGCCATTTATCAAATACACAAACCTATGTTACCAATATCTTAAATCTGTGCAGAGAAAAAAGATGAAAAGGAGAAACATTAAGATGCATATATACATAGAGCTATATGAGAAAAAATATGAAAATGAGAAACATTAAGATGCATATATACATAGAGCTATATGAACACTCGTTTATTTTCTAACATAGCCTACTCATGTTAATTACTGAGTTAAAAAAAAATGTAAAGGCTCTACTAAGTTTAATACTTCACTGTAGGTGGCATCTCATTTAAACTAAGGATAAAGTTATAGGCTGTATGAACAGTAGCCCAATGAAAGTTAGATTGGAAATATAGTCCTGGTAGCCTACATATTTTATATTTCCCCCTCCCCGCCAAGTCGACTTAGCAGAAGCTTACGCCCTAACCTTTTAATCATTGCCTTCACATCATGCAACTCTTTTTCAAAAGCCCCCAGCACTTTGCAACCACATGTGACTAGTCATGCTCCTATCTCAAATACCTCAGAGGCAAGCTACGGTGCCACCCACGTGAACTACAATCAGCTCAGCCAGGAGTCAATTAACCAGCCAGCCTACATGCAGTCCAACACAGTTGGGGACAGACTGAAGAAGCAAAGGGACTTGGGATCCCCTCTTATTCCCCAGATATTAAGCTCTTATCTGTAACCTATAGGTTACAAAGGGACAAGGATCTAGCCCACCCAGGCATATTTTCGATTTAATATAAATACATACATTACATTGAATCTATTAAACAATGTTGTTGTTTTGGAATAGTTGCCACCTAATTAAATTTCAGGACAGTGCTCTGGGATGGAAATATTATTAATAAGTCCCAAGACAGCGCTGTTCTGTGCATGTTTTCTCTATGGACTGCTGCAAGAAAACAAGTGCCTGTGAACAAATGCTTAACAGCTGAATTTGATCTCTTCAAAAACGACAGAGACGTCATTTGAAAGTATTTCGATCAATTTTTTTCTGCTACTGATGCAATGAGCCGGGCTGACTTCGTTAATCAACACTTGCCTCATAACGACGAGAACGGTGATGATGTTTAAACAGTTAAGTGCATAAATAATGAAACATCAGCCAGGATAACAGACTGACCCTTGACATTTATGGATTGGACAAGCTTGCCTGCCAATATTAAATTCAATTTGCAACGACAATGTTGGGCTACCTACAAGCATAAATGATATGCAGCATGCATTAATCATAGTGTAAAATTAATGTGTACCTTGAAGTCATGTGTCGAATAACAAATTGACAAATCTGCAATACTACTGTACAGTAGAATCGAGCAAGCTGTTAAACTTGATGTTATTGCTGTCCACCCTGTCACACGTAAGATCATGCGGAACTGTCATCCTGATCTGCTTACTAACTTTAACTTTTCCAGCTAATGAAACGGATGTGCAAAATAAAACAGCGACGGTTAGCAAATGAAACAGAATCTCATTTGTAACTGTGAACCGTTACAAGCTCAACAACAGCTGACACAGCGTGAAAAAATAAAAAACAGCAATAGGCGACGATCACGAAACAAAGCCGGAATCGAAACGGTTTAATCATCTGAGGTTTAACGTGTCCAAAACAGTTATTCCCCCCATCATCATCATCATCCATCCGATCGTGACCCCGGGCCTCACTTTCTCCTCGGGATAGCCGTACTTCAGCTGCTGCTGATGGGACTGCTGCTGATGGTTCTTCACCAAGCCGTTCCTCCCCGCTTTAACGCCGTTCTTTGCGCGGTGACACACTTCTCCATTCTCCGTCTTGTTCACGGAGCTTTCCGTCATGCTTTCTTAGGATTCCGGCCAGTAACAGTCACTTTGCATGAAGCTTGCAACAAACGGAGAACTCTGTATGAATCGGTGCTTCAGTGACTTCGCTGCTCGTTGGTCTCCCTCCTCTAAACCCACAAACTAGAAACCTGACATTCCAGCCGCTGCAATACCGGAAATACACGCCCTTAGCAACCGCTGACAGCCAGTAATATTGTCGCCCGGAGAAGTGGGCGTGGTTTACGAGACCTTGATTTGGGTGTGGCCCCTGTCCGCTCTGGCCCCTGTCAGGGTCTATGAACTATTATAACCATTTATACATGTCTATGGTTATAACAAGCACAATGTGTGGGTTTCAAGTCCGCCGATCATCAAATGTGTGATATTCTCATTTTAACTTCCAACATTCTCCTTGAAATGCGTTCATTACCCAACATGAATCACCACTGTTGAAAACAAACTTTCATACTGTTTTGATGGGCGTAAATGTTGTCGTATACTACGTTTCGAAACGGATGGAAGTTGAATGGCCTGTAGTTTCGTATGGATAACAGGGTCATGATGCATAATAACCATTATAATCACATAAATGAGCCAGGCATAAAAGGACCTAAATGACAAGCCAAAAGCGAGGGTAGAGAGCATCAAGACATTTCTAAGAAGAATACTAATAATAATTGGACTTATCTGGCAAAAAAGGTTGGCCAGTTAAAAATATGTATTAACAGCGATCAAACTTAAGGGTACAGGAAGCAAAAATCGAAGAGGTAACAACTCTACAAAGTCTGATGATTTGCCAGATTCGGTTTGATAAAATAATAATCAGTTTGATGTTGCACATACGTGAATCTACTCTCTGTCAAACAGGTTTTCTTGTATTGCCTCTCAGTTTGCCTGCCAAGTGCTTTCAATTCATGTAACTCAGATAAACACCAAGTAGGAGTTGACCTACTTACAGAAATGGGCTTTTTCAAAAGTGCAAAATCATCCAATCGCAATGTGAACACATCGTTTTGGTGAACAGAGTACATGGTACATTCATGCATCACATTGGTTGATTAAAGTTGGCCAATAGCCACACTCTAGGTGTAAAACAAGTAAAGTATATGACGAGTGCCACTATAACTCAACCTGTGTTTAAAGAAATGGGCGAAGCCGGTTCTGGCAAGACACTCGGGCTGCCCGCGTCATCACTCAGTCATACAATCAGTACATATCATTCATTCACACAACTCGGTATACTTTACCTATTTATACACCTCAGTATACATCATCACTCATTCACACACCTCAGTATACATCATCACTCATTCACACACCTCAGAATACATCATCACTCATTTACACACCTCAGTACACGTTATCTGCGCGGATATCTAACACTCACACAGACCGGCTAAGGATCAGTGCTGTTGCCTCCCACCACCATCCCCTTTCTCCCCCGGTTGTCTGTCTGTCTGACTATATGTGTATCTGTCTTCTGTCTATAAGGGGGATTATATATCTATTGCTCCATGCCTCATGTCATATATGTATGCACGTATGTGTCGCTCGAAGCGGTAGGGAGCGCTCCCCCTTTAGACATTCCACTCCGCCAAAGTCAAACATATTCCATGTCATGGTTATCAATAAATATAGTTTATTATCAATCAATCAATCAATCACGTGAGTGTCTTGACTGAACCGTAATAATGTCACCAGAGAGGAACTACCTGCAACTTTTGTTGCCTGTGGCTAAAGTACATCAGTGAGTTTGTTAGTCTATCGTTAGAGCGTGAGTTGCACATCTTAAATGTGAGTCTACACTTTGAAAGCTTTTAAAATCTTCCACCCAGGACGTAAATTGAATGAACTTCTGCACAGCTCCAGTTTTAGTGTTTAATTCAGGAATTACATAATCAATCATTTGTAATTATTTATAACGAACGTCATATGGATATTTACATTTACATTTATTTAAATGTAATGTACGCTTTTATCCAGAGCAACTTACAGTAAGTACAGGGACATTCTCCATGAGGCAAATAGGGAAGTGCCTTGCCCAAGGACACAATGCCACATAGCCACACCTGACCACCCCAGATACTTGCACACACATATGAGTATCACAAAATGGAGTAGGAGCCGTTTCCTTAAACTAACCAATTTGTGGAGCACTTTTTCTTTATCAAACACACACACACACACACACGTGTATAAAGCAGCTCCAGTTATCTCTGAAGATGCAGCTGCATCAATTAGCTGAGGTTGTACATGCTGGTGAACACACTGCATACAACATAAACCCAGTGCTTTGCATAACTTTGCCTTTGAAATTAAGTTGCTCAAGTCTTTCCCCTCTCCGTCCAATATCACAAACACACACACATACACACAAATACACACTACCACTCGGGGCTGCATGTGTTCTTATATAATTGGCTTCATCGAGTTGAGTTAGCTGGGCTGAGGCTCATGAAAGCAACCAAATTCCTGACTGAGGAAGATAAAGTGAAGTGTTTTACTTTACACATGTTAAATTGTTGTCACCATTCTATTTTAATGTTTTGCACTCAATGCTTTATATTCTAGACCATTAGCCCCTAGAACACGTCAGTTGCATTAATGTAGTGGGCTGCATTTCTAGGCAAAATGGAAAATGCCTGTGTTGAATACAGTGCAAGAGAGTTCAGAACAAGGGCATGTCATTGACGTGGAACTTGTTAATAAATGGGAATGTTTATGTGTGGGTGGACATTGCACCATGTCTTTTCAGCCACACATAGTTCACACACATTAAGAGCAGGGTATCCATATGCTTAGTGAGAGACAAGGACAAATAGGAGGATTGGGAGAAAGAGACGGGGGGTGATATAGAGGCAGAGGGAGGGAGGAAAAGAGGAGTGAGAGAAAGCCCTGGACAGGGAAGTTGAGCATTCTGGACATGCAGTGCCCCTCTTCCACTGTCCCTCTCTTTGTTATCCCCCCCTCTTTGCCCCCCTTCTACCAGGACCCACTTGTGACTACACAGAATCGGTTCTACCTTTCAAGCATGCTCAGAAGTATTGCTGTGAAAATAGTATTACGCTCAGAGAGTAAGTCTTCGCCCACTGCAAACAGGGATTCAGTGAGGGGAGATGGGTGGATGGCTTGGGGGGGTGGGATCATGGAATGCTCTCAGTGAGGTAAAAAATTGACAGCTGGCAATGTCCATTTTTACATTTACATTTAGTAGACACTCTTATCCAGAACAACTTTCAGCAAATACAGGGACATTCCCCAGAGGCAAGTAGGATGAAGTGCCTTACCCAAGGACACAACATCATGTTGACGCAGCCAGGAATCGAACATGCAACCTTCTGATCACCAGCCCAACACCCTAACCGCTCAGCCACCTGACTCTTCTGTCTCTACCTAGTCTATTTTCCAAAGCGCTCTCTTGTAAGTCGCTTTGGATAAAAGCGTCTGCTAAATGAATAGATGTAAATGTAATGATCAAACAGAGCAATGAGGGCCCTTTATGCATAGCTTCCAGAATTTAATTATTTCCTACACAATTTCGTTACAGTGTCTAGTCACCATCCTTGGCAAGAAGAATCCTTACTCCAGGCAACATGATAATAATAAGACAAACAAGCAAGGTATTTCAATCCCAGAGTCCCAGTTACAAAAGGAATTCTGTTTGTTTTACAGATGATTCAGCTGTGTGTACGTCACACACGCTCCCTCTCTTCCTGCTTTTCTCAACAATCCATGTGTGGATTCCATTTCTCAGAATTGTACGATTATACTGCTTTACTGTGTGCGTGTGCGTGTGTCTGTGTGTCTTGTTTTGTGAAACCCTTGTGGTCAGCAGCCTTCCACTAAACCTATTTCTGAGAAGCCAAGTATTCTAATCAGTTTCGTGTGTTCCTCTCATGAACGTTTCAAGAACAGAGTGTCAGAGTTTGGCAATTCTATTTTTGTTTCTTTAAGGAAAGATTGACCAAAAACTTCAACCTGCCTCTGTAGTACCTCTTCTTACACAAGGGGTGTCACTGTTAGATTACCATAAATTCTGTGAGGCCAGACTATTTTCTTTTTTTAATACAGGCCTATCGTCTTTAGACGTAAAATAATGCCATTAGGACAGAAGGACAGGACAAACGCAATGCTGTACATAGATGACAGCCTCTCAGTATTACTACACTTCCTGAAATTAGGTCACAAACACCTTGATGACTAAAACCACAAGGAATATGAAGAAGAATTGTTCTAACAAAACAATGAAATAACTAGTTGTAAAGAAGAATAGTATCATGTAGACAAGAGTCTTCAGTGGTATACATAAATAAGTGCACACGCACATACACACACGCACACATACAACCTGCCACAGCAATTACAGCACAAGCTCTGGAACAATTTCACAGCACCTCACTGGCCACTCAGCAGATAGAGTTGCCATGGGAGCCGGCATGATTGAGAACAAGAAATTACAGGCTGCCACAGGGAAGAGGATAAAGAGGGGGAGAGAGAGGGGGAGGAAAATAGGTAGAAGGAAATTGAGGGATAGAAGGAGGAGAGAGGGACATGTACCACTGTAAGGGCAGAGAAAGGTAAGTTGAACGTCGGTAGGAGGAGAAGAAGAAATAGGGAGACGGATGAATTAATAAGAGCAAGAAAGAAAGGCGGGATTGGGGAAGGCCCAAGGAGAAAGGAATGGAAAAGAGAAGTGTACAAAGCAGGAAAATAGCGAGCGAGAAAGGAGCGGGGTGCTGATAGTGCATGTCTGTGTGACAGTGGGAAAGAGAAGGAGTTGGTGAAAGAGGGCAGATGTTCTCCCTTAGTATAATGTGCTCGAACAGGAAGATGATGTTAAGTATAAACAGGAATCAGTTCTCTCCCCAGACCCCACCCGAGACACCCGTGCAAGGTAGGAGACTCCTCTCTGTTGCAAGGAGAAAGAGAGGGATGATTTGTATCTGTTGAATGCCTGTGTGATGAATGACTGTGAAGCACAGTAAACCGCCCATAATAAAGGTTAATAATAAAATACAACACACCCATCAGAGGCGGTAACATTAGTCACATTACATTACATTAGAACACAACACATGGTTTAGCTTATCTTTAAAGAAAAATACATGTTCCTGACGGTGAAGGTTGAGAGCACAAGCTTTACTGTTACATTTATACAGTATATTTAGCTAAATCCAAAGCGACTTCCAAGAGAGAGCTTTACAAAAGAACATCGGTCTCTGAACATAGCAACGTGATAGTCATCAAACATAGCAGGTTTATAGATTATGAAACATATATCCTGAGAAACCAATAAGTGCCAAGGGAAGAGCAATAAGACCTAATGCAATACATGAACCCACCCTAAAAATGCAACGAAAATGCCGACAATGACTCTCTTCCACCGCACTACAGCTTGTCCACTGATCGCACATACTGGGCCCTGACTACACACAAGTCGCAGCACCGGACCACCCAGAGACAGTGAGCTGTCGAGAGCAGCAGCCTGAAAAGGAGCAGTGCCGCGTTGGGCGCCATGGTAACAGGGTCAGGGCCATTTAAAACAATGCGGGAAGGAAATGACATAATGGCCAGTAATCAATGCGTGATTTGTCCGTGTCGCTCACCGCTTAGCAGCAGCGGCAGCTGGTGCTCTGGGCTGGTCATGAGTGACAGTAAAGCTTCTTTATGTTTTGCTTTGTGCATCGTATGCGCACCACAGACATCTGTGCTTGGTAGAGGATATTTTAGATCCTGTAGTACGCGAGGGAAACATCAGTCTTTTGTGTATATGAAAAAGTGTGTTTTCAGGGGAGCATATGTGTGTATTTTGCAAATGGGTGTGAGATAAACATGCGCAACAAGAGCCCTAATCTTGTTGAAACATCCATTTGATCAAACTTCAGCAACGATTTACATTAACCATATGTACATGACACATTCATTACACAACTAGAGTCTGCAGACAGGCCATGACTGATCTAGTATGACTCATAAAGGTGTCGTTAATGTGTTATGCATTAATATGTCATTTTTAACGTATGGTGTGGCCCCCTGGCACTGAACAGCTTAATCTTTCGAGAACTCTCAGGCTGATTGTTCTTGCATTAGGCTGACGGGCTAGCTTCTTGCCTCTACTAATGTCTTCTGTGGTTGTACGCTTGGTGATGACATCATACCCAAGATAGATTCCTAATCAGTGAAGATGAGAAGCCTCTGAATCCTTTTTCAAGACCGTGAGCAAACCTTATTGTCAGGTTCACCACCAGACATAGACAGGCTCTATGTCAAGCCATAGCAGCTATGCACTACACTACTACTCTACCTAATTGGCACTATTTTTATTTCAGCCATATGTTAAGATGACCTCTGATGCATAAGTGCTAACAGTATAATGTGCACAAATTGTATTTGATTAAATAACTTAATACACAGTGACTTCCAGGAATAAGAGCTTAACACTCCCCAAGGGTTCACATGGTAATGTGTGCCAGTGCTAAGGATGAGTGGCTCCAGAGTATCGACAAAGCTCTCTTCCGAGAGCACATCGAAGGACACATGACGAGGAGTGTGCGAAGCTGCTACAGGAATCCTCTACGCAGGGGAGATGTTGTCCTGATTGCCCTTGACGGCAGGAACGGCTCGTTTTGAACCGCACATCGTTCCACACATTCTGCGCCGAGCCTTTGCGTGCTCGCTCCTTAACCCACATACAGAAGTCTAGTTAGATACGGAGTGCAGCTATTTTCATCTGGGAGGGGCATTCCTGACCAGGCATCTATCTTGTGTGTGTGTCCCCCACCCCCTGCCTCCAGCCATCTCTTCTGAGCTTATCTCCGAGGACAGATTAAGACACACACACACGTGCACGCCCACGCACACACGCACAGTTCTTAACAACCCCTGGTTATTTACAGGAAACTGACACTCTGGACAGTGTCAGGACACAGACGAGGTAAGAAGGGGGGGAAAGGGAGAAGGAACGCCGAACGATGAAGAGACGGGAAGGAGGAGGACTGAAAACGAGTGGCTGAGATGAGATAGTGAAAGTTTGCCTCACAAGGAGACGCTAGATAGGAGCAAGGGTGTTTATGAGAAGAACAGAAATAAATGAGGCCAATTAAAAAAACAAAGAGAAGTTCATCATGAGGACAGCGAGAGAGAAGGGGTGAAATAAGGAGTATCGGACCACTATAACCCTGCGGTATTACTGCACAGATAGAAGGCAGTCCTGTTTGTGTCGTCCAAAGGCAGTTAAACGATACATTTGAGCTGTGAACCGGGTGGAGAGGTAAAGAATGCTGTTCTATCCTGCAACCACAAGAGGGGGTGCAGCATCCAGTCAATAGATGAAGGCCTGCCTAGAACTTGTTCTCTCTCTCTCTAGTCCTTTCTTTGTCCTGCATCTCAATAGCCTTGGCTGGAACAGTAATTATCGATAATGGCTGTGATTATAAAAATGACACCGGCGGTGCATTTTCCCTCCGATTTACAAAGCTAATGTCCTCGTGTTATCTGTGTAGTTGTGTGTAGTGGGGGCCTTTGATGGGGGGGTCTAAGTGCTGGGAAGCATGTAGTTTATTGGCAGGTGGTCCTGAAAACCCAGGTTGTCTTCGAGGGATATGCTTAGGTTTATTGAGGATTGATGGAGGTCACTGCTGATGGCAGGGATGAAGAGTAACTCTGTTTTGTCGGGATTCAGTTTGAGGTGGTGGGAGGACATCCATAAGCAGACGCCAGTCAAGCAGCGATTCTTTCGTTTCTCAATTAATTCGTTTCGATTCTTTTCAGGAGACAAAGGGTGGGATGGAGAAAAACAGCGGCGTATCAGTGGGGATAAGAAAAGCAACATCTACGTCTGTAGTTTTTCTCCTCCTCCTATTAGCTTCCTGGAAACTGGCCACAATGACTAAACTTATATAGTAATTTGTCTGCTTGTCGCATCAAGGAGCAAAAGTCATCCATCGCTGCAGAGTTTATTAAGGGCTAGCCGCTCCTATAAGGCTTGTTAATTTTTAATGAGCTGTCTATACACTGAATTAGCTGCTGATTAGTCCCACAATGCTCTAAGATATTGGATTGATTTCATTTGTCCAACTTTTGAATTAATGGTTGCTAACAGGATGCAGCAAACATGACAAAAAGTGCTTCTCGACGTTACCTACAATGCCTTTAGGCTTGCATACTAAAGACAACCTTTTCAGCAGTGAACACTGAAAAAGATTAACCCTTTTACACTGACCAACAATTCTGGATGATTTATCAGATCTTGCCACATGCGAGGCAAGATAAGCTAATGTGCCAGCATTGCAAATATCCAAGGACGAAGAGGAGAAAAAGACCAGGTCAGGGAAATCCCTGACCCGACAGAGCTCAGAGTTGAAGAAATGGAAGAGAAAGAGAAAATGTAGAAAAGAGGTGAAAAACCAGGAGTGGGAAATAAAGACATAAATTAGAAGCGTGTCTGCTACAACTTCACCAAGGACAATGCCACTTATGTTCTTGAGTGTATGGCACAGGAGGCCATCAAAGAACTAGCTGTCGTTGCATGGTCACTGTAAGAAATACAATCAAGTACCCACAGCTTCTCCTTGTATCAGCACATATGGTATTGTGTACTGGATTTATTTTGCATCAGTTGCCTCCATAATTGCAATAACAACATACAGATTGATGGATGGATTTAAATCTGATCCAAAACTTTAAATACAATCGTTTTACATGACAAGCAGCCCTATAGTGATGTCTTAACTCGTTCGATTTTAAGCGAGCCCTTTTCAAAACATGTTGTTCCTGCTATGGGGTAACCCTCTGTAAAGTAATTGATATGGATTATGTTTGTGATATTGCTGCGTTGACACGTTGTCACTGTGATAGCTGAGACACATTCTGCAAAGTCTGATGACTGGGCCTTTTTGTCTTGCCATTGAAAACCAGGCGCTACACACACACACACAACAGGAGTACACTCGAAACCAAATACACAATACGTACAGCACTCACACTCTGTAATATCTTCAATCAGAGCCTTCCTCGCACCAGTGACCACAGACCCCTCAAGGCCTGGTCGCTGGTGGCCACATTAACCTGTTTCCCCCTCCTCACTAACAAGTCTCTTTCACCAAATCAACAACCCTCTCACAGCCCCAAAAATGGAACTGGTGGTCAACCATAGAACTGGGTGCGGCGCTTTCATATTCGGTTTTACACTCGCAAATCTTTTTCAGCCTTATGTACCTCCAGACACAGTATTTCCATCCTGGTGGAAAAATGGGGGCAGAGGCACCCTAAATCCCCATATATACGTACGCGCTGTCAGAATGATCTATGTACTATGTAGTCACATCACTCCTGCTGCCTGTACATTATCTGCTCTTCTCTACCTGGTACCTGTCTTCGTTTCTGCCCTGCTGCTTCTGGAACCTTCACACGAACGCAGCCGTTCAGTTATTTTTCAGATTCTGTCACTACCAGAAATCATACAGGTACCATGGTACTCAAGGGAGCAAATGCAGGGCTACAAACCGACACCCATCTCTTCCTCCTTCCATTGGTTTACAAACTAGCTTCACTCCAGTGAAATACACTTCCTTTCCAGACCTTTACTTGGAAATTCTGATGCATGCATCTGTCACCTCATCCTACAGTGGATTCATTTCCCCTCCAACCCACTTGCCCGACCCAAACACCCATTCATTAGCTTAACCGTTTCAACAAATCACTCTGCAATGCAAAATTCCTTTACTTTTATAAATACAATAAATATTTGAAGATCTATGTAAACTTTTTTCCTTTAAGCTATAGAAGTATGTCTGTAATGTAATATATATCAGTCAACAGTCTCTTCTCTTCTTTGTTCCCTGGTTCTGTTCATCAGGAACTTCATGGTACCCTTCCGTGTCCCTTGTTTCCCTTTGTTTGGTAGTATCCACTTTGGGGAACACATTCCCAGGCCCCAGCACCTGTCTGACAGTCATATTCACCCTGGAGGTCTGGATGTACCTGGAGCACACTGCCCAGTCCTCAGCAGAAACCTGACTGAGCAGTGGGCTTTTTCCCTGGGTACAAAGCTGGGTGAGTCCGTGGTCCGGGGCCAGGTCTAAAGCATCCAAGTCTAGTGTGGGATGTGAAGGATCTCCCTTGGGGGCTGGAACTATGCGTGGCACGGCATGGTAGAGGAGGCGGCTGTGTCCTGACATCACCATGACATCACCGCTGTGCATGTACATGGCTGTGGGCAGGTCTTCCCTCTGGGTGCCTCCGAGCAGGAACACGGCCGATTGGCCGAAACTGTTTCCATGGAGAGATACGATTTGCAAACATATTACGATTTTGAAGATAGTTGGATGATGTGAGGATAATCTTGGCAAGAACTGTTTACACGCCAACAATATTCATCTCACTTCTGTTTTGGGAATGAACCACCAACCAAATGTTTCGCATAGCTTGACAAAACTGTACCAGTCTGTCCAATCTGGCCCGAATACTTTTCTCTCACCTGAATGACAACAGCGGTTGCGTGTGGTCCAGCTCTGATTCATCCACATGGATGCCCAGGGAAGAATCCGAATGGTAGTAGTTCAGGATTCCTGCCTCCGCTCTAAAGCTGGCGAATCCACAGGCCGCTGCGATTTGGCGGGACAACGAGTAAAGATCATCTGGGAAAGCCGTATAGTGATCTGCAGAATACGTCTATAGAAAGAAAAATACATTGAAGATGAGAGGATTGGGGGGGTCAGATGGCTCAATGGTTAAGGCGTTGGCCTCATGATCAGAAGGTTGTGAGATCGAGCCCCCGCTGTGGCTAGATGACTTTGTGTCCTTGGGCAAGGCACTTCACCCTACTTGCTTAAGGGAAAATGTTCCTGCACTTACTGTAAGTCACTTTGGATAAAAGCGTCTGCTAAATGAATAAATGTAAATGTAGGATTCCTTATTCACTTGCTAGACTGTCCGCTATCTCAAAGGCGCAGAGAAAGAGAAATCACAAACAAGACACTTCGCCATTAGCATTCCTGCTAATCCTGAGCAGTGTAAAGTGAGTAACCTTGGTGTCCCAGTTGTAGTGGTAGCCCAGCGTCACCCAGCGAAGCTTTTCCAGCAGTGTCTTTGGTTCCCTTTTCCCTGACTCCTTCTTCCTGTAAAAGGAGAAACATGCAAGACAGACCAGAGATATTTAAGATAGGAATATTTTTCAAGCAGTGATATATTTATCTGTAAACTGATCGATATTAGTATGTAAAACATTTTCATGAATATACTATATACTGTATACACTAAATAAATATACTGTTACACTATGGTTTTTCAAATTAGCTAAGTATTTATATATTTAAATGTTATTGGTAAAAGGTTAGTAAGGGAGGGTAATGAACTATCATCCTTTAGATTTAGAAGCCCAACGTCTATCTGAGACAAACTTCTGTATGTCTCTGTTGATAAATAGCCCCCCAAATGGAAATAAGTTTCAGTACTGCAGTAGGTGGGCACTCTTCCCCCATATATCCTCTGTCTCAGTGGGGGACATGTGCATGTCCAAGTTGCACACGTTGGGCTTCTGAGGGTAGGTCTTCAGGCACTGTCTGATCCAGTAGTGCTGTGAGCCATGCAGGAATGGGTTGGAGATGAAGATGAACCCTTGAGACAAGGACAATAGGATTTAATATCAATAGACAAAAACTATGGATATCTTAACCTTCATATCATGCCCTGACTGTTACATGTTGCATGCATGTTTGGAAGTCCATTGAGGACAGGTATTTTACCTGGATAACCCTGTATACCGAAAGCCTGCCAGTCCCTGATGGGTCGCAGTCCCTGAATCTTTGCCTCCCCATCACTCACTACAGTTGGGTCCAGTTTGGTGGGAAATACCTGTAAATCATCATTCACATCATCACATACTGTATATTCTTCGATCTAACGACCGGCGGTAGGTTGCAGCAGTAATGCCACGCACCGCGCTGCATTGCTTAAAAGCTGTCGGGTGCCACCAGATATACGAAAATTATTGTAGTTGCTGTTACTTTGTAGTACTTTGTAGTTACTCGGTTGTCAATATCAGGGAAGGAAAGGTGACCTAATGGTCAATCCATGCATCCAAGTAGTATACTACAAGCAGGAGCATCTAAGAGTCTGGCGAACTTCATACAGCTATGACTCACGTACCTTGTCACATTTAACGATCTTCGAAAAGTCAAGGACGTCACTGAAATCAGGCGGTGGACTTCTTCGCTTGTAAAGTTTAAACAACTTTCTGAACGCATCTTCCCCATGCTCCATTATGGAAGCAGCCATCTTTGCCAATGTGACCTTTGAACTGGAATATTCCATAAACGATTTGAAATAAAACATGGTTATCCCTTATATCACTGAAATTACTATAATATATAAACGTATTATTTTTTCTATATGCTTTCTTCGTTGTAAGAAGATACATTTTAATGTATAATAATTCTTTACGTTTCATAAACCGTGGTCACGTGGTTTAGGGTCAGAAGTTGAAAGCTCACCAAGGACGAGACATGGCAGCAACGTCAAAGAAGGTTTTCGAGGTGTTTGTGTCTAAAGTACCATGGACCGTAGCAGGCAGTAAGTATTATTTCAGTGTAAAATAGCATGTGTACACACGATGTTATACAGTGCCTTAACATGTTGTCGCTTGGCACCACTGGTTTGTGCGCGATAAAGGTAAAGCTAAGCTAGGCTATCTTCCTTGACATTGTCTGTCTATTTGCCTCTAGTGCAGGGGTGTCCAATCCTGGTCCTCGAGGGCCACTGTCCTGATGGTTTTAGATGTTTCCCAGCTCCAGCACACCTCCACAGAGCTCGATAACGAAGCTTCATTAGCATCAGGTGTGCTGGAGCAGGGAAACATCTAAAACCTTCAGGACAGCGGCCCTCGAGGACCAGGATTGGACACCCCTGCTCTAGTGTCTTGTGCAATTCTGGATCATTCAAGCAGGCATCCATATTTGGGTGGTTAAATTCTAAATGCAACGTTTATCAATGCTAGACTCATTTTTTAATGCCTAATGATGTTTGCATACCTTTACAGAGGAAATGAGGGAATATTTTGGACAGTTTGGACAAGTCAAGAGGTGCTCCCTACCTTTTGTAAGTTGGCCAAGCTATGGAAGTATAATGGCAACACAGTGTGCAGACTTCTTCTTGTGTCACTAATATATGGTGTTTAACCCGAACAGGACAAACAGACAGGTTTCCACAAAGGGGTGTGTTGGGTGGGGTATACGTCTGAGGATGGCCAGCTCAACGCTCTGCAGAAGGAGCCCCACGTGTTGGAAGGAGCCAAGGTATGGTTGTTATGTCAGCATTTGCGCTCATTTACTAACAGGGAATCTGGGGGAATCCAGTATTTTCTGGCTGACTTAATTGTTGAAAATGACATGCTGGATAAAATGGCATTCATAACACATACAAAGACAAATTAAGAATGCAGATTAGTAAATGCATGTTAACATGTACATGGTTCTGTTTATCCAATGTGTTTCTGGCCATCTCTTTCCAGCTTCAAGTCCAGATGAACAGAAAAGTATTTGAGGTGCGCAAGCCAAACACAGAGGTGTACACAGTTCATGATAATCATGAATGAATAATGGAACCTTTGTTAATGTCATCAGTCTTTGTCCTGGTGTTTTGTTGGTACAAAAGTGAGATGATCAAATCTCCATATTGTGTAACTGAAAACGGATAGCTTGATTAAAACATGGCCATGTATTCTGACCTGTTCTAATGTATTTGACTTGAAAGTTGCTGTATGTTTTCTATACAACCTCTGTTGGAATGTTAAATTGAGCACCCAGCCCTTGCTCGTCTTTCACAATAAAGTGACAATACGACCAAATGTGTGACTTTTCTTTGGGTTGCTATTACCCAAGTCCCATGAGGGAGGAGTTGAGGACATGGAGAAGGAAAGGTGTGATGGAGGGCGATCTGTGAGGGGATCAAAGAGACAGGAGATGAGGCGTTTGAGTTTTTCCTCTCATTTTTATTTTGAAAGGTTTAGGCATGAAAGATTTACAATAATATTTGGAACATCAAATGTCTAAAATCTTGCTATGAACCTATGAAAGAAAGCCTTGATTTTCTTGAAGTCGGGGTTCCTTGTGTTTTCTTCCAAACTGTTCTCTTCACTTTCATCAAATTCACTGTCTGTACCTTTCCCAGAGCTCAGCTCTAAGTTTTCCTTGCACTCTCTTCTTTCTCTTTTTTGTCTTTCCTCCTCGTCCTTTTTCTTTCTGCTTTCCTCCTCTTCCTTTTTCTTTCTGCTTTCCTCCTCTTCCTTTTTCTTTCTGCTTTCCTCCTCTTCCTTTTTCTTTCTGCTTTCTTCCTCTTCCCTTTTCTTTCTGCTTTCTTCCTGCTGTAACATTATTTCCTCTTCCTCCTTGGCCTTCTGCAGTCTGTCCAATTCACTGTCTGTGTCCTCCTCAGAGCTCAGGTTTAGCTCTGGATCTTTAGCAAAAATGATTGCTAGAGAGGATTTATTTTGTCTCTCTTCCCCCAACTTGTCAGTATAGAGGAAGGGTTCTGCTGGCTCCCTTTCGAGGAATTGCTGAATCTTAGCCTTAGATTTTTTAAGGTTTCCTTGCACTCTCTTCTTTCTCTTTCTTGTCTTTCCTCCTCGTCCTTTTTCTTTCTGCTTTCTTCCTCTTCCTTTTTCTTTCTGCTTTCTTCCTCTTCCTTTTTCTTTCTGCTTTCTTCCTCTTCCTTTTTCTTTCTGCTTTCTTCCTCTTCCTTTTTCTTTCTGCTTTCCTCCTCTTCCTTTTTCTTTCTGCTTTCTTCCTCTTCCTTTTTCTTTCTGCTTTCTTCCTGCTGTAACATTCTTTCTCCTTTCTCCTTGGGGTTCTGCAGTCTTTCCAATTCCCTGTCCATTTCCTCCACAATGTTTAGTAAATTTAGCTCTGCATCTTCAGCAAAAAAGGTTGTTCGAGGGGACTTTGGCTTTATGATGGTACTGCTTTCCAGCCTCTTCTGTCTCTCTTCCCCCAACTTTCTCTTTTCAGTAACGATGGCTAGTTTTGCTGGCTCCCTTTCAAGTAATTGTTGGAGCTTAGCCTTGTTTAGATTTTTTAATGCTTCCTTGCACTCTCTTCTTTCTCTGTCTTTTCTTTCTTCCTCTTCCTTTTTCTTTCTGCTTTCTTCCTGCTGTAACATTCTTTCCCCTTTCTCCTTGGGGTTCTGCAGTCTTTCCAATTCCCTGTCCATTTCCTCCACAATGTTTAGTAAGTTTAGCTCTGCATCTTCAGCAAAAGCATCTTCAAGCCTCTTTGCCAGTCGCTGTTCTTCCTCCTTCTGCTTGGCCTGTCTCAGCAATTTTTCCTTGTGCTCTCTCTGCTTTGCCTTGGCCTCTACTTCTTTCAGCAGCTTCTCCTCCTCCTCCTCCTGATTGGCCTCTACCTCTTTCAGCAGCTTCTCCTCCTCCTCCCGCTGCATGGCCTCTACCTCTTTCAGCAGCTTCTCCTCCTCCTCCTCCTGATTGGCCTCTACCTCTTTCAGCAGCTTATCCTCCTCCTCCCTCTGATTGGCCTCTACCTCTTTCAGCAGCTTCTCCTCCTCCTCCCACTGCATGGCCTCTACCTCTTTTAGCAGCTTCTCCTCCTCCCCCTGCTTGGCCTCTACCTCTTTCAGCAGCTTATCCTCCTCCTCCCTCTGATTGGCCTCTACCTCTTTCAGCAGCTTCTCCTCCTCCTCCCTCAGCATGGCCTCTACCTCTTTTAGCAGCTTCTCCTCCTCCTCCCTCTGCTTGGCCTCTGCCTCTTTTAGCAGCCTCTCCTCCTCCTTCTGCTTGTATTTTGCTTGTTTTGCTAGCCTCTCCTCCCTCTGCTTGGCCTCTGCCTCTTTTAGCACGATCTCCTCCTCTTCCTTCTTGGCCTCTGCCTCTTTTGCTAGCCTCTCCTCCCTCTGCTTGGCCTCTGCCTCTTTTAGCACGATCTCCTCCTCTTCCTTCTTGGCCTCTGCCTCTTTTGCTAGCCTCTCCTCCCTCTGCTTGGCCTCTGCCTCTTTAAGCACGATCTCCTCCTCTTCCTTCTTGGCCTCTGCCTCTTTTGCTAGCCTCTCCTCCCTCTGCTTGGCCTCTGCCTCTTTTAGCATGATCTCCTCCTCTTCCTTCTTGGCCTCTGCCTCTTTTGCTAGCCTCTCCTCCCTCTGCTTGGCCTCTGCCTCTTTTATCACGATCTCCTCCTCTTCCTTCTTGGCCTCTGCCTCTTTTGCAAGCCTCTCCTCCCTCTGCTTGGCCTCTGCCTCTTTTAGCAGGATCTTCTCCTCCTTCTGCTTGCCCTCTGCCTCTTTTAGCACGATCTCCACCTCCTTCTTCTTGGCCTCTGCCTCTTTTACCAGCCTCTCCTCCCTCTGCTTGGCCTTTGCCTCTTTTAGCAGCCTTTTCTCTTTCTGCCTGGCCTCTGAATCCTTCAGAAAGTTCTCACTTTTCGATTTCTCCGTTTGTGCTCTCAACTGCAATACTTTTCGGTTGACTTGATCGACTGTGTGGTTACATTCCGTTTGCTTGTCAGCCACCTGTTTTGCCTTTCTTTGGAGATCATGTTCCCTCTTTTTTGCCTCCTCCACCTGTGCTCTTGTCTTCATCACTATTCTGTTAACCATATTAATCTTCCTGTTACATTCTTCTCGTTTACTGTCTATCAATCTCTCCCAAGCAAGTGCCAGTTTCTCTCTCAGTTCGGCAATCCTTTTTTCTTCCTCCATCAGCCTTCTTTCCTTATCCAACTGTTCCTGCTCTCTCTTTTTCAGTTCTTCTTCTCGTACCTTGTCCTCCTTCTGCCTCTGTCTCTGAAGGTTCACTCTCTCTCGTCTCTCCTCTTGTGCCTCGATGTTCTGCCGCTCTGCCACACTCTGCCGAAACATCTCCTGCTTCATCCTTAGCTTCTGGTATCTGTTTTTTTTCTGCTCACCTTTCCAGATATTCTCATCCCAGAATCGGTCAAAGTCTCTCAGGATATCAAGGATCCCTGTTCTGTCTGGAATGTCCGCTTGGAGCATTCCATCAATCTTAAAACAGAAGATAAACAAGAAGTTAAAAATGGTAATAGACACTTCAAAGAAAGTAACACCAAAAATGTCTTAAGGTGAAAGCCAGTGTTAATAAGTAAGTACATTGTTTCTCAGAGCCTTGTTGGAAATCCTCCACTTTGTTTGGAGATCGGCTGTCTGGCTCTCCAGCTTGGTCAAGAGGTCCAGTCTCACGCTGGATAACCTCTTTGCCATCCATTTCCTGTCCTCCAGGGTCTGCTCACAAAAGCCCTCCGTCCATGCCTCTATTGGAGTTGTGACACTCATTCTCCTTTACTGTGTAGTGAATGGGAGCAATTGCAGGAGGCAACAACAACAAAATAAGTGTTAGAATGAAAGTTGATCTGGAGACAGCCGACTGTCTACTTAAGACAAACATCAATACTTCTAAAAACACTATGGAGTATATTAAATCACAAACACAATCTTATCATTTTTAACCTCAGTCACATTATTTTAACTCTTTTCCTTCTGTGTAACTACTTTTCTCATTTCTGTGATCCTTTTTTGTAACCCAATCTCCCATTTTTTTCTTTCTAATCTTGACCTATGATACTCATACTCACAGCACTTTTCCTCTGTCAAACAAAATCATGTTATCAGTCTCTTGAATCTGGATTACTCTGTTGTGGTATACACCATCAGTATAATAGACAACTGAACATCAGCGAAACAATCACCTCTAAATATATTTTAAACCAGCAGCCAGCATCGATTGACCTTATGACGTCACACTATGTTATCAGTATTCTCTTCCATGGAAATAAGTGAACGTTCTTTTTTTTATTTTTTTTTGGTCCCTAAAAGTTGCCGACTTCCGCATAGTTTGAAGAATTTTACCGTAGGAATGGCATATGCTTAAAACTTGTTAAAGGCATTTAGCTTAACATATTAAGTTAACAAATAGTAACAGATAGCACTTAATTCAACCCAAAGTATATATTATCATCACTTACTAAATTAATCTCTTTAACACATTTATACAACAAGGCATAAAACTGCCTTGCGCTGTTACAAAGCAAAAGGCTACACATGAACATGATGCACGAGCCATGAATCAGGGTCCCCGCGGATCCTTATAAATACAAATGCCAAATGTCAAATACAATGTCAAATACAAATGTAGGTTTTTAAGGCCTTAAAAAGTCTTAAATTGTCGGGAATGTCTTGAATGTCTTGAAGGAGGGGTATTCAATTCCGTAAGGTACTGAGCGAGTGAATTTTCCTGTTTCGTGTACTTTTAAGCGCCAGTACCCTGCGGACCAGCGTACCTTGGGGGCATTATTTGTTGCGGGTGTCATCGGCATTCCGCAGATCAAGAACTAGAAGGCTACTGGAGGAAGTGAAGTGGGCAAATGTCTGTTTAACGACAATTGATGAGAGAGGGTGATAAATATAAAGGTTATTTGAAGGAAACTGCCAACTTGAAAGAGGCTCGATGTGATCTCTGCAACAACAACAACAACAACAACAACAACAACAACAACAACAACAACAACAACAACAACAACAACAACAAAAGAATATACAGTTGGGGTCGAACAGCACGCGAAAGGCGAGAAACACAAGCGCTACTTTGCGGAGCAGTCGAGTAGTTTCATCTATTCAAAAGTTCACAACTCCATCACCCAGTGCTCAGCTAAGTAGGCCTATTGCGTTCACCTCCGGTGCGACTTTTTGCACAGACCTGGGTACTTTACTGTTGCAAATACTTCCAAAAACTAATTGCGGTGTACAGAGGATCCATTTATATTACAAATATCGGTGGGCTTCTGCCACCTAAACTCCGTGTATTCATTTGCAACCGTAGAGCCTGACAACACTTTTGTAACTAAAGTGTGAAGAGGGCAGACAGTGCCCCTAAACCTTTTTTGATTTACTAAGACTTATTTTGTAGTAGAAAATACTTTTGTAGTAGAAAATTGTCAGAAGATTGAAAGGAAAAGAAAGAGAATCATTGTCATTCATCTAATCACCTGTACTACAGCCAATCTATTTAAGGAAGAGGTTTTTAACTGTAGGCCAATTGTAATCTGAGAGTATCCTTGTAATGCAGCAGTGTTACAGGTTCGATGCTGCTGAGGAGACTGCCTAAATTAAGAAACTGCTTCGTAAACCCTTCATTCACAGTCCTACTCAATTCCCTGAAACCATAAATGCTACATTCGGGTGCATTTTTTATTCGTGTTTAGGTGGGTGGGGGAGACATTTTCCGCTAAACCTACAGCATAATGATCCTGCTTATGATTCGATAGGTATGGGAGGGGTACTCGTGGAAAGAGATTGGAATGGATAAGACCGTCTGCTAAATATGGTGCTTGTCTACCTGTGGTATGAAAAAGAGTGTCAGAACTCTGAAGAGGCAGTTTCTACTCAGCAAGCATTGCTTTATTTTCTCCACAGAGACAGAGAAAGCATTATGTGGAATAGACAAGTAGAATTCCTCAAATGCAGACTGTAATTGTTCATTGCCTACTTGTCCAAACGTCATTTTTTTTTTTGCTTCTGCATACAAGTTAGGTGCATTTTAGGCTACTCAAATTCAATGTCATCTAACAAGATAACATTAGTTTTTATTATTCTATCAGCGAAATAAATCCATTGCAAGAAACACTATACAAACATCAAGTTGTATTATTATTATTATTTTATTGTTTTAAGAATTCGAACTTGGTTAACGAATTATTGGACAAATCCTTTCGGTGAACTGAATTCCCACTGTGGGACAATTAAAGTATAACGTTATTTCAATTAGAAGGTTTTTGGTCCTAAGTTATTACTTTGGTCCTAACAGTTTCACTGTGTCAATGAACAAACGGCCCGGACTCATACTAACTACGTTTTGTAATGGGCTAGTTTTAACAATTCTGACTCAAAAGATGCCAACCCTATTTGTATTTTTTGTTTATGATCACGTACGAATTCAACAAATTTGTTTGTTTTGTAAAAAAATATTGCACTAGAGAGCGTATCCGAGTCTGCGATTACTGTAGTTCATTTGGACGAAAGACCACATTACCCAGACTGCCGAGCGGAAGTCTGTTTCGAAAACACAAAAGGACACGAGTTGAGAGGTCGAACAGAAAAGCCGGTCAGTAAATGACAGCGTGTGGACTATCACACCTAAGGAAGGTAATTATCCAGAATGTCATCGTTCATAAACAGTTAATTTTATTCCATACAGTGTCTCTGACATGCTTAGGAGAAATGCAATAATCTGACTAATCGTCGTTGTTTTTGACAGCTAAACTAAATAGTTCTGGCCAACCAAACCACTCTAGCTCTACTAGCCAGCCACCGTTCTGAATGTTACAAAACATGTTGCATAACATTGGAAATTCATAACATCTCATCAAACAGTTCCGATAAAGTATACTGCTATGCAACCCGCTGTTTTAAACCATTCAAACTGATAAACAATCAGTGTTGTCCGAACTGCAGTATTACTGGTAGCTACAATTGGATGCTTCCATTACTGGTCACATGATCTAAATATGTAGGGTCAAACCAAGTATATGACAGCATTTACCACATAGAGGTAGTATTATTATTAATGTTCTCTGTAACGACGAGGGATTTACATGGGCACGAATAACAAAGCTTCCATTGTAAATAGTACCACGGTGCAAATCGGCTTTGGCATAAACTGGGTTCATTCTTGTGCGTGTGTGGAGAGTTGGTGGGAACTGGGACTGGGCAGAATAAGGAGTATGAAAGAGGAAGGCTTTGTATGATGTGGGTGTGTATTTAGTGTAGGTAATGCTATAGTTTAGTTGTTGGCTCTTGGGTTATACCTGATCTAAGCAATGGTATTAAAGTGTGTGGGATTCCTCACCCCCTAGTGCCTCCCATGGCTGGAAGGGTGCTGAGATTGTCGACTGTTGGTACTGCGCTGTTCACTTCATCAGGATTCTACCTTTACAACAGACCTGTGGACATCAATGACATCAGCCTTGTCCGCTTTGGGAGGGCTGCGGCCACCGTAAGTCTTGATCCGTGATGAATGAATCCAAATAATGTGTTTTTTCATATCAAACATACAAGTCCATGTGCTCTATAGTGACATTCTTTCCTCAGATCTGGTTTACATCTAGATTAACGCTACCCTAAAGTCTTAGGTCTGGCCTTATTATCCTTATTTCTTGTTCAACCCTACCATAGTCTTCGGAAAGAAGACAATGTTACACCCTGGATAAAAATAAAGAAATGAAGTCATTGTTTTCTTTCAGTGCTGCTTGATTGATTTTGATCAGTGCTCATTTTGCCTTGTTGCAGACGGCGATCATCAGCTACGACTACCTCACGTCTCTGAGGGATGTGGAGCATGGCACAGAGGAATACTGGGCCCTCAAGTCCAAGGTGAGATGGGAGAGGGGGGGTGGCGGCTTCAAACAGAGATAAGCTCTGGTGAGTCAGAAAACACACAAAGCAAAAAGCAAAAAAAAAAAAACGCAATCTATATGATTCTCCTTTTCCCCTGGAAAGCCATGGAGCTCACTACCTCCTCAGCTTTGCGACATTGATCCACTTTCTAAAGCTCTTTCTAAAGATGAGCTGCGGCTGGCTCTGATTTTGAGTTTGAATTTGTATTTTTTTTCGGTAAGTTTTCCTGAAATTACCCTGACTGCAGCATGAAAAGAGCTCTTTATGCCCAAAGGAAGGAGTATGTGTCGGTGTCTGAGGCGAAATGGATGGCTGGGCGTCTGAGGGGAGTGATGACAACGAGTGGGGGAGAAAGTAACGGTGTAAATAAGTCAGATCTGCCATTCCAGATCCTTTCCCCCCCACCAGACAACACTTGGCAGAGTTCTCTGCTTGCTTTCCCTGTTTTCAAAAAGATAATCTTGTTCTCTTTTTTTTTTTTTGAACTGCTTTTTGTTTCTCCTACTATTAGGTATTTTTCTCACTGCATGGCAGGCTGTTTTGTTGGGGGATTGCGGTGTGTATCCCAAACATGTTTACTTGTGCATAGACAGCCATTCAAATGTCATCTGTCTTTGATGTAGAACATCCGCGGCACTGCAGCAAGTGAATCTTCAACAAGCAGGTTTTTGGGGGTGGAAGCAGCCTAGCCGAGCTTTTCTGCATCGTAACTGTAAATGCCATCTCAACGTACACATTTTAGCTGCTAGCAACCACCAGGCTTGACAGGTGCACTCCTGAAGACTTGTAAAAGGTCAAAGCTTTTCACCTGCTCTGATGAAAATGCTACGCTGAGGGGGGTGCTCAAAGGGGGGGTGCACAGAAGGAGGGGGGGTAGGGGTTGAGGGGTGGGGGTTGGCAGGAGTGCAGGAGGGGGGGGCTTGCTCGACAGGGGCGATGAACCCTGAAGAGCGTGGTTCAACATAACTACCCAAGCTGGAGCGTGTGCGCGTGTGTACGTGTGTGTGTGTGTGTGTGTGTCACATTGTTTTCACAAACACACACCCGCACACGCACACTCACGTACGTGACCCCTCGGGACTCTCCGGTCAAGCCTGACTACACACTCTGATTAGAATGAATGCATGTCTGTGATTTAATACAGAGAGGAGGTGCAACACTTAATTATTGGGAAGTCGTAGAGGTGAGACACAGACCTCCAGGCTCTGGGCTTGTTTGATATCATTACTTCGTCAGTTTCTCAGCCTAGTCACTTTAGCCTCCTTACTTTGAACTCGGTAGATTGTGGGAGACTTCAGGGGATAGACTATCCTTGTGCGAATTAGCATCTGAGGGGATGCTTTTGTTTGTTAAGATGGAACGACGTCCTCGCTAGTTTGAGTTTTTCATGGTGTATCTTTTGATCAGATGGAACTTCTGTCAGCAGCCTTTTTGGTACATAATTGGTCTGTCTTCGTGGTGTATTCTGACTTACTGTGAATGGACCGTCTTTGGTCGTCCGCCGTCCATTTAAACCACACCTTTATCGTCCTCTTGAGAGGCAAATACTTTCTGTTTCGTTCAAGTGGACTTAGTTCGGCATGTAATTTGTTGCTGTCGGCTAATTTTGTTAAAATGTAATATCAAATTAAATGATTGTATTATTATTATTTTTTTCATCTAAACCGTGTTTCATTCACACACAACCTTTCCCATACCAAAGATGCCATGAACACATATTATTTGTTGGGTCCTTCACTTTCCATAAGAGACAGACTCGTGACACAGCGAAGAAGAGTGGTTTGCATTTAACTAAAAAGCCTTCTTTTTTGCTCTGTTTTGAAGTGTAGTGAGTGTAGTGGTGTTGTGCTAAGGAGCTTCAGAGCTTTGAAGCTTCATCCCTGGCTCTTTCCCTTGGTCTTATGTTTCTGTGTCACATTGACACAAACGCACACACACGTGCACACACAAGCTTCTGGATGTCAGGGTTGGTTGTGTCTCAAGGTTGGAAAGCCTGGCTTCGTATCGTTCCAGACCCTGTAAGCTTGGAGAGGTAGTCTGCTGTCCTACAATGGTGTGAGCTAGGACCTCAGTGTTCTAGGCCCTTTCAATACAACATATGTGTTGTTATTCGACCCTTGTATTTCTAAGTCTGCTGTGTGGGTGGGGGTGTGTGCGCGAGCGCACATGTGTGTGTGTGTGTGTGTGGGTGTGTCGTGGCTGATCCATTTGGCAGGACAGGTAATGGCCCTAGTCTACTACAGGGTGTTGGTTTACTCTTCCAGGTGCTGTGGCACGGCTTTACTCTCCTCAGAGTAGCTGTAGCGTAGCCGCATTAGCATCTCTTCCTGTCTCTCAGGTGTGTGTACGCACGTGTGTGTTTGTGTGCGTGTGCGTCTAGTCCCCTCCTAAATGATCCGTGTGACTGCTCCGTTAATGAGCTCCCTGTTCCAGATAGTTAGCCTGCTCTTTCTTCCCCTCTGTTCCTCTCCTTTTTTGGGGGGTCCATCTCGTCCCCTCTTTCTCGTCTCGCTCCTTGGCCTCGCCCCACACCCCTCTCTTCTGGGATGCGGCCAGCTGCGTGGCGCCGCTCCTGAAGAGGTGTGCTCAAAAACCACTTAGCCGGTGAGCCCTCAGCCGCCGGGCTCATCAAAGGTTACCCTGAGCCAACCTAGGGCTCGTTCGCTGCCAATTAGAGGCTGACATCTTGCAGTCTGGGTAAATATGTTTGTGTGTGTGTGTGTGTGTGTGTATATATGTGTGTGTGTGAGCTTGATGAGGAAGGGAATATCAGCGGTGGAGCTTGCGGGAGCCGTCTGCAAGACTTTGAATGGCGCTTCATAATCCCGAGTTGTTTACCGATATCAAAGGCTGCCCTTGAAGAGGACTCGGCGTTCGGCGAGGTGCTCATCAGAACCTGAAGCCTCCGACCACTACTCTGTCCGTTTGGAATCAGCAGGGGTGTTCTTGTGACGTCCTCGTATAGCAGCCCCTTGTACTTTCCAGACAGCACCGGTTGTCATGTGACATGCTCTTTGGTCCGCTTTGTACCTTTTCCCAGGGACAACAAGATGTAGCTTTGTAAAAAGGCATTTTCAAATCAAATCAAATCAACATTTATTTGTATAGCCCTTTTTACAAGCAATGTCACAGAGGGCTTCACATATGCCCCTAGAACTGCCCCTCAACCAACCTAAACCCTCAAGGAAGACAAGGAAAAACTCCCAGAAAAACTCACTAGGTAGAAAAAATGGAAGAAACCTTGGAAGGAGCAATTCAGTGAGGGATCCCCTCCTCCAGGGACGGTTGGAGAAAGTGAAGAGCAGAACACAGGCTAAAACAGTCATAACTCTAGAGAGAGTTAACAAGTTGCTGAAACATCAATACTCAATGCTCAACGTGGGTCTTAGGTTGCACAACGTCAATTTAGGCAGTCACTGGGCTTGGGCCCATGATTGGCGCAGCATCACACGCAGGGGGATGAGGAAAAGGACCGGGAACTCTCTCCTTGTCCATCAGGTAGATTTTCCTACCATCCATGTTGCGGATAGTGGGCGGCCGGCTGTGGTCCTGCAATGTCATGTCCCATCATTCTGACTGGCCCCGCTCAAGTCGAAACAACAGTGATCAAGGCTCTTTTTTTTAACGTAAATCAGTTTTCACATCGGAACCGGCGTCCTCCCCTCTCAGGATGCGGGGCGGCCATTGGGAGGTGACCTTGTGCTTTGTAGCGTTCCCCCTGGTCAGGCCTCCTCCCATCTCAGAAAGCATTTATCCGGCGGTTTGCGTACGTGCGTCGTCTTAATGGCTGTCCTTTCACAGCGTCCCGGGGAGGGGAGAGGTGGGAGATGGAGGGCAGAAGGAGAGATGGAGGGATAAGGGGGAGGGACAAAGTCTGAGGTGCAATCAAAAGAACCGCCGACGTAGACTAAAAAAAGGAAGTGTTGGTGGTGGGGGGGGGGGGGGGGGGGATGGGTGGGGGGACAGTGGAGGGGTTGAGGGTGGATGGAAGGGGGGAGAGTGGAGGGCTGGGGGGCGAGGGGTTTAGGAGGGGTTGAGGAGGGGGCGGTGGCCCCAAAAAAATCAAGGAAACTATGTCTCCGCACAGCCGGGGATCCATTGAGCCCCGCTGAAGACGGCCTTTAACCCAGCCCTGATGGCTCCTGATGGGGCTTCCATTGATCGTACTACGGCCCCCGGGTGTGAAGGCACCAGGCGCGAGCGGGGAAAAACAGTTTTTGTTGCCTCGCCACCTTCGGGGGGAAAAGGCACTTTGGGATGAAAGAAGCAACGTAGTCAGCGTTTAAAGGATGAATGACTATATGTATATATATAGGGGGGCGGCCAAAGGTCTGGGACCCCTTTTTTCAAAATTGTTGCGAGATAATTACAGCGACACAGACAGGATTTATTAGTCTTCAGGAAAAAAAAAGTCTGCTCTGGTGCGTAAGGACACATGAAACACTTTTATGATCCAGAGATTCGATAGAACAAAGTAAATACTGTACTTCAACTGTACTCAGTTGAGATAAGACGGCAAATCATTTCTAAAGAAACGACGTTCACGATGTGACGAAGGCCACAGTTAAAGACGTTCCCTACATCACACTGACGTAGGGCTTTTGTATTCCTTTAAAGTTTCACGAAGTCATGGAAGGTTGACTGAATCTGGAGAAGCAAAGAATGTGAACAATGTGTGAATTTGAACACATTAATGAAATATGATTAGACGGTATCTTTAAACAACTGTGCAGGTGAGTAAATGATATTTGTGTTCAGCAGACTCAAATCCAATGATGTAATTCGATAGGAGAATATGTGGTGTTGTAGCGTTAAATAACCCTGATCATTCTTACCTGTGTATAAATTATATAAAGTGTTAAATAATGAAGACAAACATTTTAATTCGCTGGAAGTCTTTGCTCTGGGTAAGAGTGTCTGCTAAATCTGCTACGTTTTTTCACAGTACATTTACACAATGTATTGTCTGTTGGCCCAACACTGTTTACATGCAGTAAAAAACTAGCTTCAGCCCAAGGCTCCGCTTCTCTGTACCTCTTAAGATATTAGCATCAGGTAGGTGACGGTAGAGGTACAGCCTCTTGTCTGAGCCCTCTCTCCTCCTCTCGGCCCTCAGGGTGAGAGAGTACAGTTCCATACTAGGCAACACTCAAATCTCTCTCAGCTGTGTGTGAGTAGTGTAGTGACTACTGCTGGCATGAGTCTTTATAAAACCACGCTCAAAGGGTTACTGCGTTGTAGCCAGAGCTTAACTGGCTATTAACCTCTCTCCTTTAGCGGTAAGCCCCCCCCCCTTACACACTCACACACGCCCACACACCTTGTCTAGACTTGGTGTGTGTGTTCGTCTTTGTGTTTCGTGTGCCTGCGTGTTTGAGGCATGGATTCATTTCGTTTGGAGACATCTAGCTCCTTGGTGAACATGTGGTGCTGAGGAGAAAACCCGTTGTGTTTTGTCCTGGATTGGCTCATTATTTTCCGCTACCCCGAGGGTGTTGTGTAGAATCTGGTGCCCCCAAACACTTTTGCACCTTCAGGAGAAATAATCCATGACGCCAATTATTAGGTAAATTCCAAGTTTTGGAATGGAAAATGTAGATAGCGTGCATTGTTAAATTGCGCAATTATACCAGTTTTGACCACCAAATACTGTCTTGATGTTAACACTTGCATGACTCTTAACAAAGCCCCAGAGAGATGAACACCGGCTTAAAAGGGTGGAGGGTGGTCAGATGGCTCAGTGGTTAAGGCGTTGCCCTTATGATCGGAAGCTTGTGAGATCGAACCCCGGCTGTGGCTGTGTGATATTGTGTCCTTGGGCAAGACACTTCACCCTACTTGCCTCAGGGAAAATGTCCCTGTACTTACTGTAAGTCGCTTTGGATAAAAGCGTCTGCTAAATGAGTAAATGTAGAATGTAAATGTAAAACAGCAGTCAATTGCAGATGGGCGCTGTCCGTGGTTCTGAAGCAACACGCTGAGCTCATTGCTCCGGCAGCTAGAACAAAGGAAGTGAGCCAGACGCAACTGTCCTGCCCACTCTACAAGGTTGATGTACGGCGAGACATTAGCTCACTCCCCGTGGCTTGGATGAGTCACAGGGACACATTTTTATTTCATTACTATTAAATCCCCCCCCCACCACACACACACACACACACACTAAATGCGCCCCGTTCCCCGGTGTTGGTGCCAGCGGTCCCGCTAAAGAGAAGCCAAGGTCGGGCAGGAGGTCGCCCGAGTGCTCGGATGATGGGGAGTGGGCGGAGGCGCAGGCCTGGAAACCGGCCATCTATCACCCTGAGATTTCAGTTTGGTTTCTCATCAGTGGAGGTGAGGCTGGATGGGAAGGAGCTGTAGTGGGCGTGGACTGGAGATGATGGTACTTTATGGGCACACACACACACACACACACACACGCGCACACACTCACACACACTGGAAGGAAGGCAGACACACACACAAATAGGGAGGCATTATTGATCTCTACACCATCTAATGAAGAAAATGTTTGGCCCGCCTCTTCGTTAACGAAGTGACTAAGTTCGGTTGAGTTCTGGATTTGAAATAAGTACGATCAATCTGCATTTTGGCAGAGTAAATCATCTCAACTGACAACACCACTTTAGGCTTGTGTCTCAGCCATGTCTCTGTCTGCTCTGAAGGCCTGAGGATGGTGTTTATAGCAAATTGAAAAAGCATACAACCAATAGGTGTTATTATAGGGTGGCAGATACAGCCTCATTGAACTGCGGGGGAGGGAGGGAGTCATGTGGCTCAGCGGATAAGGTGTTGGGCTAGTGATCGGAAGGTTGTGGGTTTGATCCCCGGCTGTGGCTTCGTCACGCTGTGTCCTTGGGCAAGGCACTTCACCCTACTTGCCTCAAAGGGGGGAACGTCCCCGTACTTGCCGTAAGTCGCTCTGGATAAGAGCGTCTGCGAAATGTAAATGTAAACTGTGCCTGTCAACAGATCACAGCAGCTTACATTAGGAACACATGTGAACGGACACGCGTCCCCTTTCTCCTTCCCTCCGTCCCGCTCGTGTGACTCGTCTCGCTCGTTCCCCCCCTCCCTCTCTTGCACCCCCTCTCGCCTCACCCCCCACCAATCACGGCACATTGAAGACGTAAGAATTCATTTTCCACGTCCAGGACCGTCCCCCCCCCCTCCCCCCCCCAGGTGGCAGTCCTCTCTCCGCACCCCGCGGAAACCGATACCATCTCGCTGCACCCGGGCTATTCTTCACCACGCCTGCCGATTTTTCCACGTCGTCGGACGCAACCGCCAGCTGTGAGGTGCTCCGGCTACCACCCCTTCCTTCATGCACGTGTCTCTGGCTGGTGTGTGTGAGTGTGTTCCCCCCTGCTGCGAGTGCAAAGATGCGTGTAACCACCCCCTTTCCTCTGCAGTCTGTGATCTATGCGGGTACTTACCTTCTGGAACACACCGTAGGTAGACACGTGAAGGGGGGGGGGGGGGGGGGGGGGGGGGTCATGTATACCTGTAACAGCCTGTAACCAGATCAATGATGATATCAATCACGTGACTACATCTAAACACAGTACTGACTTCAAGCAGTTCTCCCCACGGGGCTCATATCCAATTATGGCTCGAGTGTGTGTGTGTGTGTGTGTGTTTGTGCTTGGCCATGGGTGTACAGCCGAGCGTAAACATTGCCATATACAGATAAGGTTAATCTAAGGTAATTAATCTATACTGTCGAAAAATGCTTGGGCTAGCAGAGGCTTTGTTCAGGGCAGAAAATTGTTAAAGGCGTTCAGATTATTATTTTTTTCCTCAAGCTGGTGGGATCGTGGCCTTTGATAGGAGGATTCCCTAGGAGGGCTCTTCTTGACGGTTTTGATTGGTTGTTGTCCACCCGAGCTGAAGTGGAGGTGTGTCTTTGCTGTACATGTGGAGGAAGTGATTTAGAAGCTTGGTGAAGGTCATTTGTGATATTTTTTAGGCCTAGGCTGCCATTTATTGGATACACATTCATATTACGCAAGCCTAATCAACCCAGCATTTCAATTGAATGTGACAATATACAGGATACTGTTTGTGCTGGTAAATGTACCAGCAAGTGTGTGTGTGTGTGTGTGTGTATGTGGGTGGGCAGGTGGCTGGATTGTTTTGTATACACGAGGGGTGCCATGGCAACACACACCTTGAGACATCTTCACCTCCTCAGCTTGCCAGTCTAATCTGATGATTGTTTTCGTTACCATGGCAGCTCAAGGTATCCTGGTTGCAGTTGTAGGTTCTGGGACCATGTCTGTGTCCTTGACCTCCCAGGTGGCTGAGCGGTGAGGGGGTCGGGCTAGCAATCAGAAGGTCCCTGGTTCAAACGCCGGCTGTGCCAACATGACGTTGTGTCTTTGGGCGAGGCACTCCACCCTGCTTGCCTCAGGGGGGAACGTCCCTGTACTTGCTGGAAGTCGCCCTGGAGAAGTGCGTCCGCTAAATGACTAAACGTAAATAAGTGGTGAACACAGTCGTTGTCCGTTTGCTTTATAAATACGTTTTTTGGTCCAAAGTCTTTGATCGAATCGTCGGTCCTTCGGCCAAGCATGTGGGTTCATGAGCGAGAGTGTTGTCGATTTAAACAAAAAGACAAAAGAACACTTAATCAGAATCAGAATCAGGTTTAATCGCTATGCAAGATTAACAAACATAGAATTCACTGTGATAGAGAAGAGCAACATAGTACATACATAGGAGTAAAAATAAACATGTACAAAGTGGAAAGTGGGCACTAGATGTAGGGAGGGGGGGGATATAACTATAATGAGTTAGTGCACTTTTGGAGGAGTGAAAAGTACACCTACTTTCTTCCCAGCACTTGGGTCTGCTTGTTCTCAGCCCCCCTGCTGACTTTGCTGTTAAGAGGACACAAGGAAAGAATTAGAATGGAGAAAAAAAAGAAAAGAATGGATGGAGCGCAACAAAACAGAGATCTGTCTGACGCAGGAACAGGCCAGCGTTCTTATCTAGAAGTAGAAGGGCGCTGATTATGCAATTTTAACAACCCCCCCCCCCCTCCCTGCCCCCCCCCCACCCCCCTCCCTCCCTCTCCAAGGGCCCCTGGCTCAGGGAATTCAGACTCTTCAGCTATTAGCATCTCATTAAAGGCCCGACGCCAACAGTTGATTGGGAAATTAAATGTAGCTTACTTAGCCCTGATGAATAATGCATGGCCCACTGTAGCCCGGGCCCAAGGAAACCAGAGGCATTGTGTGCACGGGCGCCGTGGTTACTTGAAGGTTATTGTGTTTTGTTTGTGCTCGGCCGCGAACACGGTGTTTATAAGAAAGTGCGCGTGGGTCAGGAGTTAAACTGACCAACGGACCAAAATGGGTAGACCAGCCCCCCCCCCCTGCCAATGGACAGCTAGGGAGGCGTGTTTCTGGATTGACCAATCACGCTTCCCTATCTGGCAACCTGCTAGACATTTAGTCATTTAGCCAACGCTCTTATCCAGAGCGACTTACAGCCAGTACAGGGACGTTCCCATGAGGCCAGTAAAGTGAAGTGCCTTGCCCAAGGACGCAACGTCATCTTGGCAGAACCGGGGTTCGAACGAGGTGCCTTCTGATTAGTAGCCCGACTCCCTAACCGCTCAGCCACACGAATCCACGGTGGACAAACCTGAAGGTGGCAGATGCTTGGAGAAAGTGACCCACTGGATCTGCACACAGCAGGTCACCTGCGCTGAATGTTGTTCTGATCACTTCAGCTAGATTCCAACCACAGCGCGTTGCAGATCCAGATGTTATGGGTGATCCGATTCCAGCCTTTATAAGACAGCCAGCTTTTGATTACCTCAAAGAGGAAGCCATTGTGCACCAGAAAAGCGCAGTCTTCCGGAAACCACGCAGATGTTGCATTGTCACGCTTGGCCTCGCGACATCCAGAACGATAAATACAGGAAAGCCGTCGCGGGGTTGAGCGAGCAAGGGAGAGGCGCACCGACGGAGCGAAGTCATGGAGAGCGAGGACAAACAGGGCTGATTCCAGCGTGCTGTCAGCTGCGCGAGGAAAGGCGGCAGCATAAGCGCGGCTGATTTCGAGGCGGCCATTTTGAAGGTGGCTCCTTTCACGTGGGGGGTGGGGGGGGGGGGGGGAGGGAAAAAAAGAAGCCAATTCACTCTGCACATCTGCCCTGTGTGTCATGCAAATTCTCTCGCAGCACACTCCTCGGGGGGGGTGGAACAGCGATAAGAGATATTTCCCATAAACTCTCACGCTGATGGAAAGTGTACCGCTATTAAAACAAACATGTCCCCAAAAAAGATAGAGCTTGTGCGTGAGGAAAAAAAAAAAAAAAAACATGTTCATGCAGATTATATTCCCCCCCCCCCTTCTATTGAGAAGGCACTCATGTAGACTGAATGTGTGCGTTTCTCTCAGGAGGCTACGCTAATGGAAGGATTCGTTGGGGGGGGGCTTGACACCAGTATCTCATGCTGAAAAGAATCAAAGGCAAGCCACATTGCTTATTGAGCTGGTTCCTCCGTGGAGCATTTTGCAGCGGTCTTTAGATTCCGTAACGAGCACTTACTGAAGTTGTCGTTTCGTCGACTTGTCCAACGGCCGACATCGCTATGCGTTTGCACCTGTAGTTTCGCCGTGATATGAAAGTTGAACAAACCCATGAAAATCCTAACTATTTAACGACTTCAAATATGGCGTGAACCTACCGAATATTGAATTTGAAACATGGCCCGCCATCAAAGGATCCACTTCCTCAAGGTGACATCGGGCGCACACTTTTGGAGTCTTATTACTTTTGCCAACATTTCCTTCAGCCATGTATACATGCTCAAATGTGCATTCTGCTGCATGAGCAATGTTCTCCCTCCTGGCTAGTTAAATCAAAGTAAACCCGTTGACTTTGCGTTGGGGGGGAGGTGGGGGATTGGGGTGACTGCATTCCTAATTGATTGACTTCACCCACCGGGTTGGAGAGTCTTTTATTTGCCCTATTGGCTTCTTCTCTGCAGTTATTAATGAGAAACATTAGATGGGGGAGCTGCCTTAGAGGGGAAATGTAATTGTCATTTACCCTGCATTGGCAGTCTCCAGAACCACATGTGTGTTCGTGCGTGCGTGTCTGCGTGCGTGCGTGTGTGTGCACGTAAATGTGCGGCGGCCTGGTGGCTCAGGAAGTAGTTTTGACGTTCATCGGTTTGTTATGGGAATGAACCTAAGATAATATCACGATGCGTTAAGGCAACGCCTGTTGCCTCCAAGCTTGTGTAAAATATCGATGGTGAAATGTTCATTTGTGTAGTTTGAAGCAGTTCAATTCTCTTAGCCCATGTGATACTCCTGCTTTATTGACAGAAAACACAGGTTATCTCCCACTGGGTATGACGTTATGCCGCCTGAAAGACTTTGGTCACTAGATGGCAGCACTGACCACTGTCCTCTGACAGAACGATGACTTGCAGTGGAAGAGAGAGAGAGAGATGCAGCCATGGCAGGGGCCGGAAGGGTTGCTTAGCGATGACAAGCATCAGTGGCTGTCGCGGTTACAGCTCCCAGATCTTCAAAAGGACACACGCCAGTCGGGAAATGAACGAGGCTACGCACAACTCTCAACCTGGGCCGGTTCTCGACCGGGTATCCGAAGCAAGAAATACAGGCGGGGGGGGGGGGGGGGGGGGGGGGGGGGGGGGTAGAGTGGGGGAATGTTTAACATTTCCATTCAGCCCCAATTCCCTCCTGGCCTGTTCATATGTACACTGACAATCTGGATTCATGCAATATCACTATGTATTTTCTTCCATTTACTGCATTCCCCAGTCTCACAGCTTTCACAGGCATTCAAACACTCGTTCTTGGCAAGGGTGAATGTTCCTGTTCTTGCTGAAAAGAACATTGGCCATTTCGAACTATTTTGGTGACGCCATGCGCTTCATAATCAATATCTAATTGATTTTATTACCAAGCCAAATGCAATTAATAGGCTTTTGACAAGCTAATTGAAATGCTCTTAGCACTTATAATGTGGATAGTACTCTGGTTATATCCAAAATAAAGCCAATGTTCAGAGTTACCAGCACTTATGGCAGACTGCTTTAAATGTCCATTATCACAAAATGGCCTAATAAAACATATTTCATTGTCATTGGTGGAGGATTAAACTCCCTTGGGAGAAGTCCAGCTTCTTAATGAGCTGTTATATTTTCTGGGAATTATTTGAGAGCTTCTGGTTTCAAGGAGCTTCTGGTTTCAAGGAACTTCTACTGTGTTCTTCAAAAAAGAAAACAATATATATCAGGAACAAGGCTTTCACCCCTGGCTACATTATAAGTGTCTCATCAAATTTGTTTTTGAGAGGTTCGCCGGCATCTTTGCACTCCACTGAGTTTTATGACACACACACACACACACACACACACAACAGAAGGCTCAGATGGGAACCAGCCATGCCTGAAACTCAGAGGTGTGGTTTGACTTTGGAGGTGATGACCGTGGGTGCGACCCCCTCCCAGAGGTCCTCTCTGGAGAACAAGATCCTCTCCCAACCAGTGGGAGTCAGGTGGCTCAGCAGGTTAAGGCGTTGGCCTCATGATTGGAAGGTCGTGAGTTTGATTCCCGGCTGTGGTTACGTGACATTGTGTCCTTGGGCAAGGCACTTCACCCCACTTGTCTCAGAGGAAGTGTCCCTGTACTTGCTGTAAGTCGCTCTTGATAAGAGCATCTGCTAAATGAATATTTGTTTTATTTATTTAACCCAGGTTCCCTGTGGAGACGACCATGTCCTGGCCCGACCCTTCATAGTGGAACCGCTAACTGAAGGCAGCCCTATTAAACCAGTTCACATTTCAACCTTCCACATTAGGCACAACATTAGTCCATGGGTTTTCTTGATACTGTCAGTTATTTTCTGCTATACAACTGCCAGTGCTTCCAGCTAGCTAACCATTCACTTTTTTCGTCTTCTTTTTTAATGTGTTTGCAATATTACAAGTACATTGTCCCTGCTGAAGAAGAACCAGTGAATTGTAATGGCCACTGAAAGGACACAAATCAAATGACAGGAAACATTGGCCACATTGTACTCTAATGTTACATTAAACGAAAGCCTGATAAACTTTCAGTACAGTTACATTTTTCAACCCAATCGTAAGAGGTGTTGTACACACACACACACACACACACACACACACACACACACACACACACACACACACTGTACTTTAAGTCAACTGTAGAATATGTCAGTATGTTTATACTTATATTTGTAACAATTCTTTAATTGCACTATGCTTTTTCTTGAGACTAGCTTATTTAAAGAGTGAATGGGGAGGTGTCAAAAGGAAGAGGATATCCTCTGTTCCTCTGCCATATTTTCCTTCAAACCGGAAAGGTTTGCTAGATGAACATTACAAACGTTTGTGACTAAACGAGCCGCTGGCATTTTTTGCAAATTCCGAGGGTTGGCGGAATCATACCAATTTCCATTTTCAAACGCTTTTTAAATAGAACTGGCCCATTTGAGAGGAGGGAAATAAATACATTAAAAAAGAAATTGGAGGAACCCCAGTGCATCTTAAATCATATCCTTTTACTCAGCGTCAGACAGTCTTTTGTTCCCATCTTGGCATTCAATGGAGGAGTGTTCGTTTCCTCGAGCAAGACTGCATAATGCTCGCTCTCGCCACAGCGGCCCAGCCCCTGAGGTTCGAGATGGCGGTGACATCTGTTTGATAACACATTTGCAATCGGAACGTTTTAATGACTCCGTCAAACAAAAGGACAATCCCGCTTTGACCCGTCCCTTTCCGCGCTGTCGAACCATTGTGCGAGAAGGGCGTTTGAAGGGAGGGGTGGGTAGGTGGTCTGCGCGCGTTTACGGAACGTATCTGCGCTTTATGGCCGGCGCGCCACGTTGAGTGAGAGAGGAGGGCTTTGGCAGGGACTATATCTTCCCCCTCGGGGTGAACCTTATTTGCATAATGAGCCTTGTTGTCGCGGTTTACCCAGCGGACGTTTGTGGCCGTATCTCTGGGGGATGTGTGCAGGACTGACATTCGACTGATACACACACGCATACACAATCACACATTTAGAGACGAATGCACGAACATCCACATTCACAATCGCAATCTAATTAAGACAGACCTACTTGACCGAGAGTGTGTTTTTAAGCTTTCGCTGCATACTAATACAACATATACTAAGATGTCATGCTCTTGGTCTCCATAGGAAGAACCTACCTAAAAGAAATGTGGGTTTACAGGACACAATAATGCTTTATCAAGGTGGACAAGTAGAGATTGACTTTAGCACTGAATATGCTTGTGTATTTCTACTGATTAACTGCCGCCTAGACGAGGGAAGAGGGCAGTGGTGATGGATGGACGAACAGACGTGGTGAAATGACCTAAATGCTGATGATGATTGCGTTCCTGCCATATTAACATCATTCACAATCACCGTGAAGGTTTTAGTACCGAGGCCCCTTGAGAGGATTTAAGAGCCACCTGAGACACAAGAAGAGAGACAAATGGATACTCAAAAGCTCCAGTCATTCTCTCTCTGTCGCTCCCTAGTGAATGCAGGTACGTGCTTGTCGGTGGCATATTTAGTCAAACGTATTTAAGTCTGGAGCAATGCACTTATCTGTTACAATGCCCAGTTTATGAGACAGACAAACAGATTTTTAGCCTTTATAGTTAAATGACCTAATCTCCCTTCCAACTATGATCCAAGATCCAACTATGCTTTCCAGAGCCTGGGTTATTCCTCAGGGTCTAACATGTCTGTGTAGGGCTCGTCTGTGTAGGGTCCACTTCTCGAAGCACATGGCTACTCGCACACAGGCCGCAAAGCCAACGATGATTGGTTCGATGAGATGGAGGGAGGAGTTACACAGAGTTGGGCATCTCCTAATCCCATTTCACTGGTTCATAAATGTGCCATAGCAAAATATTTCTTAGCGTCTTTCCTCATATAACTAGGGAGCTAACTAGCTATTGGTAGTTGATTGAGACCTACCTACCTAGTTTTATAACAGTGACAAAAGAATTAGGCTTTGTTAACCAAACCGCAGTAATTTCTGGAAGGTTTTCCAGCGCTGCAAGCGAATATGCCACCATTTCACGCGATCGCAGAAGGCCTGGGTTTCATTCCTGGTGGGGGTTTGAATCCCGGCCAGTGCATTGAATATGTGTGTGCCTGTGAAATCTCCCCACTGTGGGACTAATAAGGGATCATTTCCTTCTTCTTTTTTCTTCTTCTAGTGCCCTTCCAACAATGCAAAGGCTCTTTACACAATAAGGTCACAAGTAAAAATGCAGAGCACGTCTCCCGCACATGACATGAAGTCACCTTATAGTCACATTAGACCTGTGTGTGTGGGTGTATGAGTGTTTCCGAGTGTGTGTTTCAGTGTTATAACTGTAGCTGGTAGCACCCAGCAGCAATGCGGTGGAAGGGCGGGAAGTACCGATGCGTGACAATAAAATGCAGAGCATGAAATGAGCTGTAGCTCGCAGCTACATCACTACTGCACCCCACCTCCAATCCCTTGTTTTTCACATTTGACATTTGACTACTTGTTCATAAATAAACCTTTTTTTCTTGGTTCGGAAAAATGAATTACAATTATTTAATTTGTCAAAGCTGCAGCGCTTTCTCAGTAGCCTGGTTTGCATGACGAGACAAAAAAATACAAAATAAATCTAAACCTCAAGCACCCAGAATTTTTTTTCGAGAACGTTAGGGATTCTGAAAAAGCTAGAAGATAAGATAAGAAAGATTAGATAAGAAAAACCTTTATTTGTCCCTCAGGGGGGGAAATTGCAGTCCACAACAGTAGCAGGGTAAAGTACAGCACACAGAGTTGCAGGGTAAATAACAATAAAGGGACATGATATAGTACAATATATTAAAAAAAAAAGTAAAAAAAAAAAAAAAGAATGAAAGTAAAAGTCAAGTACGAGGTTAAAGTATGTAAAGCAGGGCAACCGAGGCCTTCTCTAATCTATTCTCTTAGACGTTCCTACTTGCGGTGTCTGTTAAGCATCTGTTTATGTCTATGTTGACATAATTCAATATGTTCCTGGCCGCTGTGATTTTCTTTTACAAGCGCCCGCCCGTTCTTGCGCTCCCTCACTCAGACGCCCGCACCAACACGCACAGATGCGCACGCGGATAAACACGTTGAGACTAGCTACGAACGCGCAACCCCCCCCCCCCCCCCCCCCCCGCATGTATACAACGTGCACGCGCGCACACCCCTAGTGACAATGAGCGAGATGAGCTCCTGCGAGCTGAATAACGAGCTAATCACGAGCATCCCAATAATAAATAGGCCTTGTTCATACTTCACTAATCCCAGTCATTTAGCTGGCGTGGAAGCCGGAATCAATTACCACCAGTCTCCAAGCCCAGCCCCTAGTTTTCTCTCTCCTGAATGGTGGGGTGAGGCCCACCCTCCCAGCTCATGTATTACAGAGAGGATGTTGGAGGGGGTGCGTGCGTGCGCGCACGTGTGTGATGAGTGGTAATCAAGATGGGTGTCTTCACATGGTTGTTTGTGCGTGCGCGAAAGCCAGTCCACATGCCATACCCACACGACATCGAGCTTCATGATATAGCCTCGCGGCGCAAATGTTAGCGCTTAATAACTACCAATTGATTTTGCCATCCCATGAAATTTCTGCTTGTAATGTCATACCAATCAAAATCCCCCATCTACTTCATGCAGGCACCGCCAAAGCACAAAGGGACTGAAGAATTCCTGGAAAACAATTTACCATCTGGGCTTAATAGCATCTGAAGGCTGCGGCCGAGCGATCGACCGGCACCATGGCGAATCAGCCCCAGAGCCAACGCTTTAATTACAGCCCTTCGTTCTCAATGCTTGATAGGGGGAGGGAAGGGAGAGAGAGAGGGAGAGAGAGAGAGAGGGAGAGAGAGAGAAAGAGAGGGGGAGAGAGAGAGGGAGAGAGAGAGAGAGAGAGGGAGAGAGGGAGAGAGGGAGAGAGGGAGAGAGAGAGGGAGAGGGAGAGAGAGAGAGAGAGAGAGGGAGAAAGAGGGAGAGAGAGGGAGAGAGAGAGGGAGAGAGAGAGAGAGAGAGAGGGAGAGAGGGAGGGATAGAGAGAGAGAGAGAGGGAGAGAGAGAGAGAGAGAGGGAGAGAGAGGGAGGGAGAGAGGGAAACAACTATAGCAGGTGGCCCCTAGAGCCAAATAAACATGGACAGAGTAAGGTATACTCACACACACACATACACACACACTCGGTGAAGAACTCTCCTTGAGCATGTCCGTGCGGACAGGTAGTCCGATGCTGCACCTGCATCACCAGGCTAACCCTAACCCTAGAGCCTTCCACAACAGTGCATCGAACCCGTTCGTAGCTAGGCTAACGACTAAAACACGAGGAACCCTTCTTTCTGAGGGCAGAACATCAACAGGGAAGAGAGCTTTACCTAGAATGGCCACACACCCCCCAAAAATGTACTTCCTTCACAGGAAAATGTGTTCTTGCACAAGGCTTGTACCGTAGTCGTGTAGTAATTGTATTTATAATGAATCATTTTATTTAGTATTTAGACTTGCTGTTGTCCATATTGGTTGTTTGCTCGTCCATGTTGTTTGTTCTTGAGCCACGAGGACGGTTAATTGGCAATTCATACAGATGCAGCTCCCTCCGACTTGTTCACATTAGAGGAGATGTGATTGTGTGTGCAGCAGCACTTAGCTTGGGATGCGTCTGACACACTCGGTGTCCGAGTACGAACGTGGACTCACTTATCTGTATGTGTGTGCGCGCGCGGCGCATGCTTCCGCACTTGTTTTGCATTCGTTAGGCCAATTAAACCCTTTGAAGCCTGCTGTTAGCGCTGTCCTTTGGACGACGCCTCTGACCTCTCCTCATCCTCTTAATCTGATCGAGGCTTGCATCTGTCCACACACACTCGCCCGCGCGCCCACACACACACACACACTCCCGCTCTTACGCTCACACGCTGGCGCTGACCGTTGAATCGCAACGACCACATCGCCTAAAGGACACGAGCAAGGTGGGGTTTGCTAATGAACACTAGATGCCCTCAGACTTTTAAAAACGAGCCAAAACAAGCTCACTTCTTTTGCATGGAAGAAAATCGGTTGCCATTCAGTCGAGCCATTCTGAGCCATTGAATGAAACGCGTTAAATGATGATAGTTCACGTCTCAGGAGGCTTGTTGTTTTGTGCCTGGGATTTCGTGACAGGAAGTCACGAACGGGGGCTGTTTTCATTACAAGTCAATTACAAGTGTTTTTTTTTCCGTTGGCACAGTGTAAAACCAGAACTTTGCGACAGACGCGCACTTCCTGTTTGATATATGGTATTTGTTCTCAGTTGGGCTCAATGTTTCATGTTAGACCAGGTTCTTGAAAGCCACTATCCAGAAGGTTTTAGATGTTTCCCTGCTCCAACACACCTGATAAGTGGGGTGATAATGGGTCATTATCTAGCTCTGTAGAAGCCTCATAATGACCCATTCATTAGAATCAGATGCGCTAGTGCAGGGAAACATCTAAAACCTTCAGGACAGTGGCTCTTGAGGACCAGGGTTGCCTACCCTGGATGTAGACCCTGCGGTGGAGCTCTGCCAACGGTCCACAGCCGGGAATCGAACTCGCAACCTTCCGATCAAAAGGCCGACGCCTTACCCACTGAGCCACCTGACTCCCTATTACGATTAACATAGTGGTAAAAGGTTGTTGTCCTGTTTGTTTTAAATCCTCCACGAATGATCCTGGTAGCTGATCCCATAAGCAGACATGTAGCATCCTGACTGGATTCGGGGGGATTTTACCCAGTCTTTCTTTAAGCCCCACAAGTTGGGGAGCTGGAAACTAGGAGATGGTCTTCGGAAATATTAACATTATAGTAATGTTGTGTGTGCGTGCGGTCGGCCATTTTGAACATGTTCTGAGAGGTGTTTTTCCTCTCTTAATCCAGTTTCCCCCCTCCCACCAACTGAAATTCTTATGTTACATCAATACGTGTACATGTCCGCCAGCATAAGCGCTCAAACTTGTGCACTCCATAATAGATTTTGTCCTTTAAATCACTGTCAACCATTCCCCAGCCCTTTCTCCCTGTAGTACCTGGGTTTTATCGATCACCAAAGCTCATTCATTTGCAAGCTCTCCTGTTTACCTTATAAGGACTGGATTAGAAGCTCATCGATTCGTCTTTTTGCCTCCTGGGAACGGCTGACAACACACATTGGCTGATTCAGCTGTCACTTGACATGAGGGCGGGGCTACACAGGCTAACAAAACGGCTGCTTAATCTTCCAGAGGTCTTTAATGCAGCATGGAAAACTTGTTTTCTCTTGACATCAACAGATTATTGATTTCCTTTTCTCTTTTTTTACTCTTTTGTTGTTTACCAAAACATATTATGAAGTATGTTTCAAGGTTGTTTCTAATGTAGCTTCTTTACGTCCACCGGCTTCATTCACCGAAGTAGACCCAGGTTTTGCTTTTCCTGAATCAGGGACCCAGCCCCACTCGCGTCGATATCCATACATCAACACCAAAACTTCTCTGATCAAGTCCCGTTGCGTAGCTACTCTGTGACTCTCTCTGCCTGGTCTTATGTTTGCTTCTTGGAAGGTTTCTTCTGCATGTGCCAGCGACACTAACCGGGAACCGTTTATGCAAATAAGCTTTCCCAAGGGCTCCGGATTCGACACTGTGCGTTCAGATGAGAGCCTATCCTGGAGCTGTGTTCCTTTCACACACCCCCCCCCCCCCCCCCCCCCCTTATTCTCAATGGTTCTGTCCCTGGTGGAACTGCAACATAAAAAAGAATAAATAAACAAACAAAAATAAATACGAATCATTTTCTGCTCATCCACCTCCCTTACTTTGACTCTCCCTGTTTTCAGTCCACTCTCCGCCCATGCCTCTCCTCCTCCTCCTCCGCCTTTCATTCCTCCTCATTTCTCCGTCTTTGTGTCTGTTCAGCCGCGCATGTGTGTTTAGTGTTCGGGGGAGTGCAGGGTTTGTGTGGGATCCTGCGGAAAAGAACTTCTTAAGGCCTGTCCAAATATCCCTAAGCTGCCACATCCGATTGGTGTGTGTGTGTGTGTTTGCGCGTGCCTAGAAGGGCTCTGGTCCAGTGAATATCTGCAGACACACACACACACACACACACTCATACACACACACCAAAACACAAACGCTCGCAAACATATTCCGCTTAAGCCAGTGGTGCTTGCGAACAGCTGTTCAGCTGCTGTGCATATGTGGAGTCATGGATATTATGACCTGCGTGTGTGTGCGTGTCTGTCTGTGTGTGTGTGTGTGTGTGTGTGTGTGTGTGAATTTGGCAGTGGGGTTACAGAGGTTAAGGAGAGCTCATTTCACGCCCCTTTATGTGATCTGGTCCCAAGAGAGAGGTAGTCTATAAGCATTATCAACTCCACCAGCTGGCTTAAAGGGGCCAGTCAACTACAATGACAAACACACACACACAGACACGCAAGTCATTATCATTAATGGCCCTTCAGATAGAACAATGTGCTTGAGGTGCTGGGTTTTCACGTCTGTTCATCATTGTCCTTGTCTATGGGCTACATATTAGTATTAGTATACTGAACCAAACATGACAAATGATGCTGCATAGATTTTTCAAACCTAAAGCTCCAAACAGCATCGGTCAATATTCCCTCTCTTTCTCTCTCTGCCTTTCTGCCTTGATTTTCTATCATTTTGGAGCTTTTTCTCCTCGTTCACCTGGAATCTTTCCCTTTTCCAGCTTCACCGGAGATCGGCTGAGAGGCTGCGGGACCTGTGCTGTGCCAACCGGGGCACCTTCATCAAGGTGGGCCAGCACCTGGGGGCCCTGGACTACCTGCTGCCGGAGGAATACACCTCCACGCTGCGCGTCCTGCACAGCCGCGCTCCCCAGAGCTCCATGGAAGAGATCCGGCAAGTTCTCCGGGAAGACTTGGGCAAGGAGGTGAGGGCTTCGAGTGTGCGTTGACAGTGTGTTAGATCAGTTGAGGTCAATGTTTTTTTATTTATTTTTTTTTTTTAACGGATAATCAGTTGTTGAGAGAGTGTGGCGTTGTTATTCCTAAGCAAGAACATTGTGATTCTCTTTTCATTTACATTTATTCATTTTTCAACACTTATACCCAGAGCGCTTTCCATCCAAGACGCTTTTCATCCAGAATCGCGAAGCTGTAGCATGTGTTGGTGTGTGCGTGTATTGTGTATTGAGTTAGGTCAGGTGTACATCATGTGAGGAGCTGTCGATGGCTCAAGGAGGCGTGTGTCTGTGATATTGACCTCATTCCCCACGGTATTCGAAGAGTTTTCTGCCTTTGCGAATGTACCAAAAGTCAAGTTGTTATGACAGGCTTTTAGACTCAGAAAGGCTGAGTAATTGTCCTGTTATTGTGGTTCACCTTTGGCTGGTCGTCTATTAAAGCAGGGGTGTGTGTTCGTGTGTAGGTTGCAAAGTTTGCCTCGTCCGTGTAGTTTTGGAAGTTTATACTTGTAGCGTGTGTAGTTTGTGTAGTGTGTTTGGTTTGTACGGTGTGTGTGTGTGTGTAGTGAAGACAGTGTGTAGTCTGGAAGGTGTGTGTGTGTGTGTGTGTGTAGTGGAGCTAGTGATGGCACTGTCACGGTTAGTTGGCTTTAGTGCTGCAGAAGAATTATATCCCAGTCTGCTCCCAGAATCTCAGGAACAATATTAGTCCTCTTCACTCACTCACTCACTCACTCACTCACTCACTCACTCCATCACTCAATCGCTCACCCTCTCACTCAAATGCTCGCTGACCCACTCACACACACACACACACACACACACACACACACACACACACACACACACACACACACACTCGCTCACACACTCACCCACCCACTCAAATGCTCACTCACATCATGTCTCTATTTTCTTCTTCATCATTAGTTTCCTTTTTATCTAATTGTTTTTCTCTCTTTCTCTCTTGATATATATATCTATGTATATCTATATATATATAGATATATATAGATAGATTATATATTTAGCTTTCGTTTTCTCTCTCCCTTTCTTTCTGTCTCTGTGTGTGTCTGAGTAGAACAGGGATGCAGTCAAAGCCAGCCTAGATCCTCCAGCAGGGTCCTCTGGCTGTGTTTAGATAAGGCAGTATTGATATCAGGGAGGTGCAGGGAGGCAGCTAGACAGTCACTCCACACCTGCAGACACGAATCCAAGACATGGACCTGTTGCTGCATGGGCTAGCTGCTGATAAAATACCAGGCGTGATGTCTGGTAAAAGAAAGAGTGTGCGTATGTAGAGGTGCCTGTGCTGTAATACGTAAACAGACTTGGATGTGCATGCTTGCAAATCTGTGGCCTTGGTGTTTAGTTTAGTTTATTTTGAACATGTTCAGGTAACACAACAAAGTGAAATGAAAAACAGTCAAATCCAGTGGAACAGAATCAAAACAGCAATAACAATAGTCAATACAAAAAGTAATAAGGGTAAACCGACATGTCCGAAAAGGAGTAGGTAAGTAATGCTTATTTAAACCTACCCCTTCTCTACAATTAAATTAATAGTCTTACTCCCCAAACTTACATTTCTAAGTAATACGTATTTACAAAAACAAAAAAAGGAAAGAAAATAGAGAAATAGAAAATGAATAGATTAAATAAATACATAAATCATCATCAAACGCAATTGGAACTGTAGTGCGAAAACATTGTGTCGCATTTGAGTGATCAAAGAGCGACAGAAGCCATCCGGAAGCGTCTGTAGTCCCTTAAATACAAGGAAAGATAAGACAGCCGTTTGGTTGGTAAATTAAAAGCAGATGACACCATTCCATATTAGCTTTTAGGTGCTTTCCTTACGCACGTTTAACATTATAAATATTCCTACGAGGTTTCTATTGTGTTTCCTTCCCTTGTTCAAAATCCCTCTATTGCAAAGCGCTTACGTACCAGTAAAGCCAGCTGGAACTGGTATTATCTGGTCTCACTTTCCCAGGCCCGCATTGGTAATGAGTTTAGTTTGGGATTTCTTTTTGAGGGGAATTCAATGCCTTCTATGTTTCTTCTTTTCTTGATTTATCATGCGACGTTATCGTGTACCAGCCTTTCGTAATCCACACTGCTAAGAAGACGAGGAAAGAAATCCCAATGTTTGACATCAGCAGATCCCTCCTTCCCTCCTCCCTTCCAAGAGCACGTTTGACTTCCGGAATATTCCGTATTGGAGAATAGCCCACGTTTCTCTCGATAAAGGGGTGCTGCGGCCCTCTCCAGTGCGCTTGTTGGAAGAGGTCAACCTGAACACAACACTGTCGAAGGTATTTGAAGTGTTGCATGATGGAGGATAATTCATGGTTTGGCCCTGTGTGCCACTTTCAAACAGCCCTGGTTTGAACTTGGTATAGACGGTTGTCAAGTACTTGTCATGCCAGACCAGGCCAGGAAATACCCTGTCTTTATCACTCCTGCCCTTCTGCTCTGTGTTAAAAGCCAGATTATGGGCCTTTTTCCTCTGTCTCTTTCATTTGCTGTGTCCTTGAGAGAGTGAAACAGCACTTCAATAAAAAAAATAAAATAACTTTTTATGAGGAGCCCTGTATAATATGGAATCAGGGGAAATGGAGAAGTGCTGCGTCGATGGCACTCTCTGCATGAGTGTGTGTTTGTTCACTCAAAGACACATGGTACGCACACACACACACACGCACATGCGCATACACACACGCACTCCCTCACTGTTAACGACAGATGGCAGATGAGTCCAAAGATGGCAGGCCGGAGATCCTTCAGCATAACACAAAAAAAGAGTGATGGTGGAGGAAAGAGAGGGAGGGAGAGGTTGAGGAAGGTTTAAGAGAGAACAGAAAGCGTCTCCTGTGCATCCCATATCGAAAGAGTGGAGATTTGGGAGGCCGTGTGTGTGTGTGTGTGTGTGTGTGTGTGTGTGTGCGCAGCACCGAACAAACTGGGTTTAAAGAGGGAGGGATCAGGTCAATGGATGCCCAAAGGGGAGTGCAGGGAGATGGGAAAGAGGAAGGACCTTGCCTCCTGCAGAGCATGTATACCTCAGGTGAGGAGTCAGGTGGCTCAGCGGTTAAGGCGTTGCGAAACGATCGAAAGGTTGCGAGTTCGATTCCCGGCTGTGGCTATGTGATATTGTGTCCTTGGGCAAGGCACTTCACCCTACTTGCCTCAGGAGAAGATAAAAGCATCTGCTAAATGAATATATATATCTTTTTATACCTCTATACCTTTTCCTAATGGTGCGAGTGTGTTTGCGAGCAAATGTTTAAGTGTCTCAGTTCATCTCCTGGCTGGACAAAAAGCGAATTCATTAAGCGTGAGGTCGGCAGCAAATTCATCTTCAAAAGAAGACGCGCTCGGCGAAAAGTGGACACAGAACCCAAGGACATCAGCCAAGTGGGTTACTTATCAAAGAAGTGTATCTGATACGAACGGTATTCATCGAATAGGCCGTGGTCATGGCCTGCTTCGGCAGCATTTGATGGCTTGGAGTGTCTTCAATATGAACACGCCAAGCCCTTCAGCTACACTGACTTAGGAGGTCATGTAACCGCGACACACACAAACGGTTTGCCCTCCCATCCACCCCCCCCCCCCCCCCTGCAGAGCATGCAGGCTTGCCCCTGTCTTCCTGTCTCTCCATATGACTTCTTCCTCACCATGACTCACCGTCCTCTTACTCGCTGCCAAGACTCTCTGTGTTACTATCGGTCCCGCCCCCTGGACTCCGCCCAACCCCTTCCAGGAGGAGGCAGTGCGTTTAACGTACGGCTCGATCAATGGTCACAGCCAATCGGCATCATTTCCTCCCTCGGAACTGAAACTAAAGATTAAAGATGGCTCGCAGATTTCTCTGCACTGCTGTGAGAACGTACAGGGAGAGCCAATGCCTCGCCCCGAAGTGTTTTATTTCCCGAAAACGTCTTAAGAAGAAACAGTGCTGATGAGCGAAGCGAATCTGCTCTCCGAGAAAACGGAATTTCTCGTGTTTGCCATTTCCGTTTGCGTGGGAGCGCGGCCGCGTTGTGTGCAACATTTGTGGTGACATATGCAGTCCCACTGTGTCTCTTGCCTTAGTTCTGCCACCGCAAGCTGTCCGTTTGACTCTCCAGCCGAAAGTGCTGAAAAGCAAGGCCCTGCAATATGCTGTTTTACCAGCTAAAACATGTTCCAAACGATATCGCGTCCAAGCCAAAGACAAGCCAAAGCAACAACCTCCTGCTGTAAGTCTTTTGGTATCTCCGGCCTGTTATATATTGCCGAGCTGCTAAAACGATATATCCCTCCGCGTTCCCTTAGAACTATGGACCGATGCCTGCTGGTCATCCCCTGCACTCGCTTAAAGAGCAGGGGGGGATCGAGCCTTTCAAGCAGTGGCCCCCAGACTCTCGAACTCATTGCCACTATCTTTGCGCATGTCAAGCTCCGCTGAGGCTTTTACAAAGCAGCTGAAAACCCTGTTGTTTAGGCAGGTCTTTATTTTTTATGTTAATTTTTCATTATTTTTATGTTTTTATGCCTGTATTTGTAATGTTGTATTTTCTGTATGTATAATTTTTAATGTGAAGCACTTTGTGAATTATTTCTGAGAAAAGTGCTATCTAAATAAACTTTACTTACTTGCTTACTTACGGTCTTGGTCAACCGAACATCATTACGCGCGCAAACGTGGTTTGTTGGGGGCCACCGTAATGGCGTCTATTTAATGTTTGGTGAATAATTCAGTTTCCTACCAGTTTTTTCCTTCCCCCCTCTCATCAGTTCTTAGTGCGAAGCTGTACTTATCTCTCTGTGCTTTTGTCATTAGCGGGGGGCGGGGGGGGGGGGGGGGGGGACGGGACCAAGCTGCAGCCACAAGGCAAACAAATCTTAGAAACAGCGATGCTCTTTCCATCTATCAGCCAGCTCTATTTTCGTCGCCGACAGCCACGTTGGCCACTTTGCCATTCCGATACCGACGCCGTCACCCCTCCTCCTGAACGCGTTTCCATGGGGACCGGTTTTTGTTTGTGTCATAACTCATTTTTAGCTAAAGCCGGAATCTCACCGCGGGTGCCGCCCACAAGGGCCGGAGCCCGCTTGCACACATTTGCATGTTGATGAACGGCAAATTAGCATACGCGTTATGACCAGTTAGCTTGAGGATCAGTAGCGGTTTTTTTTTTTTTTTTACATCGAAAAAATGTAAATAATACAAAATATAGGATACGAACCAGCAAAGCTACAAAACTCCCTCTTGCTGCTGAGATGTGTTAACACATCAACTAACAGCGGGGCTCCACAAAAACCCTTTTAATGACAGAGCGTAAAATCTAAAATGACCAACGTCACCGTTGGCAAACCTAAATTGTACAAATCGAAAAACCACTCCACGTTATATGTTATATTACAATACCCCGAGGCTGATGGGTACTAATTCGCCTGAAGTTTGTCCTCCAAATTCAGTCAGGAATACGACATTACGCCGTGGTGGGGGGGCCTAGGCTCTCAGTCCCTTCTGGCATCACTGCAATTTCCCCTCTGTGGGACAAATAAAGGATTTCTTATCTCGTCAAATTTGTGTGATCCACATTCCATTCCATTTCGTTCTGAGCATGTGTATTAATACTTTCCCATGTCCTAATCGCCTCAGGGGGGATGCCCCTGTACTTGCTGTAAGTTGCTCTGGATAAGAGCGTCTGCTAAATGACTTAATGTAAATGTACCTCGGATCGGCAGAACGCAGTCGCAAGCAGCAAGGCAGGCCCCAATGAACATGGAATAAAATCCTAACACAAATGAATAATATGCAGTTTAGGAAGATGCTATATTCATAGATAATACATTGTAGGAAGTGATGTTCGAGAATAAAGTTGAAAAGAAAAAAAAACGGATTTTTTTTTATTCGTAAGTTCCAGTTTTTTATGTTGACATTGTGAGAGAGGGCCGCTAATTTCCTACCTGTTTTTTTCCTTCATCACTTCTAACTTCAACAGCCCCTAATGACCAATCGCCACTGTTGCTGATACCTTTACCCCAAACATACCAGTAAAGCCATTTCCCCACCCTATGATTGCAATTTTCACCCACCCAGCATTCTCACTCACAGCATGTAAGGTGTCTTAAACCATTACCGTATTATCCTAAATAATCCTCGCACAACCTTGTTCTCGTTAGGATCCCGATGATCGTGTCATTACACATACGTTACATAATTCATTATCACGTGGTTTAGTCAATGGTGAAACCTGGTCCCCTACTCCCCCACACAGTGGCCTTATTAACCTCTTTCCCACCCCTGGGAGACATTGATCGTGAACATTAGGGAATGTGAATGAAGATAAAAACGTGTACAAATGTGTACCACTTACATTTCTGTCAGACTACTGTAGCTGAAACAACATTACACATATGTTTTGACCTGGATGAAAACTTGAAAAGGCCTTTTCCTGACGTGGGGATAGATTGATTGAGTGTCTGCATTCAAACATGAAAGATAACAGCTGGTTTTTCATGCTAGGAATGTGAATTCAGCCGGTGACAGCTAGACACGGGTTGTCTGCTACAATAGGCTCCAGCATGCCTGAATCTAATGTGACATGATGGAAGCTTAAGGATATCCAAATATTACAAAGAACGTTACAGAATGCACTGCTAACAGCGTCGGTATACGAAGTGGCAGAATAAGCTTTTAGGATATTCTTTTTATCTGTTATGACAACAAGACTTCCTTGACACGTGTGGTTAGAGCATCTAGAAGCCAGGGGAGAGGGTAAGCAGGGGAGAGAGAGAGAGACAGAGAGACAGAGAGAGAGAGACAGAGAGTGAGAGAGAGACAGAGTGATAGAGTAATGAGAGAGAGAGAGAGTGAGAGAGAGAGGAGCACAGGAAGAGAGAGAGAGAGAGAGGAGCACTGGAAGAGAGAGGGGGAGAAGGACGAGTAGGAGAGATAGAGAGAAAGAGAGAGAGGAGCACAGGAAGAGAGAGAGGGAGATGGACGAGTAGGAGAGCTAGATAGAGAGAGAAAGAGGAGCAAGGGAAGAGAGAGAGAAGGATGAGTAGGAGAGAGTGAGAGAGAGAGAGAGAGAGAGAGAGAGAGGTAGAAGGAGGAGCAGGAGAGGGAGAGGAACCAGCAGGAAAGAGAGAGGGACGAGCAGGGGAGGGAGAGAGAGAGCACCTCCTGGGTCTCCTCTCCATGGAGAACAGATTAAGACATTACCATGAAGGCGCATGGTATCCTCAGTCTCCTAGCCTCTCTCTTCGTCTCTTTCTTTCCATCTTCATCGTTTTCTTCTCTCCCGCTCCTTTTCTCCATCTTTGTCTCATCCTCTCTTTTTACTTGTTCGCCTCATCCTTGCTCCTCTCTTTCTCTCCCTCCCTTGCTCTTCCCTTCCATTCTCCATCCTCCCAGAGGCAGAACGCAATCTCTCCATCTTCCCCATGCCCACGTCTTCTCACAACCTCTGGCAGTCCCTGGGATGGGGCTTGGAGATGATCTGAAGCGGTGGTTCTTAACCTTGCTGGAGGTACCGACCCCCACCAGTTTCATATGCGCAATCACCGAACCCTTCTGAATGGGTCGTGTCATCCCGAATCGTACGAGTCGGACGTGTGTCTTGACCCCCGCCGAACCCCTGAGACTGACCCCCTGGGGTTCGATCGAACCCAGGTTAAGAACCACTGATCTAATGGTATGGAGACCCGACATTCGCAACTCTTGCAAATGAGTGCAGGTGAGGACACGGTGAATGAAGGCACGGTGAGGACAAAGATAACCAACGCTACCGTCAAACATGGTGAAGGGGTGTTAGGGGCTGAGCTGGACCTAAGGAAAGTAAGAATACGTTCAGAACGCACACTGTTAGCTGTACACCTGTCGACCTAGCACAAGCAGCAGCGTCGTAGTAGCGTCAAATCTGATGTTAGTATTAACTGGGTGGTCAGATGGCAGATGGCGTTAAACGGGAGTCAGATGGCTCAGCGGGTTAAGACGTTGGCCTCGTGAGCGGGAGGTTGTGAGTTCGAATCCCGGCTGTGGCTATGTGATGTTGTGTCCTTGGGCAAGGCACTTCAGCCTACTTGCTTCTGCTACACAGGTATTTATTTATTATTATTATTATTATTATTATTATTATTAACCAACTATCAATGTTGACTTCCAAGCACTAGAAGTCTAGCTTAGGAGTTCTACCCCCTTGCTTAAGGTAGACATTGATACAAGCTCCTCTATCCAGGCTAGGCTAGGTCCAGGCTAGCCATCGATAGTGATTCCAGTTAGTCTGTGACAGGCCCTCACTGATCATGATGTATGTGTTAGCTTGGCGCTAAAGCCGCCTCTCTCCCTCTGCCATTCCTCTCTGTCACCCCACCATCCTACGGGCCTGTACGCCTCAATAGGAACTGGTGATGGAGTTGGATCCAAAGGCCCTTTTGTCTTTGAAAGTTGGTAACTAAGACATTCCTAGCATGCATACCTTTTAGACTCACTAGCAGTGAGTCAGATGGCTCAGCGGTTAAGGCGTTGGGCTCTTGATCGGGAGGTTGTGAGATCGATTCCCGGCTGTGCCAATGGCATTCTTCGGCAAGGCACTTCACCCTACTTGCCTCAGGGGGAATGTCCCTGTACTTGCTGTGTGTCGCTTTGGATAGAAAGTATGTGCTAAATGAATGAATATAAATGAGTATGGCTCTTACTTTATATGAGCGGGTCTGCCCGTTAAATGTTAAAAGGTATAGCTGGCATCTTTTAAGGTTTGTTCTAGGTTTCTGTCAGTGCCAGAAAATGTCAAACACTAGATAAGGAAGAAGGAGAGAGGCTAGGTATTGCTCTAGTCTACTCTTATATGACCCAGAGCCCTCAATAGATAGTGTTTCAACCGTTGCAGATTTATTTAATACGGCGCAGGGATCATTAAATCTTTACAGTGCTAATCTGACTCGCTCTCGCACGCTCTTGCATTCGATCCCTGTCTCTCTCTCTCTCTCTCTCTCTCTCTCTCTCTCGCTTTCGCTCTCTCTTTCCCTCTCTCCCCCCTCTCACTCTCTCTGTATCTCTCTCTCTCCCCCTCTCCCTCTCTCTCACTCTCTGTATCTCTCTCTCTCTCTCTCCCTCTCTCTCTCTCTCTCTCTCGCTTTCGCTCTCTCTTTCCCTCTCTCCCCCCTCTCACTCTCTCTGTATCTCTCTCTCTCTCTCCCCCTCTCCCTCTCTCTCACTCTCTGTATCTCTCTCTCTCCCTCTCTCTCTCTCTCTCTCTCTCCCTCCCTCTCTCCCTCTCTCTCTCTCTCTCTCACTCCCCCCCCCCCCCTCTCTCTCTCACTCTCTGTATCTCTCTCCCTCTCCCTCTCTATGCCTGTGATTATGAGAGACCCAGCTGGGCCTACTTTCATATTCATAGAGTTTGCTCTCATGCTCTGTTTTACAGCCACGGAACGTGTGATTAACATCTTCAACCAGAGAGCGAGAGAGTGCAGATAGAAAGGAGGAGGCAGGGAGGGGAGTGGGAGATGCAGCCACAGAAGTCGATCTGTGCGTAACACTTTGGCGAAGGAAAACTGCTTTTCTCTGGTGGGTACGCACAGAAAAGATGCACATGCACACAAGCAGAAAACACAAACGCCATCTTCTCTCTTTCTCGCGTACACTCTCTCTCTTTCTCCCCCTTAAAATAATCATATCTACAGTATACTGTGTATCAGGGAGAGACAGGTTTGTGTTAAGAGAGAGATGGTTGAGATAGAAGACAAATAACTGCTTTAATTACACCTTTCACAGCAGCAACATGGCACCTCGCCACAGCCATTAGGGTGTCAGCAAAGCCGAACTGCTCTGTGCTATTTCCAAAACACAACTTCCTTTTCCTCACATGTAGCTTTGTGTTAGCCGGGGGAAAGCTAGTGATTATCTTTGTCAGCCATGCCAAAAAAACAACTGAGCGACAACTTAAGTGCCTTAAGTGGGCGTGCCACTGAAACTAAACAGCTTCTTAACGAGCGCGCTGGCGCCCTGCCCATCGGTGTTTATACGTGCGCGTGCACGTTTGCCGTGCACGTTCGCCGTGCGCAAGTGGGTCCACGTTGGTTTTTGTGTCGTCCCAAGGCAAAGAATGAAATCGTGGTTTTCTGCCCCTCGTTCCTCGCGGTTACCATTCGGTTTGACCGCCTCTCCGCATCGCTCAATAAATAATAATAATAAATAGCCATTTAGGGGACGCCTTTATCCAAAGCGACTTACAGTAAGTACAGGGACAATCCCCCTGAGGCAAGTAGGGTGAAGTGCCTTGTCCAAGGACACAATATCAACTTAGCCACAGCCGGGAATCGAACTCACAACCTTACAATCATGAGGCCCATGCCTTAACACGCTGAGCCACCTGACTCCCCTCTCAACCCACCTCGGCGCACAGATTTAAAGAGATGTGGACCAACAACTGGATAGATTATTACATTAAATCAGGGGTGGGCAATTCCGGTCCACGAGGGCCGCTGTCCTGCAGGTTTTAGATGTTTCTCTGCTCCAGCACACCTGATTCTAATGAACGGGTCGTCATCAAGCACTGTGGAAGCCTCATAATGACCTATTCATTAGAATCAGGTGTGCTGGAGCAGAGAAACATCTAAAACCTGCAGCCCTCGAGGACCGGAATTGCTCACCCCTGCATTAAATAGACAAGGGGCAGTTGAGAGAGATGGCGTGACAGCAAAAGGGGTGAGAGCGGGATGGAGGGTGACAGAAATTAAGAGGGAGAGAGAGAAGGAAGAGGTTGGGGGGCAAAAACGGAATAGTAATAACCGTTTCCGGAACCCCAAAACAGCGAGGTACGTATACTTGCTGACCTGCTTCTCATTTACAACGCACGTCACACTGGGGTTGTAGAAACACGTCTACCAAGTTATTATCTTCCAAACAATCCTATTCCCCATTGAGCATAAAATATGAGGTGGATGAATTAAAGCCATGCATGACATTGCGTGGAATTGGTAAAACACAAACCTTGACTTATTTGATCAAAAAGAACGTTACTGCTTGTTGATTGGATCTTATTTGTTTCCACTACCGGAACCTGCAGACACAGATATCCAGATTCCCTATTGACATGATCTACCCAGTAAATAATAAAACAAGATCCTTGTTAAATTGACAGCTGTAAGTTGAAACACTAAAGGAAGGAAAGGAAGGGCTGGTTATCAGCCCTTACTATAGTCACACTTTACTTTGTGTGCGTTTGTGTCATTTACGCTGAAGGTCAGTAGGTGTTTCCTGGGGTTAAGAAGCCCCTCCCCCTGTGTGAACACCTGGGATTTCATCACCGACAGCCTGGCGTCACAATACCATCGCTCACACACACACACACACACACACACACACACACACATTTGAGGGCCACGTGCGGCCAGGGCTGTAGACAGGTGACCCCTTTTTCCACCTGCCTCTCCGGTCTGGATCATTTAACTGAAGTGCTGGAGATGGAGAGGCCAGACCACTAAGTGCTTTTGTTCCCAGAGATTCAGAGGTGAGGCTCTGTCGAACAGCCTCGACCCTCCCCGGCTCTGCATTAAACATCAACCACCTGCTGAGAGGGAGCGAGAGGTGACAGAGGGTGAAAGAGTTTGGTGACGAACGAGGAACGAAGGGACAGCGTGAGAGACAGTTCTGTATTTTTTTTACAATATGTGTATATAAGAAATTATCCCTTATTAGTCCCCTAATGGGGAAATTTCAGAGGCGCACACATTTATTTGATGCATTGGCCGGGATTCGAACTCCCACCGGAATGAAACCCAGGCTTTCTGCACATGGTAGGCAAGAATCCTACCACTGAACCACCGGTGCAACCGAATAAATAAACATATTAAAAAATATCCAGGTAGCAGATGCTTTTATCCAAAAGCAACTTACAGTAAGTACAGGGACAATCCCCCTGAGGCAAGCCTTGCCCAAGGACACAGTATCACATAGCCACAGCCGGTAATCGAACTCACAACCTTACGGTCATGAGGCCAACGCCTTAACTGCTGAGCCACCTGACTCTGTATATGTGCGTACAATAAAGAAAGACAGAATGAGAAGGAAACCGGGACAATGAGGGTGTGTTTGGATAAATGCAGAACATATTTCATATTTTTTTTAAATACACAAAAAGGAGAAACACATTCAAACTAGATCACTGCTGAGTTCTAACTGAAAAAAAGTGAATTTTTCGGAAGCTAAACATGCCCGTTCATGATATACATAATCCCTGCAAATATAGGTAGGTGGAGAAGCCTTTTGGCACGACAACCACAAACTAAACCCTTAAAGCTGTAATACAGTCGCAAAACAGCACAGACACAGCACCCCCAATACTTGTACGAACTCCCATGCTTTTCTTCAGCTGCTACTTGATTGACACCGGTTTCACAGAAGAAGCCAAGGAGGAAGTTATGCCCTCGCTGAAGGCGAATGGCAGCATCAGGTTTGCCGGAACGTAATTGGCTGGAAAGTCGCAGCGCAAAGCTCCAAAACGGATGAGTGGATATTCCACCCTGGCGCAGAGCTGTTTGTGTTCCTAAACCTCACTCCGAGGGCCTCGCTAGTTTAAACAACATGTTAATGGGGGACAAATCTTTTAAAAAAAATTTTTTTTACCGAAAAATGGCTAGGTCTTGTTCTTTAAACAGGGTTTGAGCACAAAAAAATAAGAGCATGAGACATAAGTCTGATTTTGCAACAGTTTGACCAACAATCATGCTTTTACACATTTATAAAAAAAAAATCCCCTTTTTTTCCTCTCTCCTATTTCACCTAATTAGCTTATAATTGAGATGAAATTCAGCATGTTAGTATTTCATTGTTAGACTACCAGCTGTGTGGCTCGTGGAAACAGTTCTGGCGGAACCTCTTTCTTTTTTTAAACATAATTGGCTCGACCCAACTTCCTTTTGATATTATTAAATAAAGGTCACCCCAACCATTATCTTCCCTTCTCAAACCAATAATTCCATTTGGGGCCTCCAGAAACGAACACGGAGAGCGTTTTTCTCCAACCTGGATTGAGACAGATTAATCTGTTTCAGCCATTTTAATGCGTAGCCTCAGAAAAACAGAAAACAATTTGCAAGGGAGGGGCGGGGGACAACGGCCTTTAGATGCGGCGCGGCGCATTGTATTTCAGTCATTTAGATAACATCACCAATTTCAAACACCGGGGATGGCATAATGCAGTACAGGTTGGGGAGAGACGAGAAAGAGAGAATAAAAGAAAGAAAGAGAGAGGGATAGAGAGATGTAGTTGAGGATGAAAAAGCACATTATTGAAAAGCAGTTTTTTTTACTCTTAAAATGCTAATGTCCTTAGTGGCTTATAGGATAACTTTGCAATGTATGGATGAAGTTGAAGAGAAAATAATGGGGGAATGAAAGTAAGAGGGAAAGAGAGAGATGTGCGCGTGTGTCTAATGCTGTATGTGTGCGTGTGTGATTGCTCTTTGTACTGTTAAGAACATTTCTAATTATATTATTCCATGTAAATGTGTAGCGGACGTTGCCTTACATCTTTGATTGTCACAGTGCTTTTTATTATCTTAGCTGATTTCCAGCTGCTTATCTCCTCGCCCCCCCCCCTTAATTTGTATCTATGTGTTTCTCTCTGTGTCTGCCTGTCTCTCTGCCTCACTCTTTGTCTTGCTCTCTGTCTTGCTCTCTGTCTCTCCCTTTCTCTCTCTCTCTGTCTGTTTCTCTGTCTCCATCTGTCTCTCTGTTTCTCTCTCTGTCTCTCTATGTCTCTCTCTCTCTCTCTCTGACTCTCTCTCCCCTCAGATCTCTCAGAACCTGGGCAAGATGTACAGCGAGATGATCTTTGTGCATGGCTTCGTCCACTGCGACCCCCACCCAGGCAACGTGCTGGTGCGGCGGAGCCCCCAGAGTGGCGAGACCGAGATCGTCCTGCTGGACCACGGCCTGTACCAGGTCAGACACTTCCGGGGGTCAGAGAGAGCAAGGGAGTGTGTGTGTGTGTGTGGTGGGGGGGGGGGGGGGGGGGGGGATTTGGATTGAATTGGTACAAATGACAGATTTTCCAACTGAACCAGTCAAGAGTGAAGGTTACCTGTCTGCCTGCGTGTGTGTATGTTTGTGTCCATGCACACACACACACACACACACTCCCAGCCACGCATAGATGCCAGTTTGCACGAAAACAGACTAAAAGCTTTTCAATAAACAGCTAATGTGTGTCCTGGTTTACTTGGAAGCATAGTGGACTGAATTGCGGTACAATTCCTCCTACACACTTCCACGGAAACACTGACACACAAAAAACACACACACACACACAGAAGCCTGTACTTGTGTGAGTGGCTCAACATATACCTAGCATGTACTGGACTAGCATTTGCATACTCTGGCGAACTGTAAACGCTTTGATGTTACACACGTGCGCACGCACCCCCATTTTCACACCTCTTACACGCTCCCACTAACCCCCCCCCCCCACACACACACACACACACACACACACACACAGGTAATTCTCCTGTGTCTTCCTAAACCCTCTCCAGTGGATGTTGGGAGTTGTAAGTGCATTCATGAAGATATTTTGGTGATAAATATGCATCTGTGATTTCCTGGCACATGAAAGATTGCTGGGAGGGAGAGAGACAGAGAGAGAGAGGGAGGGAGAGAGGGGAAGAGAGAGAGAGGGAGGGAGAGAGAGAAAGAGAGAGAGAGAAAGAGAGGGAGAGAAAGAGGGAGGGAGAGAGACAGAGAGAGAGAGAGAGAGAGAGAGAGAGAGAGAGAGAGAGGGAGCACTCTCCTTTTTATGCTTCTCCAAGATCATAATGGAACCAATTTATACGTAATGACTCCTGATTCGGGCCTTGCTCAGACAGAATGCTAATCTCCACCATGCCCCCACACCTACAGTATCTCTCTGGGGGTTTTTTTCTCCCTCTTTTGGGTTTACATGCCTTCCATGTCAGCCCGCCTTGCTGTGTTAATTAAACATCGGTGCGGTGCATCGCAGTGCATCGTGGGTAAGCAGAGGAGGAAACGAAATGGCGCCATGGCGGTTAGCTATGAACGGACGCTGATGGCCAATCGGTGCACGCGCAGGACCAACAGTTTGGGTCCCTTGTTGATCTGAATAGACGGCTGTGTGTGTGTGATGCCCCCCCAAGGTCCTGCACCCAGACTTCAGGATGGACTACTGCCGCCTGTGGCAGGCCCTCATCAAGGGGGACATGAAGGGCGTGGAGAGGTACAGCCGGAGCATGGGGGCCGGTGACCTGTACCCGCTGTTCGCCTGCGTGCTCACTGCCCGCTCCTGGACCTCTGTCACCACTGGGATCAGCAGCACCCCGGTCACAAACTCAGAGGTAGGTCCCTGTTACACACTTACAGGTCCCTGTTACACACTCAGAGGTCCCTGTTACACACTCAGAGGTAGGTCCCTGTTACACACTCAGAGGTCCCTGTTACACACTTACAGGTCCCTGTTACACACTCAAAGGTCCCTGTTACACACTCAGAGGTCCCTGTTACACACTCAAAGGTAGGTCCCTGTTACACACTAAGAGGTCCCTGTTAAACACTCAGAGGTAGGTCCCTGTTACACACTCAGAGGTCCCTGTTACACACTCAGAGGTCCCTGTTACACACTCAAAGGTCCCTGTTACACACTCAGAGGTCCCTGTTACACACTCAAAGGTAGGTCCCTGTTACACACTAAGAGGTCCCTGTTACACACTCAGAGGTAGGTCCCTGTTACACACTCAGAGGTCCCTGTTACACACTCAGAGGTCCCTATTACACACTCAGAGGTAGGTCACTGTTACACACTCAGAGGTAGGTCCCTGTTACACACTCAGAGGTCCCTGTTACACACTCAGAGGCCCCTGTTACACACTCAGAGGCCCCTGTTACACACTCAGAGGGCCCTTGTTACACACTCAGAGGCCCTTGTTACACACTCAGAGGTCCCTGTTACAAACTCAGAAGAGGACAAGCTTGCTTGTTAGAGTGCAACTTGTTTCTTTCAGTGTCTTCTGCTATGACAGGGGGCTGGGAAAGCGGGATTTCTGGGAAATAATGCGGTGTTGAGTTTGTCTGTGTCGATTGACAATAAGATGTTTGTGTATTTGCACATGACTCAACATCTCAGACTGCATGTGGTTATTGTCAAAAAGCACCAGAATCTCCAAAAACCTCTGTCCCACCTCACTGACAATGAACAAATAATATTTACATGATTATTATAGAGCAGCTCAAAAAGACCAACAAAAAATGTACTTTATTCATGTTTTAGTGGAACCAGCCAAAATCATTATTGTCATAAGTCAAAATGCATCTTACCAAATCATTTCATAGCTATTGGCACCTCTCATTTAATACTGAGAGGGATAACAGCATGGAGACTTTTCCTGAGTGTCTTCCTGCATTTGACCAGGTCAAACAACACATTTGGATCTTTAGGGTTTTTTTTTAATCTTTTGCTCTATGCAGACCCTTTCAAGATCTTTTGCGTTCTTGACTTTGCGCTTATCAACTGCCCTTTTCAAGTCAGCCCAAGGGCTTTCAACTGGATTGAGGTTCGACGGCTGATATTGCCATGATGGAACACATATTTTGTCGTCGATGAGCCATTTCTGTGTGAATCTTGAGGTAAATTTTTGGAAACCCCACCTACAATTTAGTCCAACTCATATGTTGGTATTTTAAGTTGATGTCTATCATAACATTGTTTTTAGTGTTAGCTGTGCGTTGTCGCTAGAGGTAGCTAGTCATCGAGGAGCCGACTGTTTGTAAGCAATTCCTGTGCGTGTGTTTCACACGAGGGGAGTGGGCCGGCACAGTGAAGAAGAGGAGGGGAGAGGAAGAGAGGAAAATCAAAAAAGGTGAACAAATGCTGGGGTGAGGCGAGGGAAAATCAAACGCTAAGATAAGGGATTCAAGGAAAGTGTTATTGTCCGAGCGAACGCTTCGCCTGTCTGACAGGAGACCAGAAGAGAGGGAAGAGGAGAAGAGAGGGAAGAGGAGAAGAGAGGGAAGAGGAGAAGAGAGGGAAGAGGAGAAGAGAGGGAAGAGGAGGAGAAGAGAGGGAAGAGGAGGAGAAGAGAGGGAAGAGGAGAGAGGGAAGAGGAGAAGGGAGGGAAGAGGAGGAGAAGAGAGGGAAGAGGAGGAGAAGAGAGGGAAGAGAAGAGAGGGAAGAGGAGAAGAGAGGGAAGAGGAGGAGAAGAGAGGGAAGAGGAGAGAGGGAAGAGGAGAAGGGAGGGAAGAGGAGGAGAAGAGAGGGAAGAGGAGAAGAGAGGGAAGAGGAGAAGGGAGGGAAGAGGAGAAGAGAGGGAAGAGGAGAAGGGAGGGAAGAGGAGGAGAAGAGAGGGAAGAGGAGAAGAAGAGAGGGAAGAGGAGAAGAGAGGGAAGAGGAGAAGGGAGGGAAGAGGAGAAGAGAGGGAAGAGGAGAAGAGAGGGAAGAGGAGAAGAGAGGGAAGAGGAGAAGGGAGGGAAGAGGAGAAGAGAGGGAAGAGGAGGAGAAGAGAGGGAAGAGGAGAAGAGAGGGAAGAGGAGAAGAGAGGGAAGAGGAGAAGAGAGGGAAGAGGAGAAGAGAGGGAAGAGGAGAAGAGAGGGAAGAGGAGGAGAGAGGGAAGAGGAGGAGAAGAGAGGGAAGAGGAGAAGAGAGGGAAGAGGAGAAGAGAGGGAAGAGGAGGAGAGAGGGAAGAGGAGGAGAAGAGAGGGAAGAGGAGAAGAGAGGGAAGAGGAGAAGAGAGGGAAGAGGAGAAGAGAGGGAAGAGGAGAAGAGAGGGAAGAGGAGAAGGGAGGGAAGAGGAGAAGAGAGGGAAGAGGAGGAGAAGAGAGGGAAGAGGAGAAGAGAGGGAAGAGGAGAAGAGAGGGAAGAGGAGAAGAGAGGGAAGAGGAGAAGGGAGGGAAGAGGAGGAGAAGAGAGGGAAGAGGAGGAGAGAGGGAAGAGGAGAAGAGAGGGAAGAGGAGAAGGGAGGGAAGAGGAGGAGAAGAGAGGGAAGAGGAGGAGAGAGGGAAGAGGAGAAGAGAGGGAAGAGGAGAAGGGAGGGAAGAGGAGAAGAGAGGGAAGAGGAGGAGAAGAGAGGGAAGAGGAGAAGAGAGGGAAGAGGAGGAGAAGAGAGGGAAGAGGAGGAGAAGAGAGGGAAGAGGAGAAGAGAGGGAAGAGGAGAAGAGAGGGAAGAGGAGAAGAGAGGGAAGAGGAGAAGAGAGGGAAGAGGAGGAGAAGAGAGGGAAGAGGAGGAGAAGAGAGGGAAGAGGAGAGAGGGAAGAGGAGAAGGGAGGGAAGAGGAGGAGAAGAGAGGGAAGAGGAGGAGAAGAGAGGGAAGAGAAGAGAGGGAAGAGGAGAAGAGAGGGAAGAGGAGGAGAAGAGAGGGAAGAGGAGAGAGGGAAGAGGAGAAGGGAGGGAAGAGGAGGAGAAGAGAGGGAAGAGGAGAAGAAGAGAGGGAAGAGGAGAAGAGAGGGAAGAGGAGAAGGGAGGGAAGAGGAGAAGAGAGGGAAGAGGAGAAGGGAGGGAAGAGGAGGAGAAGAGAGGGAAGAGGAGAAGAAGAGAGGGAAGAGGAGAAGAGAGGGAAGAGGAGAAGGGAGGGAAGAGGAGAAGAGAGGGAAGAGGAGAAGAGAGGGAAGAGGAGAAGAGAGGGAAGAGGAGAAGGGAGGGAAGAGGAGAAGAGAGGGAAGAGGAGGAGAAGAGAGGGAAGAGGAGAAGAGAGGGAAGAGGAGAAGAGAGGGAAGAGGAGAAGAGAGGGAAGAGGAGAAGAGAGGGAAGAGGAGAAGAGAGGGAAGAGGAGGAGAGAGGGAAGAGGAGGAGAAGAGAGGGAAGAGGAGAAGAGAGGGAAGAGGAGAAGAGAGGGAAGAGGAGGAGAGAGGGAAGAGGAGGAGAAGAGAGGGAAGAGGAGAAGAGAGGGAAGAGGAGAAGAGAGGGAAGAGGAGAAGAGAGGGAAGAGGAGAAGAGAGGGAAGAGGAGAAGGGAGGGAAGAGGAGAAGAGAGGGAAGAGGAGGAGAAGAGAGGGAAGAGGAGAAGAGAGGGAAGAGGAGAAGAGAGGGAAGAGGAGAAGAGAGGGAAGAGGAGAAGGGAGGGAAGAGGAGGAGAAGAGAGGGAAGAGGAGGAGAGAGGGAAGAGGAGAAGAGAGGGAAGAGGAGAAGGGAGGGAAGAGGAGGAGAAGAGAGGGAAGAGGAGGAGAGAGGGAAGAGGAGAAGAGAGGGAAGAGGAGAAGGGAGGGAAGAGGAGAAGAGAGGGAAGAGGAGGAGAAGAGAGGGAAGAGGAGGAGAAGAGAGGGAAGAGAAGAGAGGGAAAAGGAGAAGAGAGGGAAGAGGAGAAGAGAGGGAAGAGGAGAAGGGAGGGAAGAGGAGGAGAAGAGAGGGAAGAGGAGGAGAAGAGAGGGAAGAGAAGAGAGGGAAGAGGAGAAGAGAGGGAAGAGGAGGAGAAGAGAGGGAAGAGGAGAGAGGGAAGAGGAGAAGAGAGGGAAGAGGAGAAGGGAGGGAAGAGGAGGAGAAGAGAGGGAAGAGGAGGAGAAGAGAGGGAAGAGAAGAGAGGGAAGAGGAGAAGGGAGGGAAGAGGAGGAGAAGAGAGGGAAGAGGAGAATGGAGGGAAGAGTAGGAAAAGAGAGGGAAGAGAAGAGAGGGAAGAGGAGGAGAAGAGACGGAAGATGAGAAGAGATAGAGGAGAAGAGAGAGAAGAGGAGAAGAGAGGGAAGAGGAGAGGAGCGATTAGATGACAGGGGGGGATAGAGGAAAGATTGATGTTCTGTTTACAATTTGTTATGGTAACTCACTAATAGTGTTGCGGTTTCATCCAATAGGAGGCCACCAAAGTTCAGCCCACGCTTCTGATAAGGGAGCAATGCAAAGGGGTGTGTGTGTGTGTGTGTGTGTGCTGCGTGCATGTGTCTGTGCCTGTGCATGGGTGTGCAAGCAGGCAGGCAGGCGGCCATCGTCGTGTGTTTCCAGGTCTGTATTTTCTCAGTGTGCGTGTGAGCGTGTTTTTGCGTGCACATTCGTGTGCAGTGTGATGTGCGAGTAACAAGCCTGGTGGCTGAGTGTCTACAGCGATGTGGCTTTTGAAACAGGGCTGAGTGGGAAGGATAATTACAGGGGCCAGCAGACGAGACTACCACTGGAGAGAGTGCTTTCATCTGAGGGGGAGAGGGGAGGAGAGACGGATGGAGAGACGGAGCAGGAGAGGTGGATGGAGGGAGCCGAAACGAGATTGAGCGAGGGGGACACGTGGGTGGAGGGGAAAGGAAAAGTCCGAATGAGGGAGGGAGAGAGAGAACGGTGGAGGGAACAGGAGGAAGATCGCCGTGGAAGTCGTGATTGACGGAGAGGTGAGGGGGGGGGGGGAGCTGAGAGAGGGAACCGTCGGTGGGCTGCTCGCTAGAAGACGCAGGCCGTTTCGGTCTCTCTCTTTTGCACCCCCCACTCCGTCGCTATCCCTCTCTCCTCCGCGCACCGTGGCCGGCCTGCGTGTCACTATCTCCCTCGCTCACACTCGCAGCGCTCCCGCCACTTTCTTTGTCACGATCGCAAACGGAACAAAAACATCATGGACGTTACGGCGGTCGCTCGGAATGAACACAGTTTAAATGTCCGCGGCGGGGAGGAGACGCTCGCTTTAAAGCTGAAAAGATGTAGCAATCATGGCTGCTTGGAGAGAGGAGTGAGAGTGCGAGGGAGAGAGAGTGAGAGAGCGAGAGTGTAAACAAAAGAATGGTTATTTAAGTGAAGAAAAAAAGGCTTGATGGCGAGGAGAGGAGACGATAGAAGCACCAGAGAGCGAGGGACGAATGGAAGTACGAGAGAGACAGACAGAACAGAACAGCGAGAGACAGAACGCCAGAAAAGACGACTTGAAGAGAGAAATCCGGAGAGTCGGAATTGACAGACGGATCACACCCAGTCTGTTGTGCGCCAGATGACGGGGGACATGTCTGTCACTCATCCTTCAGTCCTTTCGCCTTCCTGCCTCCCGCCCCCCCCCCAACTCCTCCCCACCACCCCCCACCCCCCCCCTCCCCCATCGCCCTATCAGCTTGGCGAACACACGGCACGACTGAAGTTGGGCACCAGGACCCTCCCCGCGCGGATGATGGAGAGGAACCCGGGTTCCTGCGCCAGCCGGGGAGGGAAGCGAGTTCGCCGACGCTTTACGAACGCCGCAAGCGTTGGGAACGTCCACCTCCTCCCACCCCCCTCCCTGTCCTGTTTTCTCTTCGCCTGCCACCCCCTCCCCCCCACCACCCCCCATCTCCTCCTGTGTCGTCCTCCCCCCTCCCCCCCCCCATCCTGTTGTGCCCCCCCCCCCCCCCCGCCTCTTCTCATAGCGTTTAGCACCCATGGGTGAAATGATCAGGCTCACCTGGTTAGATTGTAAATGTGAGTGATGCCTCGTGGCGTGGGTGGGGATGGCAACGAATTTCACTTTAGAGTCCAGGTCAGTTTAGCTAGAAGATCCACACACACACACACACACGCACACACGCACTTCCACACACGCAGACAGCAAACTCATGCACTCCTCTTTTGAGTGTGTATTAAAAGAGGCTGGGGCTGGCGTGTGCGCTAAGTGGTTGTGTGTGTGTGTGTGTGTCCTCTGGGACAGATTAGTCCAGCTTCTTTCTCTAGTAGATCCTGCGGTGTCAGGGGGATGGTTATTCCGGGGGGGGGGCTTGAACGGCAGATTTGAAGTTGCCATGCTGAGGTGCTGGAGTATTCAGGCGTCTCGGTTCATTCCGACAGGCTGTTGCTGGTCACATCCTGCCGTTAATGTGACAAGCAATGCAGCTGGAAAAAGGTGGCTCAGCGGTTAAGGCTCACGATCGCGAAGGTTGTGAGTTTGATTCCCGGCTGTGGCTATGTGATGCTGGGCTTTTGGGCAAGGCACTTCACCCTACTTGCCTCAGGGAGAATTTCCCTGCACTTGCTGTAAGTCGCTCTGGATAGAAGCGTCTGCTGATCAATGTTTATTTACTATTTATTATCTAAGTACAGTGAAACCCTCGTTTTTCACGGGGGTTACGTTCCAAAAAGAACCTGTGCTAAGAGAAATCCGTGGAAGAAGTAGAAACCGTATTTTTTTTACACAATTATTATACAATTAAATACTAAATATATTATATATTAAAACCAAAGAACAAACCCTTTTTACAGGCCCAAGCATTTGATTAACCAATTAAAGTGCTGTATACTGTAAACCGCAACTTTATTGAGGCGCAGGTTTGTGTTGGAAAGACTGTTTAGCCAATCAGAATGCAGAACACAATGCACGAGGCAAATCCGTGAAGTAGCGAAACCGTGAAAAGTGAACCGTGATATAGCGAGGGTTCACTGTACATCACAAACACAGGGAGAGTGTTGGTGTTGGTGCGATGGTGTTTGCCTCTCCGCTGTTTGGCAAGTCTGTTAACTCGGCTACTCGCCCTGGTCTTGTTGGTGTTGACTGGGTGGGAATCATGTGGCGCAGTCAGTTTGGGAGTCAGGCTGGTAATCAGAAGGTACCCGGATTCGAATTTCGGCTGTGTCAACATGGGCATGGGTTGTGTCCTTGGGCAAGGCACTTCAGCCCTACTTGCCTCAGGGGGGAATGCCCCTGTATTTGCTGTAAGTCGCTCTGGATAAGAGCGTCTGCTAAATGTAAACGTAGGTCTTTTCACCTGTTCACTCGCGCTGAACTCTGGCTTTTCGACCACGCAGCCGCGCTGAGGACTTCGGCGGATGCGCGGACACGCTCGCACGCGCGTGCTCTCACTCAAACAGTCCCATAATCCCCCCCCCCACCCCCCCCGAATAGACTCCATCTCTAATGGAGACGGCATCTTTTGAAGTGTAACTGGACCCAGAACGGCAGCTTCAAAGAGAAGAGCAAGGCCGGCTGCGGTTAAGGCCGTTCTGTCTTTCTTTCCGTTCTTCCATCCATCCATCCATCCCTTCCACCCTTCCATTCCCCTCTTTCCCTACCTGGCTTCTTCGCTTCTTTTCCCGTAGCAACATGATGCAGTTTCCTCTCGTGCGCTGCACCTCCATTTGCCACGCCCGCTAGGAGAATACAAGGAAGAGTTGATAAAGAATTGAAATCGGCCCCAGCAGTTGCTCCCAGCCGGCCGGTCCAGCTTCCCTAGGAGCATTACAGCGCCCAGGGCCCAGGCCAAAAAGAATCACTCAGACTAGGCTGCCTCCCTCATAAACACACCCACAATAAGACGCACACTCAGTATGAGTAATGGACAGTCCTCCCTGCAGTATATCTCCCTAATAAATGGATCTGTACGCACGCAGGTCCCACCAATCTACACACCTACACACACACACACACACACTCACACACACTCGTACGCAGACAGAACAGCGTCAAGGTCACCAGGCATTTCACTTTATTATTCTCCTCGTACACTGAATAAATCCACCCATGGGACGATAACGAGGGTGTAAGTGAACCAATGAGAAGACGGCGTGCGTATAAATCTGACGATGAGAAAATGCCAGCGCGGGTGTCAGGCCGCGTTTAGCTGTGCGAGTTGGCCGTTTTGGGGGAGTTGGCAGCTCATAGCTCACAGGTTTCATTTGCAGGAGGGAATAAAAATGGACTCCCTAGCCCTGAGCGCTAAAGCTCTGCTGTGAAGATTAAGCACAGCATTTGTGTTGTTTTTTTTTTATTAATTTTTTTACAATCTTTTAAATGTGATGGATGGATAGATAGATAGGTGAGTGATTGGGTGGAGCAATGGGCTAAATGAATGAAAGAATGAGTGGGAGAGTAAAGTAGAAGTTTGCGAAGCGCGTGGGGGTCGAAAAGATAAACGTATGGATCGCAGTATTGAGACGGTGCGATAAATAATGAGTACGTCCAGGCCTTCGTGCAGCATTTATGAACTCGGCCTTTAAAGAGCCCTAGAATGCCCCTGTGGCGGCAAGTCCCGTTCTGAAGTTACCAGGAAACGTCTGTCGCGTCTGTTCTCTAGAGAGACACAATAAGACGCTTTTTCTCTCAATTGAATTCGTTTAAACGACATCAGCTCCCATCGTATAACGTAATCGTGTTCCTTCCTCACTCTTTTTTTTTTTTCTCTCGCTCTCTTCCTCGGAAGAAATTCCTGTAATAGTCCGTTTTTTTTCTTTCGTGCCGTTCAAGTCTTCGCTGGCCCCCCCTCACGACGACTGTTGGCCGAGGTGGAATCCACTTAATTCCGCTCCTAATCCCGCTTTCCCCCCCCCCCCCTCTCCCCTCCCCCCCATCTCCTCATTTTTCAGAGAGGACGGGGATTTGAGGCGGGTTTTCATCGGATAAATGACTGCCAAATGCTCCCCGGACGGTTCTCTGCTTAAGCTCCTGAACTGAGAAGGACTTTGGTTTGGTGAACGGTTATTAAAAAGGCAGGTGTACTGGGAGAGAGCAGGAGAGCTTCGGAAGCAAGACAGGATGCGGTTGTCGGGAAACTGGGACGTTTGCAGAGGTCTCGATTGTTGTTGAAGAAGACCGGAGCTCCACTTGAATGTTATTCAACCTTTGAATTTGGTGTGGGAATGCGCAGTGCTGTCCTTCGTATTTAAGTCACCAGTGCAAAGTGACGCTATGCTGTTGTAGTTTGTCATTTTGGCTAATAGTTCAGATCTCTGGCGCTCTTGATATGTACGCTTACGTGTCCCATGACAACAGTCTGTAGAACTGCATTAGAGATTACCACAATACTTTGACGTTTTTTGCATATGATTTTTTGTAAAAAAATATTTTTGTGTGTGTTAGTGCTTTTGCTGGTTCTGCATGGACTCTCAAAAAGTACACTACGTGTAATATTCTCTAAATATTTCTGTGTGTCGCTCGTTTTCCTGAAGCCAGTACAGTTTGACACTGTGTCCGCGAAATGTGCCCACGAAATGAACAAACTGTCATTGCTGTACGATAGGCGGGCGCGCTAAGAAAACAATGTGATAAAAACGTCAAAATGACAGCGCCTAAATACATGTGCAAATGAAGGAGCAGGCTTTAAGTGAGGAGGAAAGGAATGCCAACGCACACGCTCCCAGTACAGCCCCCCCCCCCCCCGCTCTTAAGATCAAGGCTACAGTATGGAGCGATTCACCAGGGTGGGCTTGAGTCCACAACGTGTCTTGTGATCTCTCTAAGCCCCCCTCCCCCCCGTTCGCAAACAGGATCCGCTGGGATTTGGGTCGGCCGGTGTCAACGCACTCTCCCGCGGACTCGGGTTTTCGTACGGTTGGAAAACGCCAGCTTCAGATCGCTGTCCAGGAGAGGGAGGGAGGGAGGGAAAAGGAGCGATGGCGAACCAGCGAGCAACTACATGCTTCACTGTGCATCGTAAAGTTTAGTGATGAGCCAGACACCAGCCAAATGTCACCTTCATACGTTTGAGATTATTCTGACAAAGATTCCTGGCATTTTACTACAATGACGAGTTTGCCGTGCCCCTACTAGTCTACGTGTGTCTATGTGTGTGTGTGTGTGTGCTCGATACCTCATTTCATCGCTGCAGTGTCATCGTCACAACAATTGTGTGTGTGTGTGTGGGAGTCGTGGTTGAGCGGTGAAATCTGGGTTGTTGAGCTAGCACTCAGAACGTCCTTGGTTCCAAATCCTGGCTTGTGCCAACATGTGACGTTGTGTCTTTGGGCAAAGCACTTCACCCTACTTGCCTTTTGCTGTAAGTGGCTCTGGATAAGAGCGCCTGCTGAACGTGTGTTCCAGGACGTGGAGATCAGGACCAACGCGGCGCTCTACCTCCCCCAGATCAGCGAGCTGCTGAACCGCGTGCCCCGACAGATGCTGCTGCTGCTGAAGACCAACGACCTGCTGAGGGGCATCGAGACCACCCTGCAGACCCGCGCCAGCGCCTCCTCCTTCATCAACATGTCCCGCTGCTGCACGCGCGCCGTGGCCAGGTACGCACACGCGTGTTCCCAACCCCCCCCCCCCCCCCCCACCCACCCGCACACACACCCTTTGAGGCACACGCACACACGTGTGGTCTAGTCCAGTGTTTCTCAATTCTGGTCCTCAGGGCTCCACTGTCCTGCATGTTTTAGATGTTTTCCCTGCTCCAACACACCTGATTCAAATGAATGGGTCCTTATGAAGCTCAGCAGAAGCCTGATAATGACCCTTTATTAGAATCAGGCGTGTTACAAGGGGGAAACATCTAAAACATGCAGGACAGTGATCCCTGAGGGCCGGAATTGAGAACCACTGGTCTAGTTTAGTCGGTTCGCCCGCGCTTGGAACGTTTTTGACTAAACCGAATTTGACGTACGGTGAGGGTATTTTACTTCCTTTGGTGCCTCAACAAAATTAAAAAAACACCAGTTTGCCTGGTTCACCTTAAACCTCAACCATAAAAAAAAAGAATTATAATAACGACAAAATTATTAAGTACCAACCTTCTTTGGGGAGGAAATTAGTGACGTTATTTGAAGTTTTGTGATGAGTATTTGTTCACGAAGAAAGCGTCTACATCAGTTCAATCAGGCTCACTTTGGTGTTGTTTGAAAGTGACAAAATCAGACTAGGTTTTGCTACAAACACTGGAACTAGCGACAGGAAGCTTGAGTTATACATTCATTACACTGTTTGAGGTGACTAGACAAATTGGTCGTATTTGTGTTCCAGCCTCCAGCTTCTTAAAACCTATATCATGTGTAGCTTTCGAATGCATCACACAGTTGATTATTCCTCAGGACATTGTGTAAATTACTCTAAATTAGTCTAAAAGGTATTGGTCCATGGCGCAATATGACTCAACACAAAGTTAGCGCAAGATATACATCGTTATCGAGGTACTTCGAGGCCACTTATCACCATACAGATGTTTTTTCAGCCCTACAATCTCTCCAGACGATTATAATGTTTTTTCTCCTTCTTCACGATCATTCCCTCTCCGGCTGGACCTCCACAGCGCTCATTTCCCACCCCCCCCCCACCCCCTCCCCCATTCAATCCCTTTTCTTCCCTTCCCTGCCACCCCTCTGCCCCTCCCACTCTGACGTAATTGGTCGAAAGAGGGTTGTGATTATATTGTGCTTTCCACCACGCCGCTCAGGTTCAGGGCCCACATCGATTCAGACTTACCATTTTAATGAAGCACCCTGCTCATGCGACCCCCCCCCCCCCCCACCCCACCCGCACACACACACAAAGGTAATCGTTTGGATAAAGGCATAGGAAGGGGAGAAGGGAGGATGGGCGTGTTTTGTGGAGAAAGCGGTACTGTAGGGAGCGAGGGGGGGGTGAAGTGGAGGGGAGAAGAAGGGAGGAGGTGATGGAGGGAGGACCGGAGGAGGAGAAGGAGGGAGGACTGGAGGAGGAGGAGGAGGAGGAGGAGGAGGGAGGACAGGCGAGAGAGAGGCGGAGCAGAGCCATCGAGACATGAAAAGTCAATGTGGTGCGCTCCAGTGGATCTTTATTAAAACTAAGCGGAGACAGCAAAAATGCACATGGGAGCGATCTCAGCCACTGAGGGAGAGGGGAAGGGAGAACCGGAGAGGGAGGGAGGGAGGGAGAGTGATGCCAGCACACAGAGGGAGGAAAAGTAAGGGGTGGGGGCGGATATAAGAGGGTAGTCTTTACATGTGAAACTGACAGGAAGGATGACACCTAGCGTAAGGGCCTCCGTTATCATCCACCTAGCCCTCGATGCTCGTCAGATAATTTACGAAAAATGGCGATAAAATACAAATAAAAAACGTTATGTCACAAATTCGTACTTTAATATGTACAGTAGATACACATCTATACTATAACATTCCGGGTTTCAAATCCAATAAGGATATACCTTACGATATTAGTTTCGTAATTTTCTGTACTTAGACTGAGGGTCCCATTATCGTCCACTCAACCACTTTCAATGGTGAATCGACACGCTGAGGAAGGCAGATGCTACACATACGGTTTGAGAGTGTATTTACACAGTCAAATCTCAAAGTAGGAAGCTGTCATTTGGTGAGCAGTAACATAAGATGTGTACGTATCGATGAGTAACTTTCTTTTGCTGCTGCTGCTGCTGCTGCATTTCTTCTTTAAGAAATTAACGGAAAAATAAGTTGCAGAGGATAATGGGGTCTGGAACGTTAGCGAATTAGAGTGGACGACAACGGGGCCACTTACTCTAGATTACAGCACATTTGCACAGGAAATATGTGTGACAAAAACGATGTTTATAAAGACTAAAATGAAGTTTATATATGTGTTTGAAAGAGAAACAGGATGTGTGTTGGTGAGTGTGGAGGGGTCAATAAAGTACGTGTGCGTCCGCTGGACGTGTGAGAAAGACTGTATGCGCGCGCGTGTGTGTACGTGTCACGTTTGGGTGTGTACCAGCGAGAGTGTGTGTATGTGGACATGCCGTGACAGGAGGGTGTCTAAGCTGACTTCCTCTCCGCGGTATAATTGGTTGGGAGTGGAGGAATCAGGGGGCCAGACAAGCTGTCACTTCAGCTCTCTGCAGACGGGGGGGGGGGGGGGGGGCAAGTTCTCCCCCCACGCGCACGCGACACACGCACACACCGATACTGTATACCGTATTTTTCGGACTATAGGGCGCACTTAAAAGCCTTTATTTTTCTCAAAAAACGACACTGCGCCTTATAATCAGAAGCGCCTTATATATGGATTAATTATTTTGTTTACTGACCTCTAAGCGATTTTTGTGTGGTACAAGGCGCTCACGGCGCTAAATCTAAATGTTTTAGTACGACTTTGGTAAACTACAAAGCTGCACCGCTTGCAGCATTACAGCTACCGTAGCCAGGAGCGTCGCGGAGTAATACATACTGTGCTTCACCATAATATTATTCGACTGATTTATCTGACTGTTTTTTTCCCACTTAATGCGCCTTATAGACCGGGGCGCTTTATATATGAAAAAAGATCGAAAATAGACCATTCATTGACAGACCTTATAATCCAGTGCGCCCTATAGTGCAAAAAATACGGTACATAAATAAGGACATGTACAAACTCTGCTGGTTGTTGTCTCTATCTCTCTCTTTCTCTCTCTCTCTCTCTTTCTCTCTCTTTCCCTTCTCCTTTTCTCTCTTTCCTCTTTCTTTCTTTCCCGTCTTTTTCTTTCTTTCATCTTTCTCTATCTCTCTCTCCTTTTACTCTAACAAACACACAGACAACCTCACTCTTCACACGCACACGTATCCCTTTTCACAAACACACACACATACACACACATACACACACACTCCCAGCCGAGCCTAATAACCTCCCATTCCGCTGTCGCTCCGCGACAACACTGGATCATGTCTCTGGGGAGTATCATCAAATATTCACCGGTTCCTGCTGTTATCTGTCAGTTATGCAATAACGCTGAGACAGACTGCCGGTGCGTCTCACTGTAGCCTGCTCTGTAGTCACTACTGTAGCGTGACTCTGTCTACCCCACCTCCGCACCTTTCACCGGAGGAGCCGGGATCAAGGCTTTTCGATCCAATTTGGTTTCGTTACATTTACATGTCTTCATTTAGAAGACGCTTTCATCCGAAGCGACATCCAAGAGAAGAGCTTTACAAAAGAGCATAGGTCACCGATCATAGCAACGATTCAGCCCTCGTAACAACGAGAGAGCCCCGCTTCAGCTCTGTATGACACACTTCAATTCCGCTTGAATTTGTGGAACTGGAGTCCCGATTCGTTTCTTTTTTTGGGGGGTGCGTTCCATGAGAATCTGACAGATGTCCGCAGAGAGATCTGTTTGTCAAAGTCAGGCCGGCGAATCTTGCTACCTCCCCTTTCCCCCCCGGTCTCCTTCTGCCTCGTTCATTCCAGCGCCTCTCTCAAGGTTTGCCTCGTCTCCCCTTCTCTCCCCCCTCCCCCCCCTCGTAACTGGGCTAGCCGGTAGCTTCGTTCACCTCCGCTCACCCTTACGTAAGGGCTTTCATATCGGCCAAACAACAGGACAGCCCCCCCCCCCATCCCCCACCCCCCGGCCCTCGCTCTCTCCTCACCCTGGGTCCCGGCGTTCCCTGCGTGGGGTTTTTCCACACGCCTCCATTTCGCGATGCAGTCGGGTCAATTCGTGGCTTAGCCAACCAACGATGAGGTCCGTGCATGCTTGCGCCGTTCATCGAGTTATCGCGATCGGTCAGTTGATCTATTTTGTCAGATCATGATGCAATTCACAGCCCGGAAGGGTTTCCGGATGTTTCTGCTGCCTGCTCCCAAAGTAATGTGTTGAGATTTGTTTCTGCAACATAGCTTACATGATGTCATATATATATAAATGTGTGTGTGTGTTTGTGTGTGTGTGTGATGACAGGCACAAGAGAGGCAAGGCACGCTGGAGGACGCAGCGACTGCAGATCACCCTGTGGGAGTGTGTGAGCCTCTGGCAGATCAGCGTGTACGAGATGTTCCTCTGGGTCAAGGGCTCCATGCTTGGGTCCTGGGTCTCCAGGCTGCTCAGCTTACTACACTAGAGACACACACACACGCACGGGCAGGCATTGATACAAACGCATGCCTCCATACACACATTCACGCGTAGCTGCAAACGAAACATCCATACCTCCATGTAAACACAGACGCAAGAACCAAGTGAGCGCAAACGAGACAACAGACGATCTTTTTGAACCGCAACTAAGATGCCGAACCGTGGACAGAGAGGATGGAGCTGTCTGCACGTCATCCGGAGGACGACCGGGGGGTGGGGGAGGGGGGACACCGAGGATCCGGCTCAGCCTGGGAACCTCATGCCGCAGACGGGAAGGTTTCGTTCGCATGCAGCCCGCCGTGGAAAAGACCGAGCAGAGTCGTGGATGCGGACGCCAGACGGACGAGCGGGTCCGTTCAGCCAGACAGTCCAGCAGAGCCCCAGCAGAGCTCTGAACAGGTCATCATCCAGGATGCCTTCGCTCGCTGGAGGGGTTTCAGCTGGACAGGCATCCGTCATCGCTTCACTCTCTCTCTCTCTCTCTCTTTCCTCTTTCTCTCGCTTTCTCTCTCATTCTGTTTATTTCGCTCTCTTTCCTCTTTCTCTCGCTCTCTCTTTCCTTTCTCTCCTCTTTTTCTCTCTGTCTCTTTCTTCTTTCTCTCCTCTTTCTCTCTCTCTTTTTCCCTCCGTCTATTTCTCTCGCTATCTCTCTTTCCTCTTTCTCTTTTTCCCTCTGTCTATTTCTCTCGCTCTCTCTCTTTCTCTCTTCTTTTTCCAGCGCAGTGCAGGTGGTTTGGCACCCCTTGTGAGCTGAAGATGGACTTTAGCTCTGCGGTCTAAGGCCTTGTTTGACATGTGGATTCTAAACCCGAATGCCATAGCCTAATAACGGTCAATTTGAAACAGATGTCAATGCACATCTCTGTTACTTAGAATTGTTTAAGTTTTTTTTTTTACTTGTGGTCATGGTAGTTGTTTTACTACCATGTCATCCCTGAATGTAGTGTCAGATAAGCATGGACTTTGGGTCAAATATACTCATAATACGGAGTCTGCATGTCCTCCCTGTGTTACCGTGGGTTCTCTCTGGGCATTCTGTCCTCCCACCCTCCAAAGACATGCATGTGGTTGGTTCATTGGACTCTGATCAAATTGCCCCTGGTGAATCGATGTGAGAGCGAACGGTCGTCTAAGTTGTCCCTAACTATCTGTGTGATAGCCTTGCGACTAGCTGGCCCCAGTCTGCCAGGCTGCCTAAGGCCCGAAAGTAACTGGGATAGGCTCCAGTCACCCGTAACCCCTAACGGGAATAAGCAGCAGCGCTAATAAGCGGTAGATAATGAATTAATGAATACTCTCATGATACTGTGTTCTACTCAGTACTGTATTTGGATGTATTATGTTTATCAGGGCAGAGTGTACTTTTTAAAGTGGGACATTTTTATTCAGAAATGGCATTGACATTCTTGCTCACTGTCTTTTCTTCTGCCAGTTCTCCTAACCACATCCTCCCTCCACTATTTATCTACCTCCTTCCCTGCCTCCTTTCCTTCCTCCCTGTCTCCTTCCTTTCATCCCTGCCTCCTTCTCTTCATCCCTGCGACCTTCCCTTCTTCCCTGCCTCCTTCCCTTCCTCCCTGCCTCCTTCTCTTTTCCCTGCCTCATTTCCTTCCTCCCTGCCTCCTTCCCTTCCTCCCTGCCTCCTTCTCTTCTCCCTGCCTCATTTCCTTCCTCCCTGCCTCCTTCCCTTCCTCCCCGCCTTTGTCTCTGTGATCCATCTGTTATCTCCTACCTTCCTTCACTCTCTCACTATCTCTCTCTGTCTCTCTCTCTCCATAGTATCTTTCAAATCAACATTTATTTGTATAGCTCTTTTTACAAGCAATGTCACAGAGGGCTTCACATATGCCCATAGAACTGCCCCTCAACCAACCTAAAACCCTCAAGGAAGACAAGGAAAAAAATGGAAGAAAGCTTGGGAGGAGCGATTCAGTGAGGGATCCCCCTCCTCCAGAGACGGTTGATGAAAGTGAGGTGCAGAACATTGGCTCAACATAGAAGAGTTAATTGGTCGTTGAAACATCAAAACTCAAAGCCCAACGGTCTGAGGTAGCACAAAGTCAGTTTAGGCAGCCACAGGGCTTGGGCCCGTGTAGCATCACAGGCAGGGGGATGAGGAAAGGGAGCGGGAACTCGCTCCTTGTCCATGAGGGAGACTGACATCCATCTGGCGACCAGATCCTGGATTGGTAGACCGTCTCAGTCCACCATCTTTATATCCATAGAGAAAGGTATTCTAATTGCTCTGTTGTCTTCACGTATTGACTTCCAGGTACAGAAAATGTGGCCACGCACTGAAAGGTATGTTTTTTGTTGGATGATTTAATGCGCTAAATTTAATTAAGAAACTTTAGTATTATTGTTATTAGGAACTAACTTAAATCAATCACATTGAATTGCCTGCCAGTTAGTCAGCCTCCGACATCTTCCAGTTGTATCTTTGAATCTCATTCATTGTGAACGTTACTGACAGGAAAAAGACTTGCAGATCGCTCATAGTGAGTTTGCATTTGCGATGGAAATAAAAACAAACAAAAAAAACGGTACCAAAACGAACGAGACTTATTTGCCTGACTTGCCACCTGTTTCTAAACCTACTGCAGCTTGACTTGCTGTCGGATTACTAATTTAAAAGATCATGCCCGTTTCTCCCTGGTTATTCGCTTGAATGCCGTTCTTGTCCGATTGACGAAACACAGAAAATAAATCCGGTGATCACCAACTGGCGGAGACTAGAGAGTGAACTTTTGGCTATTTCTTTTTTTCTATTTTTCGAAAATTATTGTGTGTTTTCGTCCATTCCAGGTTGTGTTTGTGTTGAAAACTGAACCACTCAAAATGCAATATACCCACCGGCAAGTCATCTCCCTCAAAACACACAGCACTATTTCAGGGGTGCTGATTCATTCTCTATGGATTACATTCTAGCAAACATACGACTCCTAAATTGCATTACAGCAGAAAGTATGTGGCTGGCAATGGAGGTGTATAATATTTAGCTGTCGGTGAAACCTGGCCTGTAGAATAGAGGTAATGTGATTATGGTTATGGTTGTTTACTATGCAAAGTCAGGTGAAATGGAATCAGTCATGGTTAGACGACGCAGTATGTGATACACATCCAGCAGCATCCGCCAAAACAATTAGAGATCAATGTCTGCAATGCGATTGGAATAAAAAGGTGGGTGTGATCTGTGATCAGTGGAACGTTCATTCATTTTCAGCCATGATATTAAGAATTATTTCTAACTTGCTAACTTTATTCCAGGGGCCTTCTGTTCCACGATTATGATTTATGATTATTTTATTAAGGGACGTGTTCAGGGGGCCGAAACGTGAATGTGTTCAGTGGACTGTGTTCTCCAGGAGGGCCCCTCTGTCCACCCCAGACAATATGCTTCCCACCAGTATAGGGACGGGAGGTAGAGTCAGACAGTCAGACAACACACTCCTTATCTGTGTTCCTTAGATCTAATACAACCATGCGTCAGCTGTTGGCCCGCTGCAGACAGAGGTGTGTGTGTGTGTGCCTGTGTGTGTGTGTGTGTGTGTGCCTGTCTGTGTGTGTGCCTGTGTGTGTGCGTGCATGCCTAGGCCAATAGCCAGTGTTTGGACACCAGGAGAGAATCATCCATCTCTTTTAGATAGACCAGCCCAGCACTGCCAAGACTCATTTCATCTCTAATGTTGGCCCTCTCTTACTTTCCCCTCCCTCCCTCCCTCCCTCCCTCCCTCCCTCCCTCCCTCCCTCCCTCCCTCCCTCACATACAATTTCTCCATCTCTCCCTCCCTCCCTCGCTTCGCTTTCTCCCTTTCACTTTTCAGCTCTCACTGTTTTGTTGTTCCTCTCTCTCTTCCTCTCTTTCTTTCCCAAACTTTAACTCTTTTAATTCTACCCTCTCTCCTCCCCCCCCCCCCCCCCTTCTCTTGCTGTCTCTTTCTCTCTCATCCGCTACCATGGTGGCCCCACTGGCCTTGAACTGAGAGAAAGAGGCCACACGTGTCAGCTCACGGTTCGAGGTGAAGAGCCTCAGGGAACGCTGAACGACTTTGCCTCCTGACCCACCCAATTCAGGGAAACAATTATGTGAGAACTTGTAGTTTGCTTGAGAGCAAATTCTTATCCAGTCAGGTAGCTCAGCAGGTTGGCCTCATGATCGGTAGGTTGTGAGTTTGATTCCCGGCTGTGGATACGTGACGTTGTGTCCTTGGGCAAGGCACTTCACCCTACTTGCCTCAGGGGGATTGTCCCTGTACTTCCTTTAAGTCTTTTTTTCGATAAAAGCGTCTGCTAAATGCTTTTTTTATTCATGTATCGTTTTTCCCGTTGCGTCAGCCGTCCAGCCTCTACGTAAATGCGTTCCTCACTTTTTTTGAAGGGACAAAAAAGCAGACGATGACTGTGCAAAACGTACCCAGATCTAGAGCGCGACAGTATAGCTGAGTCAACGCTGTATAGCAGTGTTGGGCCTGCGCTATTTTCAACTGGCTGTGTTGGAAAGTGATGGAAGCAGGTGCGGTGATGCTATGCCCACTGAGAGGCCTGGTCAATAGCTGTAACGGTGGCCTGTGAGAAGCCCTGTCACCCTCCTTTTGTTCCGCTGTTCCTCCAGGTAATGAAGGAGGTGTCACACTCCATCACCCCCCTGTACTCATCGCGGTCTGCCGCTGCTCCTGCCTCCTTCGTGGCTGGGGGAAGGAAGTTATAGTCTAGGCTGGGTCCCTCCCTCCCTCCCTCCCTCCCTCCCTCCCTCCCTCCGTCTCTCTCTCTCTCTCTCTGTCACATCTGTCGTATTCCTCACTCCCCACCCCCCCCAACCACCATTTTCCTTTGTGTCTCTTCTCCCCTCGGTTCAACAAATGTTCCGCGGTTCCCCATGTTTTTTTTGATTTGCTATTGCCGTCTTCTTATCACCTGTTGCTCTCTTCCGCCCGGTTCAGCCCCCCCCCCCCCCCCCCCGTCTCAACCTCTGTCCACTTAGCGTTCAAATCATCTTATTTCTAATCAGCCTGTCGCAATGTCAGTCTGCCTCTCTCTCTTACGAAGAGACGAGCGGCTACCTTCGCTGATTACTGATAACACTCCCGGCGCCGCTTAGCTCTGATTCCTATTGGGAGGAAACGTAGAAAGCGGTTGGTTTGTAATCAGCGACTGAGATACACACTTGAGTTCCAGGAAAAACAGGTGGATGGAACTAGAAGCCACAGGACCAAACCCATTGCTCAAACGCTTGACCAGTGGGACGTTTTCGACTTTCTAATTAACGTCGCGAAATCGTTTGAAATACGGGGAGGCAACGTTGCCGTTCTGCCAGTCGCACGGAGCGAGCAGGCGGAGACGCGCTCTGAGATGAGGCGAGCGCTGAACCTGATTTAACAAGGATGCAACCGCGCCCAACACCCAAGCAGACAATATGTTCCTATCTGGCCCATTTAGTGTCTGACGTTTGTCCTTTTGTCATGACGGGATGAAAGTGCTTAATCCCAGTGAAATCCTAGCTTTTGGAGAAACTGGATCAGCCTCGTCTCAAAGTGGGCCAACCTTTCACCCCCCCCCCCCACCCCTCCCCCTCCAGCAGTCAAAGTTGGGAGCGGTTCAATACAGCAAATGACAATGTTCGGAGAGATATGTGGATTTTCCATCAAAGTTGAAAAAGGGCCGTTATCCGAATGAACACGGTTCAATTAGGAATCCTGAGAGAGACCTGCCTGTCGCTCCATCTCCTGTCAAAACATCGCAAGCGGGATCATCGGTGTTTAGATGTGAAATAAAAAATAATTCTTGTTGAAACATCAATAGCCTCTGTGATGCTCCCCTCTCTCCTTGATCTCTACTTCATGATAGTCCAGCTCATTATCAGCCATGAAAATGGTTCCTATTAGCCTGCATTCACCTCGCAAGATCTGGAAAGAACATTCTCACTCTCCTATTTATATTGAAGGACTGGTCCAGTTGGGTTTTATAGTTGGCCCAGACTCTGGCCCTTGACATTTTGAGGCTATCCGCTATTAAAAACTGAAGTCTAAGCTGTAGCCTCAGACTTAAGCGGAAAGGCAGCCATGAAAGAAGGTTTTCTAATCTGCTAATGGAAAATCACATTATTGCTTAAATTTCGCCTCGTCTGTAGGCCACAGACGGGAACTTTTCTACCGCAGATAGAAATGTTCCCTGGGTAGGGGGGAGGAGGACGCCCTTTTCCTTGGGCTAGCTGTCCATACATGTTTGGTGATGCTAAAGCCGGGGTGTTTGAGACAAAGATTATTTTACGCCGATGATGAATTTGCTCTCGGAGAGATTATGGCTGTTTTGTCTTTCTTTGCCTCCCCCTGTTCTAAAGGATCTTCTCTCTGCCCACTGTTTTCGCTCTCGCCGCGAAATTGTCTGAGCGTGTGAATATGACCCAAAGCACATAAGTCTCATCTTCTCATACCTACCTTTCGTTTAGCCTACCTCCAGGGATTCTGGGATTACTTTCCAAAACTCAATTGGTATCAAGTGTTGTTTTTTTTGTTGTTAGTTTTTTATGTTTTAAATCTAGTGAGTGTTTCTTGAAAATAGATTTCCTTTGTTTTATATATATGGTTTTAAGTTTGTCATGTTCAGAAGGTCAACAAAACCCAGATATCTCAGAATGGGGAAAGTCTTTTTCAATAAATAAAAAACAATGGAGAAGAAAGGTAATAAATAAATAAATTCACATGCGCTCTTACAAATGTTGAATCGAGATTTGATGGTCCAACACCATGACCGTAGTTTAAGTTGTTCGACGTCGTGCCGTTCGTAGGGGGCACGGGTGTGAACCTCAATCCGAACAGAGTTGACCTGACCACGGTTCCGGTGAGGACATGGGGGAGCTGGGTTTGTACCTATCGCACGCCGTCTTTTGCCTGCTTCCTGCAAACGCCTTCGTGCATTTCCTGTGTTGGCGCGCGTGGCAGGGGAGGCTGGTTAAAGCAATTTCACAGCTGACGCTCTTGTTTCTGTCAGGTCGCATCCGCATCAAAATGTGCGCGTGAGCGTGTGCGCGTGTGTCTTACCGTTCTCAGGAGACGCATATCAAAAAGTCATCTTCATGGAGTTGTAAAGGTAGCCTATGTACACGCTTGTGATGGGAAGACTTACCGCCGAAGGCGTACGCTACGCGTATCGATTCACGCGTCGCCGTAGGTGCACTGTCAACCGTCTTTGCTCGTTTCCAAAAAAATGCCTACATCGGGGGTTCTAGAATATAACAGGCCGCCAAATGTTTCAGTACATTGCTGCTGGAGTGGGTTTCCCCGACTTCAGTGGCAAACAAGTTCATTTGACGGCGTGAAATTGCATTAGCAGGGGCAGAGGGGGGGGGGAAATGGCATGCTTTGGACTGACGCAGCGGCAGAACCCACAGCCAACACAGCGGCGGAACCGCCTCCAACAGTGGTCGACTGCCTCCTCCCCCCCCCCCCCCTCCCCACCCCTACCCCACCTTCCCCAGCTGATATGGAGTGGGGATGAGAAGGAGGAAACCCTATCTGTCCCCCTGATCTTATCTCCATAATCACCCAAATGGCTTTTTCCTGTCGCCTTGGAAACAGGCAGAGATTAGACGACCTTGTACGGGCGTGAGGATGGAGAACACTTTCCGCGGTGTGAACACTCCGGGTTGCCGTACTTTGCAAATAAACGGTATATATATGGATTACAATATCATATTTCAAGTTGACAGTGGATGATGTGGTTGAGACGACGTGATTGGACGACGTGATTGGACGGCGACCGCCTATCAGCTGCGACCCGAAACTGTAGTTGGCAAAACTATCTATCCAGCCAAAATAGGCTGCTGTTTCATGGTTAACAGCGCGAAGAAAATCCCTCAGCTAGAGTTACGCGGTACGCGACGTCGAGAGCCCCAAACACGGAACT
>CM059296.1:5040000-5052500 GCA_030340665.1 Neosalanx taihuensis
GCTCAGTGACTTGACACTGTAGATCAGCCGTGCATGCTTTCTGTCACTGCGTACGAGACACGCACACCAACATACACACACACACACACACACACTCGAAATAGGTTCCTTCAGGGAAGCCATGACTTATATACTCTCAAGCTAAGAAGACAACACTGTGATCTGATCAATAGCTCTTTGGTGGAAAACACTCTCTGGTTCTGTACCCCCAGGACACGCTGTCTGAGAGTAAAATAAATCCCCTCTCTCATTCGCTTTATGTCTATCTTCCCCCCTCTCTATTTAAGACTCCTTTCCCTCCCTTGCCTTCTCTCCGCTTTACATTTCTGGTATTGAATCTTCACGGTCTCCAAATGCTGGAGTAAAGTAAGGAGCACAACGACAACTCATCACGCTCACAGTTCCTCCGGACACCAAGTGCTTGTCCTGCCGTGTGTTTCTAGAAGCATCCGCTGACCAGTCTTCCGGTCTTCCTTTCCTGTAAATAGTCTGGAGTACTTCACCCAGTACAGAAAGGAAGTCATGTGGCTGAGCGGTGAGGGAGTAGGGCTAGCAATCAGAAGGTCCCTGGTTCGAACCCTGGCTGTGCCAACATGATGTTGTGTCCTTGGACAAGGCATTTTACCTCTGGGGAAATGTCCTTGTACTTGCTGTATGTTGCTCTGGATAAAAGCGTCCGCTAATTGACTAAATGGAAATGTACTACGTTAAACAGCCCTGAATGGAGTTGAAGGTGGAGGGGCTGGATGAGCAGGAAAATTCATACAGATTGTCACTACATAAACCCTTATTTGTCTTTCTGCCCATTTACTCGTCTGATTGTCTGCATGTCCTTCTGCCTGCACCACCCACCCCACCCCCACAAAGCGGATTAAACAAAATAAACCTGTTGCTGTCCATACTCGCTTCCGTCATGTCGGAAGGTGGGAGGTGTGCTATTTTCGTGGAGTGGTAACCTTGGGTTCTCATTAGAAAAGTCAGCACAAGTCCAAGACAACATGCATCTGCTTGGCCAAATCCTGGCTTAATATCAGTAATATTAAATTGCGAACGAGCCCTTGAGGCACTCAGAAATGTAATGGCCACTGAAGTGCACGGATTTGGAAAGGGGGGGGGGGGTGCGATAGAATCTTTCATCCACAGTAGGCGTCATATTGACTGACTGTGAAGGGAATTGAGGCGAGGTGAGGCGATTTTTCGCAGGCTTCCAAAAACTGAAATAGCTTTCTGTGACCCCAAAGCATGACGCTCGTTTTACAAGTCGGCTGCTTTCAGCGATTCCTATGTCTGCACTCGCCTTTTCGCTCTCGCGCTTCCAGACGCGCACATACAGTACACACGCAGCGCGATTGATGTCCTTGAATAACCTGACTTTTAATGGGCACCTGTACCGGGGGAAAACAGACATTTTAAGATATGGCGCAGTTGGTGCTGAATAAAATCCACCTCCTACATGAAACATTCTTGAAACCAGAACAAAACTCCTTTAAATCACTCTGGCTGTATCACAAATTAAAGTTTCATAAGTGCATCAAAAGTAATACATGTGGAGAACAAATTGCACTACAAACCTGTAAAACACACTCTGTTGCACAGTGTACATTTTATTTCAGCTTTTTTTTTCTTCTGCTTTCCTTCCATTAGGTTTCTGTCTAAAGGTTATATGTGGAATTCGCTTTGGATAAAAGCCTCTGCTAAATGAATGTGCATGTAAATATGTATTAAGTAAGGTTATATAACTGAATGCATGAGGAGAAGAATGTACTGCGTGTTTTCATGTGTTCCACTGAAGCTGTTAGGAACTCATGACACAAGGCATACAGTACTCCCTGTGTCAGAGATTGAGAGGCTGTGCCGATGCAAGCATGTGTCGTGTGCGCATTCAGGATGAGGGCATCTTAAAAGGGCATTATCTTTATGAGCATACTTGCACCTCCTTAAAAGCCTGACCTCACCCCTTGCAGACCTGCACTAATCTTTTTCCCCACTCTTTCTTACCTCTCGCACCCTTTTTAACACAGCCACCTCTGGATTCCCTTACGTGGAGGCGCGGTTGTGTGGAGAAGGTCAAAAGGTCAGTCCGAAACGAATCGTGTGAAGCACGTCCTACAACTGCTTTTCTCCATTATGGTTGCTTTCATTAGGTGTGAAAGAAGCCATTGGGATTTTTACTGGGCTGCGCTTAGAGGTTACTAACAACCCTCGAGTTGCACCCAGGGTCCGTCTACTGTGTAGCATTATTGACAGGGTTTGTCACCAAGGGCCTGTTGTACGAATCAAGATTTGGCGTTAACGAGGTAACTTCAGCTTCAACCCAATACAGAAAGCCTTGGGTGAAAAACTGAAGTTACCTCGTTAACACCAAATCTTTATTCGCAAGTACATGTGCTCTGTGCTCTTTGTGTGCTAGAAGGTGAATTTGGTGGCTCCAGTTCTCTCAGACAAGACAGGTGTTCCCTGAGGACCAAGGGTTGGGAAACAACTGTTTTAGATGCAACGATACAGTTGATCCGGCTGCAAGCTTTTGGAGGTGTCACTCCTGTGCAGTTCTGTTGCAGAGTGTATTAGACACAACTGTACTATTGTTGTGGTAATGTACATTTCAATGTGCTGGCTTTTCTGATGCTATTTGAGGCAAACGGCGAGGTAGCCCAGTGATCTGTGTTCCACTTGGCTTGAGAGGTAATGGGCGTATTAATGATTAAGCCAATGAGGACTTTTCAAAAGATGGCGTCTGTGTAATTATGATAATTATCTTTGAGGAGAGATGACAAGGAGAGCAGAGAGAAAAGGAGAGAAAGGAGAGAGAGGGTGTAAAGAGAAAGACCATGCAGGGGGGTGAAATGGAACGAGAGCAGGAGAGGGAGAGTGGCAGAGAAACGAAGTAGGAAAAGGGAGAGTGGGGGGAGAGGGGAGGAGATAGGAGGAGAGAGGAGGAGAGAGGAGGAGAGAGGAGGAGAGAGGAGGAGAGGTGGTCAGGCCAGGGATCAGGGCCGGTCTGGTCTCATGGTGATCATGCAAATATAGATGGCCCACTGGCCTTTCTCAACTTTTGTTGAGTGTTAAGCTCTCACTCTCAGGTGGTTTGCGTGATTACGGAACTGGAAGCTGGTGTCAATGTGAGTTTTATTGAGTTCACTCAGTAGGCAAGTCTGTTTTCAGGCAAGTCCTTTTGCCATTTTTCTGGATTTAGCCTGCTCCAATTTTGTGTGTGTGAGAGAGAGGTTGCAAGTGAGGAAAAGAGACTGCATTGCGTATGTGTTTGTATGAGAGCATCTTAGAAGTGTTTTATGAGTCATGAAAAATAGGGGAGGACATCCTTAAAGAAGACAGACAAATACAGAAAGACAGGAAGGAAGGAATTTGTTCCAACATGTCAGACTAAGCAGACAAAAAGCCACTGTGCCAATACATCTTGTGACGTATCCACTATGGATGGAGATAGACTAGACTCAGGACATGGTACCGTGATGATGCTGAGATAGGGAAACCAGGGAAATAGCACTGAATGTTGCAGTTAAAATGATCATATTTAGAAACAAGCACACATATACCCCCACACAAACACACACACCCCACAGAAACACACACCCCACACAAACACACACACACACCCCACACAAAAACACACACCCCACACAAACACACACACCCCACAGAAACACACACCCCACACAAACATGCACAAACCCACGTAAACATCACCCTCCCCCCCTCTCCCCACCAACATACATTCCACACAAACACACACCCCACACACAAACACAGCTGGATCTTATTATGGTGTTGTCATGTAAGGTCTGCCCAGTCTTGCAGGCACCAATAAAAATATTCTCCTTTAGAAGTCTCATGCAGCAGATTAGTGACATCAAACCAGAGATGAAGCATCATGTCACGTCTTTAATTATTTGTATGAAGTTGGATTTAATATGGCCACATTTTAAGATCAATTTGATTCTGTTTCTTTGCAAAAACAAATCAACACATCAGTCATGTAACTCTTATGAACCCTAATCTTTGGTCTTCTACTGTAATTCACATGTGTACTATTTGTACATTTTTGTAGACAAAATAATCCACTAAATCAAATAAATAATAACCCAAGTTAAATATTACATATACATATACTTTGGTGTAAACATTACATTAGTTTGTCCTCACTGAGAGTCAGCCCTCTCACAGTTTTTCCTCTGTGTGTGTGTGTGTGTGTGTGTGTGTGTGTTGAGAGAGAGACAGAGAGAGAGAGAGAGAGAGAGAGAGAGAAAGGGAGGGAGGGACACACACACACGTTTGTGAGAGAGAGACGTTTGTGATGTCATGTTTGTACACCTGCCGGCACTCTGGCTTGTATGTGTGTGTTCACTATGTGTTTACTCTTGGGAGCCAAAATACCAGTTTCATGATTTGGGTCATAGTGGAGTCATTGTTTAGCCAGTGAGTCAGTCTGATCTCAACAGCTTTAAACTTGAGTGTTTGGTTCCGCTGTGGACTGGGGGATTTAGCCACTTACCTAGAGACTTCTGAGGATTAATTGAAAAACATTGGCAGAGACCTTTCTAAATGAACCATATGGATCAATATCAAGAGGGAGAGTAGGAGAGGAGGGGGTGTGGAGAGAGAAGGGGTGGAAGAGGGAGCGAGAGAGAGCGAAGGAGAGGGAGCGAGAGATGGATCACATGCAGGGTTAGTGAGAGGCTAAACGAGCAGTAGAGTAGTTGAGGAATAGTGTACAGAGGCAGGGATACACAGAGATGTTGATACATAAAAAGAATAACCTAAAGGGGGCGGAGAACCAGTGAGAAAAAAGGCATAGGGGGGCATGTGGAGTGGAGATGTATTTAGAGGGCAGGGTATGCCTAGTGTACTTTGACATGATAGTCCACCTTGTAGCATATATCAACTAAACAGCTGTTACTGAGACTTTTGAGGCGTGATGTGGCCTTAAGATTGTCTATCTACATTTACTTTTAGTCATTTAGCAGACAATCTTATCCAGAGCAACTTGCAGCAAGTACGAGGGCATTCCCCATCAGGCAAGCAGGGTGTAGTGCCTTTCCCAAGGACGAAACATCACGTTGACACAGCCAGGATTTGAACCTGCAACCTTCTTATTGTTAGTAGGAAGTCAACTCGGCCACCAATAATAGGCTACTAAATTCAAAGCAGTATCCTCTACAGGTAAAAGCCTGTGCATTGACTCATGAGAACTCAGGAGAGTAACGCTGTTGCTGATGCAAGTCAGTTTCCCAGTCAGCACCATGGACAGCATACGGGCTGCGAATGGCTTTGGTCAGATCGAGTTGCGAACAGAAATCGCTCGAGGCAGGTTGATTTGTAGCTACAAGTTGCTACAACGTTGTCATGTCTTTGCGCGATGACGTCATTACGTTGAATACGAAATCCCGTTTCTGAAATTGGAAATCTTGTCGAAAAAAATGATTTGTTAAGATGTGTTTGTACTGAATCACATTTTGAAGCTATCCGACTTTTTGTTGGTTCTGTTCACGATCGAGCAATCTTGACCAACTACATTCATTGGGTTGACTCCTCGGACGCATAATGCTGTTGCTGCAGCAAAGTAAATTAATTATGCAATTGTTGTCAGCCTGCTGCTGCCTATGCGCGAGCTGAACACCTGCGGCTGATACAATACATCCAGACACGTGCGTTTCGACTGTGTGCGATAATGAGAAAATGTGTGCATTGTCAAAGTTTAAGTCACTAGAGTTGCGTTTACGTCACTTTAAAAAAAGTTGCTTAATTAAAAATGTATTTATAAAAGTTGCTAAATTAGTTATTGGGTAATTTTTGAAAAGGCAAAAGTTTCCAGGGTCTGAAAGTTTGCTCAATCACGATTCAAAATAACTTAATTGCTGCTCATAGCGCTTGTATTATTAGTCAATGTTAAGCATTTTTTTTGTAGTCTAGAGTGTATTTAAGTTCCAACTTCTGGATTCGCACATTCAAATTGGTGACTCGGGTAAAACACAAACTGTCTACGTTATTGAACAGTGGATAGGCCAATAAGTTTTTTTCTTGAGAATCATTTAGACGTGGATTTGGAGTCTTAACTCTGCGGTGAGAATTTGCTTTCTAATTGTGAAGCTGTAGGCCTAGCTGAGCATTGTGTAACCCGGTTGAAGATATTCCATCAGAAGGTGTAGGGCCTATAGCTTGTTGAAAACCGTGCGAGCACCAGACTATGCCTTTAAATGGCGCGCATGTGGCGGTGAGTAGAGGGCGGACCCGTGCGGCGCGTGTGTGAACATCCCATCCCTCGACCGTCAGTCGCACTGAGCGAGCGCCACTCTAATGCACTGTGGAGGAGACCGGTGAGGGACAGTGGAACAGCCCGGTAACGACTGCTACAAGAACTCTCGCATCTGCACGTATTTACCCTACCGAAACCTGGATTAAAACGACTCTGTTTTAAGAATTTACCTTTGGGGATTATAATGCATTGGATATTAGGCTACCCATTTAAGGTCAGTGTTTTTGCGTGTCTTCGAATCGCTACAGGGTCTGTATCCTACTTGAGAGAGCAGCATTAAAATATCCTAAAATATATTCAGGATACCGTGCGGGCTAAGACCTGACTGGGGTTGGGGGTCTGTGTGTGTTTGGATGCCGAGGAGTTTGTGGCATGTTTGAAGGCAACGACACTGCCCACAAATTGAACAAGTTCGATACGCTGGACATCAGTGTATAACCAAAGCAACCCATAGTTAAATATGACGAGACCCTATGCAAAAAAAATAAAAAATAAATATATAATAACTGCGAACAAAGACGTTCATCGAAGCCAAATCAAAGAAACAAGGTTTCTGCAGTGTCTGGAGGGTTTAAAAGTGGGGGTGTTTCTGATGGTCAACAGGGCCATGATGACAGGCGTGAACAAGCCCCCCTGGGGCCGATAGAATTACGGTCACATCACCCCGATCTTTGCCACTGGCACTTTCCCGCACCCTAAGGCAGCATTTATCATTTGAATTATTCATATTTATCAAACACAGGACTTGGCCATTTAAGAACTACGGGGACATAGTCAACGCTAAATAAACGTGTCTCTCACCCCAAACCCACAACTTGTTCTCGACAGTAAGGTGGCTCGTTAATGAATAATGAATGCGAGGGGTGTCAAATATCGAAGGATTGTTCTTGTTCATTCGGCCCTGGCTGTGTGTTATAATGTCACAGGCTCTTAAAAAAGTCAACGTGTCGACAGGAGGCCTACGGCTCTTGACAAATGAAAAAAAAAACACTGAACGTGGCACAAAGCAATTCATATGATGATTTTGATCGTTTGGGATAGTTAAAAAATCCCAAACTAAATATGGAAAGGCTCTTTTTGAATTGGATATGGGAACATGACCTTCCAGACAGGCTGAATGGACGCTGCGCAGCACGTCGAAATCAGGCGGTTATCATTCCCCTCTGTTATAAAATAAAATAAAATACAGCACCCTGTTTCGTTATGACATTGGTGGAATACCAATTTACCAATTTACCGTTTCCCTAAAAACTAGACATAAAGAAAACAAACTATTTTAATAGTCTGCATTTTCCACAGCTGTGGAAATATGTCCATACTGGGTGGATTATAGGCTATGCTAAGCAGACAAGAGAAACAAGAAAACAACGATAGTGTTCAGATATTATATGGTACATTGCACATTTTTGACGTGTGAAATAATGCAGGAAAAGGACGATTTCTGACGCAATCGAATCCATTCCCATTGGAATCAAATGGCATCCCCAAAGCACCGCAGAATATCCAGTTTTTTTCTTTCTTTCTTTTTTTTCGGGGTGTTTCTTGAGCTCCATCATATCTGACACGTATGAGCATGCTGGTGTTTATCATGAAGATTTGTCTATTTAACACTCACACTTTCATTCTAACCAGAACGTAGCCACGCTATAGTAAGAAATACAGCTAAAACAATGCACACATGATTTATTTCCCTGTAGCATATACAGAATAAATATGTTAAATTAAAATGAACAGGTTTTTGAAAAAGTAATGTAGACAAATTCAGCATATTTGTTTTATTATAGGCATGGACCTTAAAAAAACATAAGGATTTAATGCTGATCTTAAGGGAACATTTTAAGGGCTTCTTAAGACTTATTTGAAAATGATAGTTAGGCTACACATTATATATGATTTTTTTTGTATCTGACAAATCGTTTTCTTAGCGGTGCAACTGATTGCAATTTTTGTATTTATGTTTGACAGAAGAATGGGTGACGGCTTGATTTTTATTTGTCATCGTAGCCTACCACACATTTGACGTGTCGGATTTGAGGAGGTAATAGGATTAGAAAATGCCTCCGAATTTATGCAGGGAAATTCCTAATCAGGCTTATTCAACCCGCAAAAATGTGCTTCAGAAAATGGGCGTGACCCCTCAGAATTGCGTTTCTCCATTTGAACTCTGCAGGGCCTAAAGGCCGCTTACCTATTGCTCTTCTGAAATTGTATGTTAATAAAACTGTATGTTGCGTACATTTAAGGTTGAACAAGGACATTTTATAGGGATTTTTATTCAACGATATAGCCTATTACTTTGATTCAAGGCGAATGGTTATAGCCTACAATTGGTCTTAGCCTAGGCTACTACTGTCTTTTTGTCATTAAGATTCAAATCTATAATTGAAACTATCAGGATAAATGCCTCCTTTACTACATGCATGCAAAACAAAATTGGATAGCAATAATCGTCTGTCAGAAATCAAATGATGTGTAATTGGAAATCAAAAAGCTGTCTTCAAATTCGTACCAACGCATCTGTGGATGTATATTTTTGTCCAATACAATGGAGATGCTCAATGCGGAATCCCTGCGCAACATTATCAGGATGGTGGGCTTGGTGTTATTATTTGGCGGTTCAGGGCTGTGGGAGGGGTGGGGGTGGGGGGGTTGTGGTTGTGGGTAATTTGGCTGTCCTGTTCTTCCTGTGCGCTGGTTGGCGGGCGATTAACTGCGCTGACAAATCAACCGAAAACGGCCAAGGGCTCTCAAGGTAAAGCTAATCCGTATGGGCGGGAAACAAATATTGAAGTAAAATATCATGCAGGCTTTTGCTTGCGCTTTTTTCCTTTGTCTTTTCAAAAATGGCATTCAGTAGCTTTTTTTCTTCTTTTTTTTTCTTCTTCAAAAAGGCAATTTATTATTGCAATGTCCCACAGTTCTCTTGAAATAGGGTTTCGGCTACAATGGATTTCGAAGCAATGTAAATCAGTTTAATGCTTCTCTTATTATAAAGAAACGCCAGCTATTCATTTATTTTTGTTCCTAAAACGTTAGCCAACTCAAAATAAAATGATAACCTTATGGATAACCTTTTATCTAGCTTTAAACCAAGGCAACCTTAAAACAATCATTTCACTGTTAAAAAATAAATCCTAAAAACAATGAACATGATGGGGAAATAATGTTGATCAGCAAAAATGTCAAATCAAATTGCCACGTATTTACACCCCCTTACAAAAAAAACACATAAAATATAAAATATTCACAGTAACAACCAGAAAAATTCAGTAGCAGGATCAGTGGTGTGATTCTATAGGTTGGCAGGTATGCCCAGCCCTCAGACACACGCAGCCGATAATGGTAGGGGTAACAGAGTGATGTAATGCTGGAGAGGACTGCCGCAGCAGAACCGACCCAGAGAGCCGAGAGGAGGCGTGTCAGTCCTGCAGAGGGGCTCTGCCCGTGCCGTGCCCAGGTCCGTGCCCGCATTTTGTCTCCGCGTCTTAACCCGTTTCATCGTTCCGCGGGGACAATCACGTACTGCGTCCCCCCCCCTTTTCTTAGAAACCTCCCCCCCCCCCCCCCATCCCCCCTTCTCCAGTTCCCTTGGTCACATCCCTCCTTCATTTTTTTTTTCTAGCTGCGGCGATATGATGTAACCAGACAGGAGGGGTGTTAGCAATATGTTGTGGGTCTTTCTGTCGCCCACTTAAAGCTGTGAGATTAGTGGTTGGATGGGGAGGCGATGTGCGATTATCTGGTATTGGAGCAAGGTGTGGTACCAGCCAGGGAGAGCGTGAGTGGGAGAAGATCAGGTGGAACACCCCACCCCACCCTCCCTCCCCCCCTCCCTCCCCCCTCCTTCTCTTCCTCTCTCCCTCTCTTTATCTTGCCACCTCTTCCTCACCGCAAATATCCCTCTGTCCTCCCTCCGTTAGACTCGTTCTCTCTCTCTCTCCATCCCTCTATCTCCCTCTCCCCGTTTCCCTCTTTGTACCTTTCGCCCTCCCTCTCTTGCCGTCGCCCCCTTTTCTCGCCCCTCCATCGCTCTCCATCCCTCCCCCGCCTACGGTATCCCCTCCCCCTTTCCCACCCCTCCCCGCGCTCGTTCGTATCACAGATACACCCGACAATTAAGCTTCGGCTCGCCGTATTGCAGTTGATGTCATCGACATGCCACGGAAACAGTATGTATCCCAGCCTTACCTGTTACTGCAGAGAAATGAGACTGGGGGCCAGACTAATGCAGGTAATATGAAATGGGATGAATTGCACCGCTTTTCAGCGTGCTTGTGTGTGTGCGTGTGCTCGTGTGTGTGTGCGCGCGTGTGTGCGGATGCCTGCAGCATGGTGCAATCCTCTTTCCACATGTTCCATGATAGGATCTGGCTGGCGCAGTGAAGATGTTGCTGGTCCATCTAGAGAAGAACACATCGTCCAGTACTGCTGAGTAGATGGCGCCTGTTGCCTGCATGTCTTTCCCCATGCAGGCAAAAGCTCCAATATTCGGCAAGGTGTTGTTTTAATCGGGGGGGGTGGGGGCGTGGGCAGGGGGGATACCAAGTGTCACACTCGGCATTACTGAGCACACTAGTGACTAGCGTTTGCCGTCCATTCAAAAGCCCAGAGGCAGAACGCACAAGCACGCGCACACACACACACACACACACACACACACACACACACACTTACACTTTTAATGGGATCCCAAATGCTGGGTTCCTTTTGTCAGTGTGTGTGTGCCTCCCTACGGGGTGCGTCAAGCTTCTTTCAATAGGAACAATGATCCATGCAGTTTAGCCTTTTAACCCCTGCTGCCCCCCCCACCCCGTCCCCCGTCCCCCCCCCCACACACACACACACACACAGAAAAAAACCTCTGCTGTAACAAAAGCAGAACACACGCATGCACTCTTGTGGACGCGCAAGCACACGTACCATATGTGGAAAGATGCCGGCGCAATTAAAAGCCTCCTGGACTTGCACGTTGCGCTCACACACACACCTACACGCAGTTGTGTGCCTTCACGCTTGCGTGACACGCGCACGCGCTCCTGCTCTCCTACACGCACCTTAACCCTGTTAAATGTGTGGGCTGTGGCAACTGCAGAATATTGCTTACAATCACTCTATTTCTCTGCGCCCGTCATCACCTCTCCCCTTCTCTCTCTCACTCACTGTCCTGTCTCACCCCTCTCTCTCTCTCTCTGTCTCACCTCTCTCTCTCTCTCTCTCTCTCTCTCTCTCTCTGTCTCACCTCTCCCTCTCTGTATCCCTCCCTCTCTGACTCTGTCTCACCTCTCTCTCCGACTTTGCGTCCCTCCCTCCCCCTGTCTCCCTCTCTGCCTCACCTCTCCCTGTCCCTTTCTGCATCCCTCCTTCTTGCTCCCTCTCTGTCTCTCTCTCTCCCTCCCTCTCTGTCTCACCTCTCTCTCTCTTTGTGCACCCCTCCCTCCTTCTCTCTCCCTCTCTCTCCCTCCCTCCCTCCCTCCCTCCCTCCCTCCCTCCCTCCCTCCCTCCCTCCCTCCCTCCCTCCCTCCCTCCCTCCCTCCCTCCCTCCCTCCCTCCCTCCCTCCCTCCCTCCCTCCCTCCCTCCCTCCCTCCCTCCCTCCCTCCCTCCCTGTCCCTCCCTCTCCTCTCCGTCTGTGACCCAGCCATAGCAGCAGGTTTTAATCGCTTGTCAGCGTGTTCCGGTCCATCAGAACTCTTGCTGACTGCTGGGCCTATTGTCCTGTGATACCAAGCCCCAACCACCCCCCTCCCTCCCTCCCTCCCTCCCTCCCTCCGCACACACACCTCCTCCCCCACCCCCCCCCTTCTCAACGTGACCAACAGTGGCAGGCAGGAGCGTGGTCTATCAGGTTACGCCCTTGAATGGGCCAGCGTAACATGAGACGAGGGTTTTTATTGGAGGATTGGCGAGGAGTGGGCCTTAACAGGGCGGACCAGGACCGCGTATAAGTGGGGTCGAATGGTGCAACAAAACCACACTTGGCCGAGCTTTCCCATCCTGGATTAGACAGTGGATATGTTCTCTGTCTAGGTTTAGTGACAGTGGTGTGAAAGTTCTCCGTCTCCGGAGAACCTAGAAACCTGAGATTGGTCCCGACATTGTGTCTGGTTCTGATGTTTATGTCTATTTGAGTATCCAACAAGGATAGCCATGAAAGATCCCTGGGGGGAAAAGGGAGGAATTAATATGAGGTCACCCACTTTACATGATGAACAGATTCAGAGTAGATTATAG